>CM034151.1:185268711-185868711 GCA_019776745.2 Taxus chinensis
TAGACATGAGAACTGCTTTCTTCCTTTCTCAGATGTTACCTATCCAGATCCTACGTTGGGTGATCCTTCATGCTAATATTATGCTCTTCAACATTCCCTCAAGGCTGACATGGTCTGTTGACAAGCCAATAAAAATTATCAAAGTTTGATTTCAAGGTTTCAAGGTGCTACCAAAACTTGGGAATAGTATAGTCTAAATTGAATGATGTATTTTCCAACAAGTCTCCTTTCCATCAACTGTTACAAACCATTGGCTCCAATCATATGTTGCCGGAAATATCCTTGGTTCTACAAAAAAACCTTTTGCCCACACTGGGTGTCATTTTGAAACGTTGCTAGTGTTTACATTCTCAGGAATTAGATGGCCTAGTTTAATATCTAAGATTATACTCACAATGTGGGATACAATAACCAATTTCAACTTGACCCCATTACAGCCAATTGGTTCTACTTAGGAGTATGGACATCCTATCAGGTGTATGTGTTGAAGGATAGTCAAACATTTCATATGATGAAATCCCAAACTACATGCTTTTATACTGCTTCATTCTCTGATTTTTGTTGCATAAATTATTCTAACCTGACTTGAAAAGTAGTTGAATATCCTGTAACAATGATGTCTCTAACACAACATATTTGCAAACTTCTTAAAACCAATAACAGTGCTTCATATTCTGCCAAGATTGTTAGTGCACTCAAAGTTGAGTTTAGAGAAAAAACAAACTTTCTTGGCTTGGATATACAAAAAACAATACCAGCACCATTTTCCAAAGTTAGAGCAAAGCCCAAATCAAATAAACAAAGGTCCAAGAAGAACCTAACCTTGATTAAGAGACTGCATTGGATCAATTTTGTGCTCTTTACCATCAACAAATCTAACAAAGTACAACATAAATGTTAGTGTTATAACACTTCATTGAGGTGTTTATTGGGATACTAATGAGATGTAGCATCTTGTTTTCACCATAAAAATTACAGGTTTCCCTCAATAGTATAGTGGCAAAAGGAAATATCCATTACACACTCCACCAACACTAGCATCCCATTTCTTGACAACAAACATACCCAGTGGCTTAGGTCATCCACAATAAACAAAATCTAGGTTGTTTAAGTTTTGCCTTGGTAGACTGCTAAGTTGGCACTATAACAACTTTGAAACATCCAGCCACTAGCACCTCTCTACAATCCATGGAGTGCACTTACTAAGTTTTTGTCACTTGATATCTTAATATCATGACCTCAAGAGGCATAAGATTGTATGATTCTTACCAGAATCAAACATACAGTTGTGTAAAAGATGTCCCTAAATAAGTCAGGGAGTAGTGGAAAATGGATCTACTTTCAGCTGGGAACAAACAAGGAGTGTTCCCAATATAATTCAAGGGCTCACCTAGTTTTAAAGTAATTGGGGTTTTTCCAACTTGCAATGGTTTAGAAGGAAAGTCTCAACATTTTATAAATTTCTGCCTTAGCGTAATCTTTTCTTCTTTCAATCCCAAAAGTAAAGGCCCTCTTTTATGCTCAGGATTCTTTAAGCAACTTAACAATTGGAATAGGAAATCTTGATCTAAACTCAATACTTGGCAAAGTCGTAAGAACTGTTTGGGGGGCAAAGGAAAGCATTTGGATGAAGAAAGAATGATAAATAATCTGAGAGCAAAGGATTTTTCACGGGTCTGAGCATGGTCAGGGGATACCAGTTCTATTTGGGAAAAAAAACACCTTGTCAGATGTATCTCTTAGGAGTTTCGTTTGGATATTGTGAGAACTAGATTTTTTGGTTTGGCCTGATGCCCTACGCCTCTTTGACAAAATTTAATCCTAGTTTTATATTATTTTCGTAGGCAACAAAAAAAATTCATTAAAAAACTAAATATTCCTCCTAAGAAGGGGTCCTCCATCATACTTTTTAATCATTAATTCCTCTCTTAAGTACTCAAAATTTCATTATTAGGGGAAACTCAAAATCTTGTACCATATCAATTTCAAAAGTCACGAGTGGGAGAAAGAGGTACTACCTGGTGAATGTAATCCCAAAAATCAAGCATCATTTCTAAGCACTTATTAATTTAAGTTGAGGTTGCCCTCCTACTGTGAACTGTAGAGCAATCATCATGCCTTCATCATCATTTGTCTCATCATCAAGTCTTCCTCAACTTCGTTTCTTCATTGCATGGGGAATGGGAAATAAACATCTAGCACACAACAACACTCAACCCCCACTCCATATCATGGACTCTTCCATATTATCAAACTCTTGTGCTTAAAGTCAGGCACCAATCTAATGTCCCTGGTTGGGGTTCCTCTATTTCCTTATCTCACTGCCCTTTACCCCTTTCATCTAATCTAATGATCACTTGGAATGGATTTGTAATATTTTCTGACCTTGGGAACCTTGTTCAATCCACTTATCTGCTCTGGCCATTATACGACGGTTATTATTAACAAACAATCTCGGCTATGTTTTTATACACCTCTTCTACATCCCCCTCTTCTTGATTGAGGCTCTCTGGTTGATTAGCTTGATAACCTTCCCTTTTCGGAGGCTTAACCAACTGCTTTGATACTTTTTTCACTCTATAACCCATGGTAAAGACCTACCTCAATGTTCTGGGTCTTGTCCCTTAAATAATAGGCCATCCTTTTTTGTCAAAGAACTCCTATTTGATCAAGCGAAATAAAATTCACTGGCCTCAGGATTAACAGTGCCTAATTCAATTTCAGGGTCTTATAACTGTATTGAAATCATGAACATATTCATTAGGATTCTTCCTTAATATTTTCAAATTAGACAAAAGAAACCTGGGATGGATCTTATCTCAATACTGCACTCTAAAATCATTCTTCCATTTCTGTCCATGAATCAATGTAATTTCTATGCAAAGATATATACCAGTCCCTCATGTCATCCTCCTCCTCTAGAGTATGAATAAACATTTTTTACACATCCTCAATTAAATCTCAAATTACTTCTGCATATTGACAAAAACTTTAACTGTGATCACCATAATAGCATTATTTCCTTAAAATTTAGGCATATATTTTAACATCTTGGGGCACAACCTTTGGATATCCACCCATACCGCTAAACTATTGGTCAAAAGGTATTCACAAAAAACGAGGTAGAGTGGAAGTTGTGCCATATTAACTAAGGGGTGATCTAAGGAGAAAGAAGATGAGGGACATGTGTCTTTGGAACACATGAGTATGATTTTCAAAATTATGTCTCTAAGACTCCGGTTTGTGAAACCTTTATCAACACTTGGAAAATTCAGGACAGACTGAGAAGCATACTTATCATACATAAATGAAGGTCTCTCCTGTTTGGAGAATTCCAGATCTATATGAAAGTACATTATTCAGAATCCATTGAGAAGATGGTATCCTTAACCACAGGTTTGATCACTTTTCACAATGGATAACTCTCTCGTTTTCTTTTTATTGATCTCAACTATTTTCCAAACACTTTTGTTCTCATTTGTCTTTCCTTCCCATCCACAGTTCTAGAACCCAACTGTATTGTAGGTAGTTATTAAGAATAGCTTCTCCTTATAGCTTTGCAAATATTAGTGAAATATTTAACTAAATACCAGGGTTAGGCACTGGTATGTACAAATTAATCAACATGGGAATCACCACTAAGGATTTAACCTTAGTTGTGCAAATGCACTTATAATGACTTTCGCATATCTACCACACACTTAATCCTACAAAGATTAGTAGATCTACCTTCTTTACCAATATGTATCATTGATGTCTAACTTAGTGCCAAAAAACAATAGAAAACTTTAAATATGAAAGGAAAAAAAACTTGTAACTTGCATAAAATCTTTAAATATCTAACAAAGGATGATGTTTAAACCATGTATTTGCACGTAGATATGGAAGAAAACAGTATGGGTAAATAAAGAATGCCTTTGCCAAAAATCCCCAGCAAAAGATCTAATCTAGTGGGTGTGTTATCCAAATGCTTCTCTCTTGGAAACTGAAGAGTAGGCATTACATATTTAGAAAGACCTGAGAGATAGATGATCATATTGGAGTCCTTTTTTAGCTGGGGAGGAGATGTAATGGATCTTTGTTAATCAGAGGCATTGGAGAAATGGATAGCACTTTCATTAAGGAATGGATCTATCCTCATACTTTAGGTTGTGGCTATCAACCAGGGTGGAGAGACCCCAATTTGTAACCTTTTTTTGGTTGCTTGAAGGTTTTTTGAAGATAATGAAGATACATTATTTGCACAAATTTGAAAGGGAACCTTGCGAAAAAAAAAAATATGATTCAATGCCACCACAATTTATTTACTCTCACGAGTTGACACTTCTAAGAATGGTGATATTTTCTAACAAGGTTAAGGTTACTAAACACATTATGGAAACCTTGATAGCTTCGGACATTAGTTTGTTGACATCAAATTTTATTTATATGTGGACATACAGGGTCATAGGGGTAGTAGTGGTAGTTGTAGTCATGTTAGGATTCATTTTTTTTTTAATATTTTTGTGGGAGATTAAAGTAGGGGATAATAAACTTGATTTGTTAGATCTTGAGAACCTCCCAATAATGCGAAAACTAAATGACAGAATGCTTCAGAAATAGCAAAAATATTCCTTCAACCAAAAGGCACTCGTGCATCAATGGAGGCCCAATTGCAAATTTTCAAACAATCATCAAGAATTTAACACAAATGCGCGAGTTAAAACGCCTCAATTTTAAAGATTATAAATCCTCTTGTTCATGCACGTCAAGATTACACTCAAAGACTTACAAAACAATATTATCAACAAAATGATAGTAAAGTGATTTTCAATGTTTATCGAAATGTTAGATATGAAGGATCCTGTAATGAAATTGAAAATGCCACTAAACTATCACAGGGATGAGATTCTATATGATTCAGAGACATTATAATATAAGATTGCAATAGGAACAAGAAATACTATTTGTAGACATTATTAAATAAAACAGACATAAATCTACCCAAGATTAACCCCACAGCCCCAGTAAACCTCAAAGTACCCCCAGACTTACATTCATCAGTAATGGAAGCGGATTGGCACTTGACACAATAGAGAGCTTCTCAATGGTTCTACACTAATAACCCTATTGACACAATAAAATCTAAAACAAAGAGATAATATTTTTCTTAGATTGGTCTCTCAGGAAGGTAGTTTCTCCAAATTTTGTTCCATAGAATTAAAACCCCGACCACTGCATGACTAACGCATGATTTCTATAACAATCATTTACATTAAAGATTTTCCCCCGAGCAAAGAAGATGAGAACTTTGTTTTTTCATGTTTGATCATGATATTAAGAAAATGATGTTTCAACCAGGTGTAACGAAAATTTGCCAGTTGTTCAAGACTGTGAATCGTGCAAATATTTCATCATTTGTTTTAACTACTTGGGCACCTAGTCATCTACTTCTGGTTACAACATTTCATCTGTTGTGGCTACAACCTCTGCTTTGCATCTAGCTTTCTTTGGTAATTCATGTTTGTGCAAGTTTCCTGAGCAATTCCATCACCTTCAAAATATCACCTTTACATCCTTATCTCACAAATTAAATCTTAAATCCTTCAATTGCACTTTGCAAACAAACAAGACAAGGAATTTCCCATTAAAAACGATGAAAAAAATGCATGTGCACATCCCAGAGGTCTTGGATAAAAAATGGCGGAAAAAATCATCCGATGTATTCACACAACTGTGTATTCTTCCCCTTTCTGTCTCCTCCCCCTTTTCTGACTTAGATTAGAGCCATCCACATGTTTCCTTTGTCGCAACTGCAGAAGGTGAAGTACATAGGAAATTTTTCCAAACAATCGCAGGCCTTCCACGTGTCCCACGCCTTATATTTACTTGAAAAATTTTTAAGTATAGAGAGGAGCTAGCGGAAGCCCTCCACTGTCTCCCTTGGCACAATTCACAAAGGTCAAATCAGTGTGAATTTTCATCAATGAGGCCCCAGACACTCCATGTGGCAAGACTTATTGAAGTAAGTCCTTACAGTTTCAAAATGCCCGACCGAAGAATCCATATCCAATCAAGAAAGGCGCACGTTCCTTTCCATAGATACTGGGACACAAATTGACAAAGGAAAACAAAAAACATGACTGTGGAAAAATGGAGAATGGTGGTTGAAAAAACCAAATTTTAATCCCAAATTATTTCTCATGGTGAGAGGAACGGAAAACATATCTGGAGATAAGTGATCCTCGACCAAAGGAAATGACTTGTCGTGTGGCACCAAATGAAAGAAAAGAGCTGTCACGCATCCATTCGGGGAAATAGAAAATACGATAGAGCTCGCAGACTGGACATTTTTAGAACAAACGGGGGTGAGATCAAATTGAGCACCAACGATAGGTACTAACTATTTGGCTACAAAAGGTCTCTAATAGTTTGTTCTTATGATTTTTGAGGTCAAATATTGCATGTGCAATGTAGAGTAATTATTTTCCAATCACACCAATGATGTCAAAATGTCATTAGTAGCACACGTCAGTTAAGAATACCACTATTGTTTTGTAGAGTTTTGTTTATACAGGAGAATTGTACAGGTATTATTTATTCAATTCCATGATGTTTGGGAGAATAGGCTCAACAAACATAGGAAATGTAATTTAAATTACATTCATACATTATACTCAATGATTGGAAAAATTATTTATTGTCAAATGTCTATGCTAAATGTGTTCTTACCAAATGATTAACAAACTGTACTTGAACCCAAATGAATGAAAAAATGTATGCATGCAAAGTATTGCAAAAAATGAAGATATGTTGATTGTATAAACAAAGGTTTCCCTATCATATATGTGAACTGTTCACCTAAAGCCCTTAAAGAAATGTGGAAGACTGCTTGAAACAGGGCGTGGACCTCTGGCCAAGCATACATGAGTTTCATAAAATTATTAAGTTATAGGTGCCGTGGAAGATTCTGCAGAATATGGAAGTATGTGAATTGTTTTAAAAAAATGCTTGAAAGATATATTATCTCATAAACTGCAATGATTGTGATATATATAGATTATGGGTTTCCTTAAAAGACATTAGAAACTCCTAGGTAAATGTAACTAGCATTCGTATAGATGAAATGAGCTTCCTCAAACTTTGATTGTGATGTACGAACCTCTCACTTGCTTTCCCAATCTCCCGGTTGTCCTATTTCCCCTCAACATATTTTTCAGAGCTCTTGGTTTGTTGTCACTCCTCCCAAACCAATTTCTCACAACCCTCATTTTTTATTGTCTTCTCAACTGTCTTCGTAAATGATGGACCTCAAAAATGTTATATTGAAAATTTGCGTAAGTAGTGACTCATAACGATGGAAATCTACAATATTTCGTTATATTTTAAATTGTTCAATCTGCTATTAAAATATTGTTCACCAAGAATAACTCGAACATATTTGTGTACGAGAATATACGCATAACTTTTAATTTATTATTTTTAGAACTTTTCTTATTGAATGTCTGATTGCATACACAATAGGGATTTTTAAGTTATTAAACCTAAGTTATAAAGGACATTGGCATCCTCATTAAGCATTTACCACTGTTTCACAAAATGTAAGCTAAAACGTGTCCATAGAATATATTTATTATTGTTAGCATAGTCTTAATGTGCATTAAAATCAGATATTTGAAATTGGGTAGGGACATATTTCAAAACGTAATGGAGATGTGACATGACTTTAAGCAAATATTTTAATATGTACTCTGGTAAATATGTACGTCAGACATGGAAGAATGCAATTGGAATGTCAACTATTTGACTAAATGGCTTTAGGATATGTTGCCTTATTTTTATAGTAACTAACAAAAGACATGGGTATCCTCACGTAAGTTGAATTTTTTTTTATCAAATGTAATCAAGTGTCCTACCTAATCAGTTACCATTTTCTAGGATACTCCCAACCTATTCCATATTTTGAAATTTGAAATAGGGTGTGAAATTATCTTGTAACAACACCATATTCTTTATAAAACAAAAGGGGGTGCAGTTCTTCCCGCATCCTCACTGAGCATTTCCACTATTTTGCCAAATAAACAATAGAGTGGATAACAAAATAATTAGAATTTTTCCAAATGTTGTAAATGTAGGTGCTCCTGAGAGATGTATGAAAAATGTAGGAGAATGTAATGGCCTACAAACTGTTCACCTAAATGCCTGGTCAAAATATTCAATCATGGACTGTAATAATTTTAAGATACACACAACATGGGACAAAAAATGCAAGAATCAGTTGTAAATCTAGAGTCAAAAACCATTACTAACATCCTCTCAATCTATTTTCAAAAAGGGAATTTTAGAAAAAAAGACTTTTCTAGTGATTCACATTTTGTAAAATTAGTAGAAACATTTTGTTATCTTCCACAACCTTCCCTCTCTCTCAAACCAGTACTCAACCAAAGCTATTACTATTGGAGGATGTGGTAAGCCCTGTTTGAGCCATGTGAAATTTTGAACTAAATTTCTAGTAGGACCCTTTTAAACTATTTCACCAAATGTAACCAGCAATTATTCAACTCAATCAATTCACCTTTGTAAGTAGACTTGCATCCTCTAAAAAAAAGAGATTTTGAGTAGAGTATGAACATCCATAGAGGCATAGTAGGAAGTGTTTTAAATCTATGTAGTGGTAGTAGATAGTGCCCTATTAAACATGTATATAAAAGTGGTCAGAATACCTTGCCAATTTTAAATATCAAATACGACTTAGTAAAATGACACGAAGTGGTTTGACGACCAAAGGATTGGAGGTGATAACTTGTTATGGAATATCATACTTGTACAAAACTCATTTTTTAGGTTGTAAAGCCAAAGTCTGTAAACTTTCCAACATCTTATGTCATGCTAAATTGGGAACATTTAGAGTAGGTCATGGACAACCATCCAAGCATAATGGTAATGAAAGTTTTTCAGATATAGTTGGAAGTGCCCTACTAGCCATCTTACATCCCTTTTGGATGTAACTTGCAACTCATGTGTAAATTTTAGTTGCGGAGGAGGTGTTTTTACAATGATAACACCCCCAAAAAAAAGTGTTTGTTTCAATAGTATGATATATTGTGACAATTTTCCAGTAGGATTTTCCAACCGATGAGGATATAATGTTCATTTCATCAATTGATGAAATAAATATGACCCCTACAAATCCTGTATATCCCTTCATATATTTGGTCAAATCAAGTTATGTTTATTTAAAGAAACCAGATAGGAGTACTTTGAAATTTTCTGGTACCATCAAAAAACAAGGAATTGAAAATGTCAAGTCTTTCTATAAGATAATGGGTGATGTATCCACACAATGTTTTTACTATTTTTTGTTGATACTTTTGTTAAAATTATGGATTTGAGTTTGTAGACTCCACCAACAAATTTTTTGTGTAATATTAAATTGTTAAAAAATGTGCCAATTACCACAAATACAAAAATAGTAGATTATGGCAAAGCTACAATAATAGATTGTGGGTATGCTACAATATTAAATTGTGACAGTGCTACAAATAAAAAACCATGACATTATCATGATTCAAAATGCGTCACATTACATAGAGATTTAATTTTTGGGAAATTTTGGGAGTTTAAGTCTCATATGCTTTTTATGAACCCTAGTTTCCTTTATTATACCTAGTTGTGATTCTCTGTAAGTTTAAACCAATGTGGATACATCTCCTTAGTTTTCCCCTCCAATTTTGTTTTGAGAGTTGTTTAATTTCTATTGGAAATAATTTGGGGAAATGTTTAGTTATTAACCCTAAAACTGAAGAGTTTGAGCATACTACTTATGCTCGAATCTTAGTTGATATGGATACATATGTGGATTTCTCTAATACTATTGAACTTAAATTTGAAGATAGAATTTGGATTCAAAACTTAGATTACGAATAGTTTCTCTTTAGATGCAGATCATGCTTCTCTCTTGGCCATTTAGCATGAAACAATAAAAGCATGTAGTCTGGGACTTGATTGAGATTATTGATTCATTTAATATTGTGTGTCATGATAGGAAGGTCAATGTTATGGTAGACAAGCTTGCAGTATTGGGATCTCGGTTTGATAATTGTGCAATGTCCCCATATTGTGAATATGATGTTGAAGTGTTAACAAGGCCATCTATCCCTAACAACATTAAACATTTACAATTTTTTTATCATGATTCTTAGGTCAAAATATTTCTATAGAAAAAAGGGGAGTTTGTTATTCAATGTATTGATAGCGAGCCAATGATGTGTGCAGCAAAGGGTAAATAAACTTTGTTTGGCAAAGACATCATCTAACTAAAAACTAATACCATTCTTAGAGGGCTGGTTGCTCTTGAATCAAACTTTGATAATGCTGATTGCATTATTAGCAAACATATAACAGCCTCAAGGGATGTTGAGGAGCATGACCTTGGTACAAAGAAGAAACACTGGAAGATATGGTTAGGAAGCAATCTGAACAAGGAGGAAAAATAGTCCTATGTCTAATTGTTGAAGAAATATCAGGACTTCCTAGCTTGGTCTTATTCTGAATTGAAAGCATATAAAGAGGATTTGTTTCAACATGAAATTCCTTTGGAATCTAATGCAAAACCATTTAGAAAAAATTAGATTCCGATTAATCTACTCCTCTCTATGAAGATGAAAGATGAATTAACAAAGCTAAGAGATGGAGTGATCATTCAACCAACAAGGTATTTTTCTTGGGTTGAAAACTCAGTGCCAGCTAGAAAAAAGAATCATGATATCAGGATGTGCGTGGATTTTAGACATCTGAACATAGCATCAATGAAGGATAGATATCCTTTACCAAACATGGAAAACATGCTGCAATTAGTGACTGGTTCTAAGATGCTTTCTACCTTGGATGGTTTCTCTGGCTATAATCAATTTGTTGTGAAGGAATGAGAAATAATTAAGACAACCTTTACCACTCCTTGCGGGAATTATGTCTATGTTAGAATGCCCTTTGGTTTGATGAATGATGGAGCAACCTTTCAAAGAGAAATGTATGTTGCTTTTTTTTGTTACATTAATGACTTTATTGTTATTTACCAAGACGATGCGGCTTGTGTTTGTAGAAGAGAAGAAGTGATCACTTCTAGCACTTGGAAAAAATGATGATAAGATCTAGAGATTATGTAATTTCACTCAATCCAAAGAAGTGCCATTTTGGAGTGCTAAAGTGAAAGTTTCTTGGTCACATTGTGTCAAATTATGGTGTCATGATTGATCCTGAGAGGGTAGATGCCATCAACAAGGTCCCAATTCTAATAACCAAGAAGGGAATTCAATCCTTCTTTGGGAAAATAAACTTTATCAAAAGATTCATATAAAAATTTGCTGAGTTGACCGTTCCAATTACTTGCATGCTAAAGAAGGACAAAGTTATCAAATGGGAAGAGGCTGTCATTCAAGCTTTCAATGCAATCAAAGAAGCACTAAAGAAGGCACCTATTTTGGAAGCTCCAAATTACAAGAAGACTTTTCAAATGTTCTCCTTTGCATCAGAAAACACCATGGCGTATGGGTGCTGCAGGATGATGATGAAGGGGCTAAGAGACCAATTTCCCTTTTTAGTAAGGCATTGCAAGCAGCTGAGTTGAAATAAAACATCATGGAGAAGTAATAATTTTCCTTCGTGAAAGCAAAAAAGGTTTTCAGACCTTATATCTTGAGCTCTAAAATTATTTCTTATTTTCCCCACACAATGGTGAAAGTATCTTGTCAGAGATGGAGGTCTCAAGAAAAAGATGTAGATGGGTGAACAAGTTCCAAGAGCATGACCAGGGACATCCAACCACAAAATTCGTATAAGAGTTTTGGGCTAGCTAAGCTTGACTCGATAGCAACTTGCAAATTGAAGTGAAGAAGTAGAAGAAGAAAGGTTCCTGGGGATTTAAAAATGTAAGTTCGGAATGGTACAAAGGATATAAGCTTCTATCTCTGAAATCTATGTTGCCCTGCTCCTTAAGTTAAAAATCAAAAAACGACTGCAGGCTAGCTCCAAAACTATGTTTGCTGCTACTGACTGGGTTATCTTAGAAGAACCCAGGGGGGGCTCAAGGATCGTATTGTTTGAAGATGAGGCCCCAAACGGATTAGTGGTTACTGACATGGAGGGGGGGTATTTGTGGGAGGACATTTTGCTGGAGTGTCACGACTCATTAAAATGTGAGGAGAGTAATTATGGGGGCCCACCCTTTTCACGGATACAAACCTGCGAGTTAAGAAAATGTGAAAGTGCCCGCATTTTCAGAATCATGCAAGCTTCAGGTTCCTTCATTTGACAACGGTGTCAAGTGAAAGCTCCATTACAAACAATGGGGGGATGGATGAGTTGTTGAGATTTCATACATTCCAGTGTTAGCCATAAGTGGACTTTTGCAGCCATGATTATTCACGACGGGGGTGGAAGAAAGAAATCCTGCTAAGAATGGCCCACACACCAAGTTGTCATGGAATATGCTGGAATATATCATATGCAGATTGGAGTGCAAGTTAAAACCTTGTTGTTTGATAATTCATGTGTTCAGAGGCTAAACCTTTTATGCCAGTGTAAAGAGTAGTATGGAATAAAGATGACATACGATTCTAAATAAAACCCCAAAGGCAAAAATGGGAAAGCTGAGGCTAGCAATAAAAAAGTGTCGCAGACATTAGGACGAACTTTGGGAATTGAAACAAAATGGAAGGGGGGGTGCTGTCGAGGTGGTGGTCAACGGAAAATTTTTTGGTTTTTCAGGACTGACGGATCATTCCCAAGAGAGCTACTAGTAAAATCTATTGAGTTGAAGTGTATATGAAACTAAAGATTTTTTCCCTTCATTTGCCATAGATTATGTTCAGTTTATTTCAACACTAAGAAGATCAAGAAGTTAGTCTCATACGCCTGCTCAAATCAATAAGGATTGTTGGCTAGTGAAGAAAAAAGGGCATCCACCAAAGGCATGTTAAAGTTTAGGAAAATTGAAGACGTATTTGACAGAAGGTGCTCAAGACTTTCAATCTGTATATCTTGTGCTATCTGGCGGGAGATGAGCAGACATGAGGATAAGTTAAACCATAAGAAATTTGAGGCATTGTGGGATGGGCCTATTGATTAACCTTCGACTTTGTGAGATCCACTTTTATTAAAATATATAGATGGATTATATGATTGAATTTCCTGTTAATGGCAGGAAATTGAAAGGACTTCTTGTTGATTCAGAACGAAGGTATGCACACCCTAGTTACAGTGTATGTTTTGGTTTATTCCGTCTTTGGTTTTTTGCTCATTTATTGTAGGTGAGAGGGTTTGCTGGTTTACTCAGTATTTTTGGCAAGATGGTTCTTGTTTCCTGATGCAGGGACTCATTCCAATGGATTTGTGGGCACTTGGTCTACTTTTGTTTTGGGGACTCGTTGGAGTGCCCTCCCCAAGAAGGAGCTTGTGGTGCTGTTGTGATTTTTGAACCATTCCTGATTCATGGCTTGGTTGTTAGAAACATTTTATCTTGATGTGGATTTTTATAAATATTTTTCCTACATTGAATGCCTGATTGTTTCAAAAAGTATGTCATCCATTTAAGGAGGTAAATCCATGAATGTTCCAATTGGCTTTCGTAAATAAAAATTTTAAAATCCGGGATTTTTCAGTTTTTTCTATTCTCCCAAAAACATCACGTCAATAATGATTGAGTGTCCGTTTTCCTTCTTTGTTTCTCTACTGTCTTCTACTTAACCTCCACTATTTATACTTATCTGCTTTTGAACATCTAAATCTAATTTCGAAAATGCGTGTCGATGGTGTGTACAAATTTATAGCTTGGACAAAAAAAACCAGCTTTTGGAATGATGGTGAAGTTCTAATGTTTTGACAGTCTGAAGAAAGTGTCTTTTTCCCATCAAATTATTCCTCTGCATTCGTTAGTTACATGGCTTATTTTGGTTGGTTAAGGGATGGCGGGAAAATATTTTAACTTATCGCTTTTTGCTTCTTTAGCAAAAGGGAATTTTGGTCCCATAGCTCCGCTCAATTCTAATTGTTTCTTTTGGTGCTTACGTGACCTCTTTTCATTGAATGGGGGACGTCGGGTTTATTTTGTAACTTGTAAATTTTTCTTTCTTTGGCAAGAAGATCAAATCAGCCACCTCAATGGTTCTTGTTTGACTAATTCAAAGTGTACACGTATCCATTTTTAATTGGTTACGGCTTGTCGGGTCTATTTTGCATTTTAAGGCATTATGGTGAAAAGGTAAAATGTTAAAAAAATGCTGAAGGCCCGCAACCAATCATAGGAGGATACATGGATCTTGTGTGTTGTGACTTTTCCAACAAAATTCCCCCCACAAAATCCTCCATGGAAATCAGGAATTATCTAGGTGGCTTCATCTTCAATAATGCACCTTAAGAGGACTCCCTCAGCGATCTTCCAAGCTAACCAATAATCAGTAATGACATATTTCTAGGAAGCCAACTTAAGGGCCCTTTCCTGGTTCTTACTTAAATAGTTAGGGCATTATAAATGTCTGAGATAAAAAATCACATCCTTGTACCACTCAGAACTCATCAATTTTTTAAAGACATCTACCCTTCCTTCTTCTACCTCATTCACCTGAATAGTTTACAAGTTTCTCTTAGCCATAAGCTTATCCAAACCCAAACCTCTCACAAAATTCGTGGTTTGGATATCCATGTCATATTCTTGCAACTTTTTCACACAGCTGTATCTTTTTCTTTAGACCTCCATCTCTGATAAGATTTCTTTGACCATGGTGTGGGGAAAACAAGAAAAAAATTTGGAACTCAAAATGTAAGGCCTAGAAACCTTTTTGGCTTTCACCAAGGCAAATTATTTCTTATCCATAATAGTGTATTTCAGCTCAGCCCCCTGTAATACCTTACTGAAAAAGGAAATTGGCCTCTCATCCCCTTCATCATCCTTCTGCAATAGGATAGTTAGAACACTATTCTCTAAATCAAAGGAAAATAGTTGGAAATGGTTCTTATAATCTACATCTACCAAAACAAGGGCATGCTTTAATGCCTCCTTGATCCCATTAAAAGATTGAATGGCATCCTCTTCCCATTTAATAACCTGGTCCTTCTTTTACATGGAAGTAATTGGAATGGTCAACTCAGCAAAGTTTGATATGAATCTTCTGATGAAGTTTATCTACCCAAAGAAGGACTGAATTCCTTTCTTGGTTCTTGGAATTGGGACCTTGCTAATGGCCACTACCCTTTTTGGATCAATCATTACCCCCTCTTGTGACACAATGTGACCAAGCAAATTTTCCTTTTGCACTCCAAAATGGCACTTCTTTGGATTGAGTGAAATGCCATACTCTCTACATCTTATCAACATATTTTCCAAGTGCAGTAAGTGATCACCTCACTTTCTAGAAAACATAGTCACCTCATCTGGTAAACATAAGAAATAAGGATGTAACCAGAAAAAGCACATCCATTGCTCTTTGAAAGGTTGCTCCATCATTCATAAACACAAAGGGCTCCTAACATATACATAGTCCCCTAAGGATGGTAAGGTTGTTTTAATTATTTTTGATTCCTCACCACCAATTGGTTATAACTGAGAAACCACATCCAGGGTAGAAAGTAGCTCAGAACCAGTCACTAGTTGCAAACATGGTTTTCATGTTTTGGTAACGGATAATTATCCCTCATGATTCTTTATTCAATTTTTTCAATCCACACACAGCTTGATGTGGACCATTCCTTCTTTCTGACTGGTACTAGGTTTTTCAACCCAACCAGAATACCTTGTGGGCGAAGAATCCTCCATCCCTCAATTTGTTCAGTTCTTCTGAATTTTTAAGAGATATATAGGATAAGGATTGATTGTCCTTTGTTATTCTTGAATGGTTTTTTTTGCATTAGATTCAAGGTAATGCCATTTGAAACCGCTCCTCCTATGATCCTTTAGTTCAAAATAAGTGTCCAAGCATGCAATCGTAATAACCTTTTTAAGCACTTGGACATAAGACTATTTTTCTTCCTTACTATATTACTGTCCCAACCAAATTTGCCTTGCTTCTTCTCCTTTGTGCCAAGTCATGTTTTCCTCCCCATCCCTCGAAGCTGATGTGCATCTCTTAATAATTCCATCTGCATTATAAAGTTTGGATTCAAAGAGCAACCACCCTCTAGGAATTGTATTAGTCTCAGTTGTATGAACAACCTTTAAACCAAATAGGGTTATCTTACCCTCTATAACACACATCATTGACTCCCAATCATACTTTGATCGTAAAACTATGATTTATTCTATTGAAATCTTCTGACCTGAGAATCAGCATCACACCTAACATGCTTAGTGTTGTCATGGATAAGATGGCCTTGTCATACTTCAACATCATATCACAATATGGGTACCTTGCACAATTATAACCGAGATCCCATAAAGCAGAGGAAGGCGGAAGAAAGGCAGAGTAGGACGAGGGGAGGGGGTAGAAGCAAAGAAAGTGTACGAGGACGGGTTAAGGGGGGGGAAAAGAGAGACGGGGAGGAGAAAGCAGAAATAGAGAAAAGGATAAAGGAGTTGATAAAGAAGACCAAAGGGGCAAAGAGGTACGATAATTGGATGGGGGGAAGAGGGGCGGAAGGAGTGAAGGTAACAAGGCGAGATAGGAGAGGAGGGGAGAATTAGCTATTAGGGTTAAGGGGGATCGGAAGAAATTGAGAGATGATGAGATAGGAGCGCGCGTGTAGGGTTAAGGGAAGAGTATTGAGGGAAGTTGGATGAGTAACGATGGATGGAAAAGGAGAGGAAAGAGCAAACTGTTGCAAGTTTTCTGTCAAATCATTGAACTTCCTATCATGATGCGACAATGTTCAATGAATCAAAAATCTCAATGAAATCCCAAACTACATGCTTGTATTGTTTTCATTCACTGATTTTTTTGTGTCATAATACAGTTTTTCCTCCCTGATTCTTTATTCAATTTTTTAATCCACACACAGCTTGAAGATGGACCATCTGTTTGACTAGGGTACTAGGTTTGCACCAACAGAATACCTTGGGGCTGAAGAATACCTCCATCCTCAATTTGGTTCGTTCTCTTGAATTAAGAGATTAGGACGATTGATTGGTCTTTGTTATTCTTGAATGGTTTTGCATTAGATCCAAGGTAATGCCATGTTGAACCGATCCTCTAATGGATGCATTTTAGTCAAATAAGTCCAAGCATGAATCTTAATACCTTTTAGCAAGGGACATAGACTATTTTTCTTCCTTACTAGATTCACGTCCCAACCAAATATCCTAGGTTCTCCTTTGTGCCAATAAATAGGGGATTGTTCCTCCCCATCCTCGAAGCTGAGGCATCTCTTAATAAGCAAATCCCGCATATCAAAGTTGATCAGGCAACAAACCCTCTAGCATGGTATTGTCTCAGGTGGATGACACCTTACCAAATAGGGTTTCTTAACCTCTTCATACACAAATCATTGATCTCAATTCAATAATTTGTGATCGGAAAAATATGATTATTCTATTGAAATTTCTGACCTGAGAATCATCATCAAAAACCTAAAATCTAGTGTTGTCAGGATTAATGGCCTTGTCAATACTTAACATCATATTCACAATATAGGGGACATTGCACAAGATAAACCGAGATCCCAATCTCTTGCAAGTTTTTCTGAAATCAGTGAACTTCCTATCATGATGCACAAATAGTTCAATGAAATCAAAAATCTCAATGAAAACCAAACTAAATGCTTGTATTGTTCTTCACTGATTTGTGTAATACAGTTTTCTGACTTTCTTGACAATTACATTCTAAATATCTGTTGAAAATGATGTATTAAAACCCGATTATTTCCAAGCAAGTCATTGAGCCGTAAACTAATAGTTCCTCATGCTTAGCAATGTTGATAGTGCAATCGAGTGAGTTTGAAGGAAAAAAAAAATCTTCTGGACCGGAGAGATAATAAACAACACCAACACCATTCCAACTTGGCTCAGGCTGCATCAAAAAGTAAAGATCCAAGGAGAAGAAATTCATGTTTAAGGGACACTTGAAGTATTCAATTTTTGTCCTGCATCAAAAAATCCTAAAAAGTTATCATCATCAAACACCGGTGCTACAATATTCGTAGGATGATTGTGGATTCTAGAAGGTGCAACATCTTCATTTCCCCATATAATCCTGGGACACGGGTGCACATCAATTGGGATGGTGGCATCGGACATGTACATTTTGAACACTCCACCAACACTTGCATCCCATTTATAGACAACCAACATACCCCCACTTGGTTTGGCAATCAACAATAACAACATCAAGCTTGAGGTTTTTAGCTGGGTAAGATGCAAGTTGCACCACCAGACCTTTCACACCTCCCACCACTGGAAATTCTTTGGAGTCCATAACAGTGCACTTCTCATATGTTGTTGTTACCTTGATATCCAGCTCATTCATGATTTCCAGAGGCATAACATAGCACGATGCCCCTGAGTCAAACATACAGTTGTGTAGAAATATGTCCTTAATGATCAAAGTGGTGAAGAATGGATCCACATCTAGGTGAGATTACACCAAGGATGTTCCCAAATAAACCTCAGGAGGTTCACTTAGTTCCTCTAACTCTGGTGGTGCTACTAATTCTTTAATGAGTGGGGGAGTCTCCACAATGTTTATAGTTCTACCTTGGGTAGTTTTCTCCTCTTTGATTCCCTAAATATTCAAAACCCCCTTTTCTTGTGCTCAGGAATCCTAAGCTACTCAACAATTGGAATAGAGATCTTGATCTGACTCAAGACTTGGGAAATATCATAAGGGGAATACTTTGGCAAGGCAACATTGGAAGAAAGGCTAACACACTCATTAGGTGGCACAGGATTTTTGACAGCTTGGGCATGAGGAGGGGCATGTTTTTAGTTTGGGACAGCAAGGCCTTTGGGAGATCCATCTTTCTAAGGAGCCTCCTTAGGAATATTTGAAAGCAATGGAGTTTTTGTCTTGGCCTGAGGTCCAGTCCCTTGAAAAACCCTACTTCTTGTGTTGTGTTCCTTTTCTTGAGCTGTAACAATATTCATCAATAACTACCTATCCTCCTCAGATGGACTCCTCCATCAGACTACTTTATCATTAAAGATCTCAAATATTTAAATTCATTATTGGGAAATTCAAAATCTTGTACAATATCTACCTCTAAAGTATGAGAGGGAGGAAGAATAGGTACCCGTTGGATGCAATCCCAAAAAGCAGCAGCATTTCTAGCATATTCCCTCAGTTGAAGTTGGTCCTTGTTGTGAGCTTGTAAAGCATTCCATCATACATGCATCATCATCATCATCATCAACTTCTTCTTCTTCTTGATGATCTTCCTCAAATGGATCATGGGGCATGAAATATTTGTCACACCAATCAATGAAATTTTTGTCCTCCACAACAGTAACTCTGGTAGCCAAAGGATCAGGTACCATTCTATTTTCCCTGTCCTGAGACTATTTATTTCCAAATCCAGTATGTCATTTTCCTCTATCATCCGACCTTTGATCATTCGTATGATGGTTTATAAACCTTTCTTGGCCTTGTTAGTTGTGTTGACCTTGTGTACTTTGGTCAATTCCCTTTTCTTCCAAGGCCAGCTTGTATGATATTTCTTTGACATCCCCTACCAATTTTTCAAAACTTCTTCCAAATTAGTAACCTTACTTGCCTGAGGATTTTCTAGGTTAATCAGTTTCACACCCTCCCTTTTTGGATGTTTTATAATTTCTTTGATGTTGTTTTCAATTTGCAGAGCCATGGTGAAGGCCTGCCTCAAATTAGTATGGTTTTTGTCCCTCAAGTAGTAAGCATTCCTTTTTCTCAAAATGCATCTGAATATTTGATCAAACATGATTCATCACATGGCCTTAAGCTAACAAGAAATCTTCTCAAGGTCTTGTTAAAACTTGTATTGAAATCATGTACTGACTCATTAAGATTCTTCTTGATGTTTTCAAATTATGACAAAAGAAACCTAGGGTCTGTTTTATCACCATATTATAATCTAAATGTATTATTCATCTCTATCGAAGAATATATGGAATTATCTGGCAAAGCTTTATACCATTCCCTTGCATCCTCTTCGAAAGTATGGATGAACAATTTGATATATGCATCTTCATATCCAATCTGTAAATCTTCCATCATATTGATAAAAAGTTGTAAATGTTGATCACCAGTTATAGAATTATTTCCTTGAAACTTAGGTAATTTATTTCTTACATCATAGGGAACTGCATTTGGATAACCAACCATCCTTGTAAAATTTATGTGACCAAAGGTGTTTACAACAAATGGAGGCCTGGGTGGGGGATGGGCCATGTTGTTTTGAGAAGGTGACCCTGGAGGAGAAACAAATTGATAAGGGGTGGTGTGTCTTTAAAACACAGGGGTATAATTTTCAAAATGGATATCCCCTAAAGACCTTGTTTCTTGGAAAACCCTATCAACTTTTAAAAAGACAGGAGTAGAATGAGAAGAAAACTTTTCACAATCAAATGAAGGCCCTTCTCTAGATGGAGAATTTAATTCCACAAAAAGACTACTTTATTCAGAATCACTTGAACGGAAATCCTCAATGATAGGCTGATCACTTTCATCAACAGAGACCTCTTTCCTTGACTGTTGATCTCCAATAACTCTCCAGGATTTTCTTCCTTCTGACTTTGTTTTTCCTAGCTCTGGAAATAATGTCCTAGTAGGATCCCTAGAAAAGAAAAGATCTTCTTCCTTCCACTTTGCTAAGATCAATACAAATCTCACTTGACAAAGGCTAAGACACTAGTACTTGTAAAAATCAGACCAACCTGGAATCGCCACTAAGGATTTCAACCTTATTTATGTAAATGCTCTAAAAATATGATCTATCAAATGTCTTTCAACACCAGAACTTGGAAATGGAAATGTTTGGCCTTCCTTTACCCAGATTTAACAATAAAACTTAGTGTAATAATAATAGAAAATGGAATTATTACACACAGCAATAATAACTTTGGACACTTCTTATAGGCCCGAACACAATATGATTCTTGAAATAATTTACTAACACTTAGATCATATAAGAAATGTTTACCGAGGTATGAATATGAACTCTTATATTTCCTTCCCCAGCAACAGCGCTGGAAGCATGTTGGTACCCAAATATAATCTCCTTCAAAGGCCAAGAAGCATCGCGGATTTGATAGGACACTAAGAGGCAAATATATGATTACATATGTCAATTTTTGGCCAAGGAAGTGATCTATCCGACTCTTTAGCATTCAAGGTTTGGAAGGAGTTGGTAGCACCTTAAAAGGATGTGATCTTATGCTAAACTATTTTAAGTTGTGCCTTTCAACCAAAGTAAGAAATCCTATTTTGTAACCTCTGTTATTGAATAATGCTAGTAAATCCTTCTTTTGCACAAATTTTATAGAGAAGACCTTCGGAAGATATGATCAACACACCAAATCTAACTCTCACGAGTTGTCACTTCAAGATTATGGAGATATTTTAAAACAAGGAAAAGGTTACTAAAGACATTGGGAATCCTAATTGTTTCTGCATGTTTTGGTTATAGAAATTATGCATTCACACACACATAGGACAAACAGGGGTAGTACAGGAAGGATTAGTTATTTTTAAATGAGTTTTTTGGTGGGAGGTGAGGCATAATTAACTTGATTTGCTAGATCTTTGAGAGTTTTTTACAAAATGGGGAGCTTACACAATAGAATGCTTCACAATAGATAAAATATTCCAATAAATAGAATGTGTGCTTCAATGCAGGCATAGATCATCACGTTTTCACACAAACTATGAGATTCTAGCATGAAGATTTGAGTTAGAAGAATCAATAAAAAATAAAAATCTAAGATCAATCACGCCTGATGTACACCCAGAGGCTTACAAACAATATTTGACAACAAATGATATAAAAGTGATTTTAAATCATTTATTTCATTCCCAGATGAAAGCTCTTCTAAAAATTAAATTGTAGATGCCACTAAACTATCACAAGGATTGAAATATGTGTGATTGAGAGGGATTTTGATACAAGATTGCAACGGGAACAAGAAAAACCATTTGCAGATGTTCAGAAATGAAGAAGACATAATTTTACCCTAAGTCGACATAGAATAACTCAAATTTAATTAAACTTATCAGCATGGGAAAGTTTCTAGAACAATCTCAGAGATTTTCAATGGTTGTACACTCGCAACCACCTTGACATGATCAAGTTTAACACAAAAGATATATATAGATTTCTCAAACAGTCCCTCAGAAAGACAGGATCCATCAAGATTTTCTCTTAGAAATTCAGTTCTAACCCCTCACACTTCAACTGTCTGCATGATAAATTCATTTAATTTATAACATTTTACAACATATTTTCCCCCCCAAAAATCCAAACATTGAGTGTACCAGTGCTCTTCATGATCCTGATCACGATTACCAGAATCAGATCTATAAACATCTGTCAGGTGCTTAGGGGATAGATCTCTTCGAACATCTCCCACATTCGACTCTTTGTTCTAGTAGATCAATTTACGTCTACTCGCCAAGCACTTCTGCCCCTTATCTATCAAATTTGGTTCTTTGCATGGCCGGGAAGGAAAAACCAAAGATCAGATCAAGCCTAGAGGTCAGATCTCATCGTAATGGTAAAATACATCCCCATATATCCCCACCAAATTTAGATATCAAATTAAGTCTCCTCTCTATTTGGCATGTAGGAAATATCTATAAATCAAGAACACTTACATCTCCAGGGGCCGTTTAGTAAAAATGGGGAGAAAATAAGATATAGACGCACAACTACCATTGATCTTTACTTTGAATTTGGGTCGTCCACATTGAATATTCAATTTGAAACAAGCTTGGGGGTTCCTTTTGACCGTTTACAACCTTTTGAAAATATGGAAAAAAATCCCATTTTGCTCCACCCCTCCGCCTTTGAAAAATGGGCCTAACATGTGTCCCAATGTGGGTCCCAGCGAAAATGCGCTCCCTTTTTATACTTTAGTTCCCTTTTTCATGAAAGTAATTTTTTCTGAATTTCCCCCAAAAGTCTGCATCTCCATCATTGACCTTCCCATCAAATTTTGACTTATCCTTTATCGAGCTCGCGGGTAGTTTTGATGTTTTAATCCTTTTGATGACAAGAGGCAAAAAATCCAAGTTTCCTCCAATTGTCTGCTTCCCCGCCCCTTTGAATTTTCAAAGACAACATTGACCTCCTTCTTGTCATGATTGCGAGGCATTTTCATATTTTAATTCTTAAGAGGAAAAAAATCCAAGTTGCCCTCGATGGTTCGCTTCCCTGCCTTTTGAATTTTTACACTGCTAGGTGTCACATTGGCGCATCTTGAGATGGTCCCCAAAAGTTGAGACCTTGAATGATCACGGGCTCACCATGTTTCCTGGTCCAGAAAAATTTGTTGTAAGGCTTAAAGCTTAGCGAAAGGTGCCTTGTGTCATCGTCTGAGGTAATCTCCTTTGGCCGTTGAAAAGTCCAAGCAAAATGCAAAGTGAGAGGATGCCTCCAAGTGTCCTCCTGACACTTCTTTAAAATAAAATTCAAGGGTCAGTCCTCAAACATGTTTAGCCCCTCCACGTGTCCCAGGCCTCATAAAATATTTTGAAAAGAGACTAAGTATGGGAATACCTGACGGAAGCCTCCACGTGTATTCATGGTGCAATTTCAAAATGGTGCCCAAGAGCGGAGACCCTGATTGAGCGTGGGCTCACCACGTGTACCTATTTTTCCAAATAGTACTGGTTGCATAAATTTTTTTTCTAAGTATCGGTAGAGTAGCAAAAACTTCCACGTGTCCTCCCGGCGCAACTCCAAGGCCAACCAAAAAGTAAATCTTCAAATGAGCGTCGTTATTCCATGTAGATAGTTTTTTTAAGTTGAGGTGATTCATAAAATTTTGGAAGTACCTTGCCGAGATGTGTCCAACCAAAATAGGCCACATTTCCTGTTAATGCAAGGATGTAAATTTGACCGCGAGAAATGCCCATCAAACCATAAAATGCGGAAAAATGACCATTTGACCCCGGAGATGAAATTTTTTCTAAGGATAGAGAATTTAGAAATGTTGCAAGGCTCAAATACATTCCTCCTAGCTACATCCATTCATTTTTATTCAAGTATTTAGGGAAAAATTGACAAGGACAACAAATCCCGACTGTGGAAAATAGAAAGAACGGGACAGCCCAAGTTTTTACACCCAAATACAGACCTTTTCAGATGAACAGAGAAACGAGGAAACAATTTTAGATCTATATGTGATCCTCGGTCCAGGAAATGACTGATTAAGAAAACAAAAGGAATGTGGAGAATTTTTCAGGAACAATACGGGAAGATAAAAATGTGACAGAGATCGTACATTGATAGATTTTTAATGGCGAAATGGGGCAAGACTATTTTGAGCACCAACAGAGAGCATTTGTGGTGATGAATGCATGAGAATTTATGCAGTCAATCTCTCCATGATGACATCTCTACCTTCAATTTTTTATATGTCAGAGATGTCCTCATTCTCACCAACTCCTCCAACTACCAGCCTGCTTTCCAATTACTCCATTCTTCTTCTCTCCAATAGAGAGAAAATCTTACTTTACTTTATTATTCTAATATTTTGTTGTTTTATTTATTTATATTCATATATGTATATTTATATAATTCAATAATATTTTATTAACAAAAAACTTTATCTCTATAAAATTTCATATATGTACAAAAATTTAATATGTTTAATATCGTAAAGCGAGAAACACCTCTCTCGAATATTATCTCAACTTATTAGCACTCCATGATTCTAATGGATCTATTAAGGTAATGATTAACCTTGTATTTACACATCTGATTGGGAGGACTCACCCTACATTAGTGTTCCATGAAGTGTGTCGGGACATTTTGTCATTAACTCCTGTAGTATTTTTAAAACACTTTAAAAATCAGCATAGAGTGGAGGCTTAGAGGATAAATTTTTCTTCAAGTTTTCCAACTACCCAACTATGATTCTTTTCCAACCACCCACCTGCTCACCAATTACTCCATGCTTCTTCTTCTCTCCAATAAAGAGACACAATATTACTTTATTTTATTATTGTAATTTTTTTTGCATATATATATATATAGAGAGAGAGAGAGAGAGGAATGCAAGAAACAACTCTGTCATCTCTAATCTTGACTTATTAGCACTCCATGATTATAATATATTTGTGACACTATGAAAATCAACAGAGAGTAGAGGTTTAAAGGATAAAGTTTTCTTCAAGTTTTCCTTTGACTAAAGTTTGACATCTTATTTTACAGTTCGAACAATCATATATTTTATTTTTATTTCTGAATAGAGGTATTTTTTATAGAAATAGTTTTTTATCTAAAACTTTGACATCTATAACATTTTAACTATATAGATTTTAAGTTTCACAATTATTTTAATTTTTCAATGATATTGTGCTAGAACAAATATTTCAAATAATTTTTTTACAACACATTAAATATATCAATCTCTAAGTCCTTATATTATTTTATTTTATTGTAATTTATAATCACCTTCACTATAATTGAATGGTTTGTAATGTCTAATATCTTTTATGAAAATCCATTACCACTACTCTCATAAACATATTTTATCAAAATGTGTATTATTTCTTATTATTGATAAAAACTTATTCATCATAACCATGTTTAAAACTACCCATAAATGAACTTAATATTATCCACAATAAAAATGTGTATTATTTCTTATTGTTGTGGTTGATGAAAATAATATGCTCCATAAAAATGTTGCAAACTACGCACAAAAGAATTTATTCATATTTTTTTATTCACCTCAATAAAAAAATGTATACTCATTAACTCTCTCGTGCTGAATTATGAAATGAAATATGGATTTTACATACTTTTATCTTATTTTCTCTACATTATACCAAATTATATACTTTAGAGCAATGGAAAACCTAAACATGGAACTACTAACATCTCTTTAATTTTTCCAAAAAAAAACTATCCACTAACTAATTATCCATACAAAGTGTCATGTAATTGTTTTGATTCATTTAAATATCACAAATTCATTAGTTTTTTCAAAAGAGTCAATGAAGCGTCACATTTGGTTATATAAACATTTGTAAGGAATGGTGTGTAAAATTTGTTTCACAAAGAAGCAATGTAAAATAAATGTGCTCAACTAGATTTCAAGGTACCAATGGGTCTCAGGAAAGATTACTATGATCAATTTTACATGATACATTTATTATTTCATAATTTACATGTTTGTGACCTAATATTACTATGATCAATGCTACATCATACATTTCTGACTTCATACATTACATGTTGTTGACCCCTCATAACTACACTATGAATATATTTCACTTATATTATTTGATTTTTTTTTTTCATACACAAAATGTGCATTTTCATTCTCTCAAAATTTTATTTCCTTTTCACCAAACAACACAACTTCATTTTGATAATTCCACCCACTCCCCTCTACCTATAAATTCTACATACCCAACCTTGTTATCGTCTTCAGAAGCTAAACCAGGTTCTGCAAAAGGATAGATCTATTGTCTAAGATCCACACTAGATGTATTTGTATAGACAATATCCAAGAATCAAAATAATATTTTTTGAACAATTGCATACTTGCAATAGATGCAAATTTGGAAAAAATGAGTATCAATTTAAATTGTAGAACAATATGGGCCTAGAATATCAACCCAAAGTTTTGAAGTCATTAAGCCAATTAGAAGAAATACTTATTACATGAGTAAATCTAATTTTACAAGATATCTAAGTGTGTGAGCATAAAAATTTCATTTGCAACACCATAATTTTCCCACAAAACCTTTCCTCCATATCAGAATACCTTCCACACTATTTTGGATATTTGAATGTTGTACATATGCAATGAAAAGGCTATCTTCTAAAAACCTATGAATTATAAGCTAGTAGTACATGGGTCTCAAAAACCCTTCAACTTAAAATTTCCCATGATCGATACTAAAGAGACATTTTCATTGATAATTATTTTGTATCCTTTTCTCCATCTAGTACCACAAATGTTACCTTCATTCTAAACACGGTCACACTCAATCTATGAAAATTGCATGAAGACAATTCCAAAATTAGTAATTATGGTTCTTCGAACTTGCTTGAAATGCCAGCCCATTAGTCATCATTTTTTCGATCAATCCAAAATATAGGAACATAATACGAGGAAATTTAACCATGCTTCCTTGCAAATAGCTATGAGTTTCCCATCACTTTTTCATGACTAGAACTTGGCCTTTCAAAAGTAAATAAATACAAAATAAAAGGTATATTCTATATAAATTTCTAAACTTTGTTTCGGATGGGAAAAAAATGTTTAAACAAAGATGAAAAAAGTCCTATTGCAAGAATACACTTTACATTTGATGCACTACGAGGATGGATAACTTGGTTCCTATTTTTAGTTTATATATTTTCTACTCAATCTTAAAATATGACATATGGTCCAAGGAATTTGAAGTGGTCATGATGAAAAACATCAATCATGGTATCCTAATAACTATAGGGGATCACTGCAAGAGGCTTCAAGTCATCCAAAATGATGGCCTTGTAGAAAATTTCACAAGGTGTTGATCCAATTTTTGTCGCATATATTGTCATTCATGAATTACTTATTGAAAGTGTGGTTCAACACAATATTAGTGTGCATGAAGTGTGCCACAAGTTATAGAAACTCCCTTTTCTTCTTTACATCCATATTTTTCTTTCTTACATTTAAAAAAGAAATTATTATGGTTGGTTAAAGAATTAGAGGCCCAAATACATGAATCAACTCTATTCCTTAACACCTATAAATAGCACTATGTTATAATAGAACAACTTTATCTTATTTAGAATTTTCGAGATTGGACTTATAACATATATAATATTGGTGATAAATGGAAAACTTGTGCCTCTCTAATAACCGTTAATTTTTCCCAAATATTTTTTCAAATCCTTGCACAATAAAATGGGGAATTTTTTTGATCTTTTAGATAGAGGAAAATACTTTTATACAATCCTTTTCGCATTATTTCTTCTAATATTTGTGTTACCCCTAACTAAATCATTTCTAGTAATAATGAATTCAATAATAATTACAGACCCTAACATGCTAACTACTCCATCTCAACCCCACAACAAACTTCAAGTAATGGATCCACCTCCAAAGACAAAAACACATTCTTATGCACATTTAAATGAGTGGAAACTTTTATGATAAATCCATACCATAAACTATTGTCTCTTGATAGTATATATATTGGGTCACTAAGAGTATAAACTTTGACATAATTACAGAAATCATGATGTTCCCCTTTGTTAAGAATAGTTTGGACCAACATTCGTAAAGGTGCATAAGGGTACAAGAAATATCACCTACTTTAAAACACCCTCAACAAAACCTTCTTATTCTTTTTCAATAGAGCAACAATTGGCCTATGATACTATTCTTCACCACTTTGCACACAAACAAAATCTATGTCCATTGAAATTAATAAATCAAATTACCATGGGGACATGAAAATAATTATTGAAAAAGAAAATTAGGGAAAAAATCACATCCACAATAACTACAAATAAATTCCATCTTCTTTTACTTTCCCTTGTTGGTGTTGAGGCATTCAACATTTCTACATCCACTATTAATTTTTTCTTCTACATACCTATCAAATAACTCAAACCATTAGATGGAAAACTATTATCATCTTTTCGATAGTAACTTAATCATGTTGAGTATATTTTGATAAACCAAAAGAGCTTCAGTGGACCTAAATGAGAGAGAGAGCGCGAGAATAAGGATGAGAGAGAATTATAAGAGACATTTTATTTTCATTTCGCAATGTCACAACCATTTGTGTTTCATTTCCATTTTCATTTCATTACAAGACAATTTACATTTCCCAATTCATTTACGTTTTCAAATCAGCCAAAGTATAATCATCGTTTCTATAGAGAGAAGATGGTGGAGAGAGAAAATCACCATACATTTCGAAATTCATTTATACAAGATAAAGGATCAAATAAAATACTAAATATATTTTTAATGGTAATAAGAGGTCACATGCATGGTTAGAATTCAAACGAGATTATCAGAAGAAGATTCTAGCTAAAGTAGGAAGTTGAGAAAACTGACCAAACTAGCAGAAGTGTTTACAAATTATGTCTTAAAAACACTCATTTTAAATTTGATCACAAAGTTTGATGAATATTTATTACTCCCCCATTTATAAATAATTCATCATGTCTAACAGAAGTTGATTATAATGAGTAGAGATCAATTTATAAGTGAAACTATGGGGCTTGGTTATGATAATTGTGTCAGCAACTCTTGTCACATAGCTACAGGTGGCCCCAAAACCAACTTGCCAAAACTAGTATCCAAACGCATTTACATTGAAATAAAGGTGGGATATGATTTATTGCTAGAATTGTAGAGTTAGGTGGCAGTGGTTGTTAGTTTTTCTCAAACTAACTACCAACCGTAAATTGAAACCGATCACATTTTATTAAAATGAGCATGCCACTACAAGTGACTTATAAGCTAAGTAGGCTTAGAAATTTGATGTGTAATGGTGTTAAATAAGTTTCAAAAGCTCAGTTAATGTTCCCCATGGTGTCCCACATTACCATGGGTAATGCTAGGAGTTGTAGATTTTTGGTAAAGTTGGTTGTTGCGCTCGATGCCTATAACTTTCGGGGTCGGAAAATTTGTTTTTATGTTTGAATGTTCTAAATGATCCAACAATATTTTATCATAGGTTGATGTTACATTTTTTTATGATTAAAAATTAATTTCCAAATGCAAGAAATGATAAAAGTGTAATTTTTAGCAGAATAAAAGGGAAGGTCCATACCTATTTATGCAAAGCCCATGATCCCTGTATTCAAAAAAATTCCATCAGATTCAGGCATTCTGAAAAGATTTTTTTACATTCTCATTAATCCCCACTTTGCACAACAACTAACAACACATTTACTACTACATCTGGCTAAACCCTCATTCTATTTTTGCTTGGTTGAATGCTATACTCTATTCTATGACTCTAATTTTATGGTGGCCATATTTCATTAAGGTGGCCATGTATTACAAACTTCCCCTCATCTAACACAAGAAGAAAGGGTGCTGGTAATGTGTTGTAGGATTTGGATTTACATCTCCAAAAATCCTTGCATTAACGTTCCTTCGGCATTTTCAATGAACCCATTTGTGTATTCCCTTAACCAAGGTTCTCATTTGGGCGCAGGGAGGGATAATGCTTTTAAAAGTCATAGATTTTTTATTTTATGTCTTTGAATGGACAAACAAAGGATCTCATGCATTTGGAAAGATTAAGAGTGAAACTAGTTGTGGAGACATACGTGGGATAGTAGGAAAGGCTCTTCCCATCTATTAAATATAATATTTCCAAATAACAGGTAAGGAGTAGGGAAAAAATGAATTCATAGTTCTTGCTATTAGTACCGAAATTTATTATCCCTCGAAATATGAGAAGCATCACAGGTTTAACAGGAAGCTTAGAGACAAGCAGATCATGTAGTGTGTCATTTTGTAGGTGGGGAAGAAATACAGCTTGCTCTTTGTCACTCAGATGTGGAGAAATGGAAAGCACCCTCAAGAGGATTTGATCTATCCTCACTACTTTATGGTTGTGCCTTTCAACCAGGGTGAGAGGACCCTTTTATAGCCTGTTGTTTGTGAAGGAGATGGAGAATTCCTTCCTTGTAAGGTTATTAAGAAGACCTTGAAGAAAATATGATCAATACAAAAAAACCTAACTCTCCCGAGTTGTCACTCTAGATAATGGAGATATTTTCTAAGCAAGGTTCAGGCTACTGAAGACAAATAATACGTGATTACTTTTGCATTTTTTGGTAATAGAAATTATGGATTATACATACAAAAGACAAATAGGGGTAGTATGGGTAAGATTGGTTGTTTTTTTAAAATAAATTTTTGGTGGGAGGTGAGGCAGAATAAACTTGATTCGCCAGATCTTTGATTGATAGCTACTACAAAAATGGAAGGCTTGATCAAAAAAATGCTTCAGAATAGCTAGAATTTTCCTTTAACTAGAAGGTGTACTTCAATGGAGGCCCAAATCAGCATGTTTTCACACAAACTTCAAGAATCCAAAATGAAGGCTCAAATTTAAAAATCTTAACTAAACATTATCAACCTTTGTTTCATTACGCCTAAGATAACTTGAAAGGCTAACAAACAATCTTATAATCATGCTAGGAGTACAATGATTTTAAATTTGTTTATTTCACTATCAAATGAAAGATCTTTTGATAAATGAAATTGCAAATGCCACCAAACTATCACAATGATAAGATCATTTGTGATTCACAGAGATTTCAATGTAAGATTGTAATAGGAACAAGAAATATTATTTGCGGACATTCAAAAATGAAGCAAACAAATTTTTTTCCCAAAATTAACACAAATTAACTTAAATTTGATTAAATTCATCAGCATGGGAGAGTTTCTAGAACAATCTCATAGCTCTTCAATTGTTGTACACTTGCAACAACCTTAACATGATAAAATTTAACCCAAAATAGATAAAGAGGTTTCTCAAATGGTATCTCAGAAATATGGGCTCTGTCAAATTTTTTTTTAAGAAATAAAATCCTAACCTCTAACACTCCAGCCATTTGCATGACAAGTTCATGCAATTTATAACACTTTTACAATAGATTTTTCCCCCAAAAAACAAAATATTCAAATCACCATCGCCTATTGTGATTTTGATCATGACCCCCGAAATCAGATCTACAAAAAGGTTATCAGGAATATTTTCAAATATTTCCAACATTCAATCCTTTCATTTGGTAAATCACTCCTCATCTCATGTGCCCACTACTTCGTCCTCCAATCTGTCAAATCTGGTTCTTTGTGTGCCAAGGAAGGAAAAATTTGAAACTTAGATAAAGTTAAACAGTCATATCACATCTTAATGGTAAAATATGTTTTCATATTTCTCCCACCAAACCAAGATATCAACTGGTTTCTTGCATGCCAAGGAAAATCAGATTGAATCCAACAGTCAGATTACATTTTAATGGTAAAAGATGTCTGTAGATATTCCCCACAAAACAAGGATATCAAATAAATTTTTCTCTTAATTTGGCATGGAGGAGATGTCAAGAAATGATAAAAAACCATAAAAATTCACATCCCAAGGAGCTTTGGAGAAAAAATGGTGGAAAAATTAGATATAGATGTAAAATTGTTGTCGATTTCCCTTCTAAAATTGGACCGTCCGTGTGGGAGATCTTACTCAAAATGGGCCTAGCGATCTTTTGTACTTTTTAAATTTTTTTGAAAAAATGTAAAATTTCTCATTTTTCTCTACCCCTCCACCTTGAAAATGGGCTTGACATGTGTCCCAATGTGGGTCCCAGTGGAATTGCACTTCCTTTTCATACTTTAACCCTTTTTTTCACAAAAAGTTTTTTTTTGAAATTTCCCCCAGAAGCCCGCCTCCTCGCCTTTTGAATTTTCAGACTACTACATGTCTTAATGGTGCATCTTGAGATGCTCCCAAAAAGTAGAGACCCCAAACAAGTGTGGGCTCAACATGTGTCTCGGTCCGGCAGAGTCTTTAAAAAATTGAAAGTTCAGTGGAAGGCGCTCTGTGTCTAGGGTCCGAGGTAGTCTCCTTTGGCTGTTGAAAAGTTCGATCGAAGGGAAGAGTAAGCGGAAACCTCCAAGTGTCCTTCTAGTGCTCCTTCAAAATAAAACCCAGGGGCTGATCCCCAAACATGCGCAGTCCCTCCACGTGTCTCAGTCCTTGTAGGAAGTTGTTTGAAAATCCTAAGTAAGGAAGTTCCAACAGAAACCTTCACATGTCTCCATGGCACAATTTCAAGATGGTACCCAAGAGAGGAGACCCTGAATGAGCACGGGCTCACCACGTGTCCCAGGCATTAGAAAATTTCTTTAAAAAGTTTAATTCCCTAGTGGAGCCGGCAGAAGCCCCCACCTGACCCTATGTCACATTTGTTAAGGTGGGACCCTAAGGATGTTTTTCAAATGAGCGCCAGAACACCATGTGTCCATAGCCCACCAAAATTGTACCTACTACATAATTATTTTTCTAAGTCTAGGAAAAGCAGTGGAATCCTCCACATGTCCTCCCGATGCAACTATAAGGCCAAACCAAAAGGTGAATTTTCAAACGAGCACCGTTCCTCCATGTGGACAAGTTTTGGGTCAAGGCAAGCCATAAATTTTTTAGAGTTCCGCGCTCAGGCACATCCAACCGTAAAGAGCCACGTTTCCACTGATGCAGAGATTTAAAATTGACGGGAGAAACACACCCGTGAAGCCGTAAAAATGTAGGGAAACCATTGTTTGAGCCCAGAGATGAAATTTTATTTGAGCACAGAGAAATTGGAAGTGTTATAAGGCTCAAATATGACTCTCCAAGCTACAGTCAATCATGTTTCCTTAGGTACCTAGGAAAAAAATGGCAGGGAAAACAACACACGACTATGGAAAACATAAGGGAAGGAACAACCTGAGTTTTACAAGCAAGTAACAGACTCTCTCATATGGTCAGAGGAGCAAAAACAAATTTTGGGCATTTAAGAGATCCTCGGCCAAGGAAGGAACTGACCAATGCAACTAAATGTGGGACAAAGATTTCAAGCACCAACACAGGGAGATAAAAAACATGATAGAGGCTGGAATCTAAGTGATTTTAATGGCAAACTAGGTGAGACTAATATGATCTCCAACATATTCTCTGACTCGGGGATGGGAACTCCATGTGAGTGGCACAAGAAATAAATAACAAACCAAGTGCCAAAAAACATCCATTAGACAAAGGAGTCATCTTGCAGAGCGGAAAACCAAAACCAACTCCTAAAATTGAACCGAGAAACCAACAAAACTAGGTCACCAAGAACCAGAATGAGTAAAAAACACAAAAGATAGAAAGCAACCAACAAACTATATATTGTACAAATGATGTTCACCTTGATTCTTGGGAATCAATCAAGGAAATGCTTCAAATGCCTGCAATTAATAGGTAGTTCGAGCACTTCCCCATCAAATTCTTTTAAGAAGAAGGTAAGTTCATCAATTTGAATGTCAAAGGAGTAAGGCCCCATCCATAATGCATCAAATTTACCATGCTTTCCCTTGTCTTCAAGCCTACTATCCCATAATAGCACAAGATCTCCAACGCTGAAAGCTCTTAGAGTGACCTTCTTTTCAAATAACCTCTTTAATTTTTCTCTAAACTTTACATTCCTTTAGTGAGATGCCCTCCTTTATTCATCAAGTTCAATAATCTGGTTAATTTGAGCATGATATGGACTAACTTCTTGATCTTCCAATTGTTGAAGGAACTGATATGAGGATAATTGAATATGCAGGGACAATAAATCCTGAGTCCCATACACCAATTCAAATGGAATTTTTCCAGTATCTCTTTTAATAGTAATTCTATCAGCCCAAACAACAAACTTCAGCTTCTCACCCCATTTTATTTTGTTCGGATCCAAGGTTCTCCTTATGATCTTTAATATATTTTTATTGTTGGACTCTGCTTGTCCATTACCTTGGGGTTATAGTTGGAGGCATATGTCGAATTGATCTCATACTCTTTACACATTTCCATCAAAGGTTTAGCTTTGAAGCTCATGGCATTATTAGAAACAATTTTAACTAGAACTCCAAACCTATAGATGATATGGTTCATCATGAAGTCCATGAAAATTTGGTGTGTTTCTCTCTTGGTGGGGATTGCTTCCACCCACTTAGTGTAGTAATAAGTGGCTACAAGAATCCACTTATGGCTAGCAGTTTAAGGATCTAAAATCTCACTGATGAAATTCATTCCCCATTGTTTGAAAGGGGATTCAATTGATACAGACTGCAAAGGTAGGGAGCCTGAAGCTTTCAGTCTTCCAAAAAAACACTGGCAACTCACACATCTTCTAACCAATAGAGTTGTATCCTTGAAGAGAGTTGGCCACCAATAACTAGCTCTAAAGATCTTGTGTGATATGAATCTTCTATCAAAATTCCCCCTGCAAACTCCTCTATGAAGTTCATAAATAATCCTGGGGGATTCATCTTCAGTGATGCACCTCAAGAGTGCTCCCTCAGGGTTCTTCCAAGATAACCCAAAATCAGTAATGACATATTTCTAGGAGGCCATCTTAAGAGCTCTTTTCTGATTCTTACTTAAATGCTTAGAGTAGTATATATTTCTAAGATAAAAAATTATATCTTTGTACCATTTAAAATTCATCAAATTTTCAAGGACATCCATCCTTCCTTCTTCTACTTCATTTACCTCAATAGTTTGCAAGTTGCTCTCATCCATAAGCTTAGCTAAGCCCAAACCTCTGACCAACTTTGTTGTTTGGATATCCATGTCATATTCCTATAACTTTTTCACCCATCTACATCTTTTTCTTGAGACATACATCTCTGCTAAGATGTCTTTCACCATGGTGTGGGGAACAAAAGCAACAACTTTAGAGCTCAAAATGTAATGTCTGAAAAAATTCGTTGCTTTTACGAAGGAAAATGCTTGCTTCTCCATAATGGTGTATTTAAGCTCAGCCCCCTACAATGCCTTACTGAAAAAAGAAATTGGCCTCTCAGCCCCTTCATCATCCTTCTGCAATAGCATGGATATAATAGTGTTCTCTGAAGCAAAAGAAAATAGTTGAAAAGGATTTTCATAATATGGAGCTGCTAAACAAGGGGCATGCTTTAATGCATCTTTGATCCCATTGAAACCTTGAATGGAATCCTCCTCCCATTGGATAACCTGGTCCTTTTTTAGTATGCAAGTAATTCAAATGGTCAACTTAGCAAAGTTCTATATGAATCTTCTGATGAAGTTTATTTTCCCAAAGAATGATTGAATTCTCTTCTTCATTCTTGGAATTGGGACCTTGCTTATGGCCTCTACCCTCTCAGGATCAATCATGACATCATCCTTTAACACAATGTGACCAAGAAACTTGGCCTTTTACACTCCTAAATGAAACTTCTTAGGATTGAGTGAAATTCCATACTCTCTGCATCTTATCAACATTTTTTCCAAGTTCTGCAAGTGGTCACTTCTCCTTCTGGAAAACACGGTCACATCATCTTGGTAAACAACAATAAAATCATTAATGTAACTAGCAAAAGCAAAAAATATTAATATTTTAAATTTCTCCAACATTCATCAAACCAAAGGGCATTCTAACATAAACATAAGTTTCCTAGGGAGTGGTAAAGGCTATCTTGATTCTCTGTCATTTCTTTACAACAAATTGATTGTAACATGAGAAACCATCCAAGATAGAAAGAAGCTCTGAACCAGTAACTAATTACAGCATATTTTCCATGTTTGGTAAAGGATAATTATCCTTCATTGATTCTCTGTTCAGATTTCTAAAATCCACGCACAACCTGATATCACCATTCCTTTTTCTAACTGGTACTAAGTTTGTAACCCAAGAAGAATACCTTATGGGATGAATAATCCCTTCATCCCTCAGTTTCTTCAGTTATTCTTACATTTTAAGAGATAGGATTGGATTGATCATTCTCCTTTTCTTCCTAAATGTATTTTCATTAGATTCTAAAGGAATTTCATGTTTAAATAGATCCTCTCTATATGCCTTCAACTATGAATAAGACCAAGCCAAGCAGTCTTGATATTTCTTCAACAACTAGACATAGGACTATTTTTCCTCCTTTTTCAAATTGCTTCCCAACCAGATCTTCCTTGGTTTCTCCTTTTTACCAAGGTAATGCTCCTCAACATCCCTTGAGGATATTATATGTCTGTTAATAATGCAATCAACATTATCAAATTTTTATTCAAGAGCAACCAATCCTCTAGGAATGGTATTAGTTTTCAGTTGGATGATGTCTTTGCCAAAAAAAGTTTCTTTACCCTCTGCGGCACACACCATTGGCTCCCAATAATTACATTGATCATAAAAATACCCTTTTCTTTGCAGAAATATTTTGACCTCAGCATCATCATAAAAAATTTGTCAATGTTTAATGTTTTCAGGGACAAATGGCCTTGTTAACACCTCAATATCATATTGATAGTATGGGGACATTGCAAAAATATCAAATCGAGACCCTAATAGTGTAATATTGTCTACCATAACATTGAAATTCTTATCATGATCCATAATGTTAAATTAATCAAACACCTCAATCAAGTCCTAGACTACATGCTTCTATTGTTTCATCCTCTGATTTTTAGTGGCATATAGTTTTCTGATTTTTTTGATAATTAGTTCAGAGTCTCTCTTAACAATGATGTTTCTAACATAGTATTTCCAAGCAATTCACAAACCTAACAATAATGCTTCGTACTAAAAAATGTTGTTATTACACTCAAAATTAACTTTGAAAGAAAAAACAAAATCTTCCAAGCTTGGAGAAATCAGAACTAAACCAACACCATTTCCAAATTTGGAGCAAGCTTCATCAAACAACAAAGTCCAGGGAGAGCCTACTTGTTAAATACTCTTACATTGATCCATTTTTTTCTCTTTCTGATAAGAAAATCTGACAAAGTTGTCAGCATCAACACTTGTGTACAACACTTCATAAGATGCATTGTTGAGATCTTCAATGAGGTGCAACAATTTTTTTTCTCCATACAACTTGACAAGGCTGCCCTCAATTTTGCAGTTTGCAGACGACACGTTCCTTTTCGGCCAAGGGACTGTCCCGGAAGCTAGAAGTTTTTCAAATATTCTGGAATCTTATTCTGTAGCGGCGGGTCAGGTTCTAAATTTTAATAAATCAGTGATATTCTTCTTCAACGTGGCCCCCAGGCTTCAGGGCAGAATCAAAGAGATCCTTGGGTTCTCCTTGGGCAATCTTCCTCACTCTTACCTAGGAGTTCCATTGTTTCACGGGAAAGGCAAGGCCCATCTATGGAATGGTCTTATCAATTCCATTTCTTCAAAACTCCTCTCTTGGAAAGGAAAATGGTTATCTCTTGCTGGTCGTGCTCTCCTTATTAATTCAGTGCTTCTTTCCATTCCTATTTATACACTTTCCATTCTGCAGCTCCCCAACTCCATTCTCCTCAAAATTGAGAAGGTGGCCCGTACCTTCCTTTGGCAAGGTCTCAGCTCTGAACAGAAATTTCATTTAGCCAAATGGGACCTGGTCAAATTGCCGAAGAGGTTGGGTGGACTTGGCATTCTTGATTTGGCCATTCAGAATTCGGCTCTAGGAGCAAAACTGGTGTGGAATTTCATTACAGATCAAGGTAGACTAGCCTTTAAAGTCCTGGCTCATAAATATATGGATGGGCAAAGAAATGAGCTTTTTCTATCCAGTTCAGAGCTTCCTTTGGGTTCTCACATCTGGAATTTTATGTGCAAATCCAAAAATCTCACTGCTGATAGAGCTTCGTGGAAGATAAATAACGGGCGGACTGCATCCTTTTGGGATGAAAGCTGGAATGGCTATCCTCCCCTCAACCTGATCCCATCTCTAAACGGTATTATGAACTCTTCCAAACTTCTCTGGGGTTCTCTTGTTGCTGATTATGGATTCCAGCACCCCGATGGCTCGCCTACTTGGTGTTGGAAAGATGTCGTGTCTATTGGCGCCTCCACTCAGGAAGCATGTCTCTTTTCATCCACTTTAAATGAGCGCCGAGCCTCTTTCCTCAATCGCTCTGATAGTATCTTTTGGGTTGGAAATAGCTCTGGACTGTACCTTGTCAAAAATGGCTACAATATACTCCTCTCTCAAGTCGGCAAGGGCTCTCCGAGTTCTTTTGGCTGTTGGCATCCACACATTACACCAAAGATAGCTTTTTTTCGGTTGGCTGGTTCAGCAGAGAAAGGTTCTCACTCAAGCAAGAAGGCGTGCATGGGGCTTTATTGGCCCATCCAAATGTCTTCTTTGTGGCGCAGCGGAAGAAGATCTTGATCACCTCTTCCTTTTTTGTCCTTTCACTTCCATGTGTTGGGATTGGCTCTTCTGTAAGCTGAACGTGGCTTGGGTTCATTGTAGCAGTATCGATGCCAGTTTATCCTCCTGGCCTTCTTTTTCTCAAAATAGCTGGCATAGTTCCATCTGGCTTATGAGACCCTACTTCTTGCTGTGGCACATCTGGTGGGAACGAAACCTTCGCCTCTTCAGAGAGCAAAAAGCTAAGCTCCCTTCTTTCCTTTCCAAGCTGGAGGTGGCTATCTCGGAGTGTATTAATAACAAGAGCTCTTCTTTTCATTCCTTTTCCTCCAAAGACTTCGCCATTCTTAAGCATTGGCCTCTCATCAAAATTCCCACTCCTGGTTCTATTATCCGTAAAGGGCTCTCACAAATTGAAAAACTTCTGCTTAGGAAGAATACTAGATGGCGATCCCCCTCTGATGGACAATGGAAATTAAACTTTGATGGTGCTTCCAGAGGCAATCCGGGTCCCTCTGGGGCCGGCTGCCTCATCCGTGACAATCGAGGCTTCCTAATCTACGCGGGATCCTTCCCGTTACCTATTGGTACTAGTAATTCTGCTGAGGCTCAATCCCTGTTGGAAGGAGCAAAGATGGCGGTCCTTCTTGGCTGTTCGGATCTTTGTATTGAAGGGGACTCACAAATTCTCATTTCTGCGGTCTCTATTGGCGTTTCTCATTCGTGGAATTTGAATTTGTTTCTTCCGTCTATTCAATACTGGCTTGGCAAAATCCCATCCTTGAACATTTCCCATAAATACAGAGAAGCTAACAAAACTGCCGACTTCCTGGCTAACTTTGCAATCGACAATCCTTCTGCCTCTATTTCTTCCAGCGACGGTAACTCGTGGCCAGGTCTGCCTCCCCTTCTTTTTCTCGATCGGAGTTTTTGTAGATGATCAAGTCATATTTGCCTTCCTTGAGTTTGCAGCTTACTCGTGCGTCGGTTCCCCCCTTCATTTTCCACTTCGCTCTTCTCCTCTTTCGGCGGCGTCCTTCGCAGTTCCCACACTTGCTCACATGGCTTCTGTCATCTCCCGCGCTTCGTGCTGGGCCTTCATCGGGAATGCTTCTTCTTTCATCCCTTTTTTAGCCCCCTTGCTGTCTGAATGGAGTGTCATTTCTCGCAATCGCCTGTTTTTGCTTGCGACATGTCCTTCTTGGGGTTCCCTTTTGTGTCTTTGCGGGGACAGTTCCGTGAAATTGCTGATACGTCAGCCATCGACAGGAGGCGGCTTGCCATGATTTTCAAGTTCTCGACTGATGCCGAAGCCGATGCCATCGCCACAATCCTTGGTGATTCATACTGCCATAATGCTAGATGCCCACGCACTGATTCGGATGTCGCGTATGCATTTGTTTCTCTTTGCACTTTGCTTCACCCAGTCGTAGCGGATGTAGAACTTGTGGCTTCCGATTTCATTTATGCGATGCATCGCGTGGGTCTTCAAGACCAGCTTGCAGAGTTTTCAATCTCGGACCCACTCTTATGGGTCGAAGATGTTGATGAGCTAGCTATCGGTTCTGGCAGAGACATCAGATGGCTCAGCGGACAATACCGAGCACTGGCTACATTTGCTCAAAACTTTCATCCGTCTTTGGACCAGCGATTCCTGCCTACGGTTGACATCGACGCGGCCTTGTTCCCTCTGCACTCGGCCGTGGACCAGCTGAATGCACTTAAGGATCGTGCATTACATGCCTTCAACGTTCTGCTTCAAGCGGCTCCCTCACGGGTGGACAATCCGGCTGGTCGGCAGTGACTTCCTCGGGTCCTTGTTCTTCGGAGATTTTCTTGTCCTTGTTCGTTCCTTCTTCTCTTGCTTCAGTTCTTCTCCTTCTCTTCTCCGTGTCTCCTCTTTCTCTTTCTCCTTCTTCTTCCTCCGTTTATGTAGGGTTGGGGTCCCTCTCCCCACCGGTTCATAGCTCCGGTCAAAAGCGTTTACCAATCAAAAAAAAAAAACTTTGAAAGAAAAAACAAAATCTTCCAAGCTTGGAGAAATCAGAACTAAACCAACACCATTTCCAAATTTGGAGCAAGCTTCATCAAACAACAAAGTCCAGGGAGAGCCTACTTGTTAAATACTCTTACATTGATCCATTTTTTTCTCTTTCTGATAAGAAAATCTGACAAAGTTGTCAGCATCAACACTTGTGTACAACACTTCATAAGATGCATTGTTGAGATCTTCAATGAGGTGCAACAATTTTTTTTCTCCATACAACTTGACAAGGCTGCCCTCAATTGGGATGGTGGCATAGGACATATCCATTTGAAAACTCCCACCAATACTTATAGCCCATTATCTAGACAACAACATACCCCACTTGGCTGGGCAATCAACAGTAACAACGTCAAGCTTCAAGTTCATTGTACCACCAAACGTTTCACACATCCCACCACTAAATCCTCTCTAGAATATGTGGTAGTGCACTTCCCATATGTTGTTGTTACTTTGATATCCATTTCATTCATGACCTCAAGAGGCATGACATTACATTATGCCCCTGAATCAAACATACATTTGTGTAGCGATTTGTCCTTAATGATTAGAGTAGTGAAGAATGGATCCACATTTAGCTTAGACTCCACCAAGGATGTCCCTAAATAAACCTCAGGTGGTTCAACTAGTTTCTCCAATGATGGTGATGTTTCTAGCTCTTTAATGACTAGAGGAGTATCCACAATGTTTACATTTCTGCCTAGGGAAGTCTTCTCTTCTTTCAACCCTAAATATTCAAATGCCCTCTTCTTGTGCTCAGGAATCCTAAGCATCTCAAAAATTGTAATGCTAACTTTGATTTGACTCAAAACTTGGGCAATGTCATATGGAACACACTTTGGCAATGCAGTATTGGGAAGGATACTGAAAAACTCATTAGATGGCATGGGATTTTTGATAGTTTGGGCATGAGGAGGCGTATGAATTTTGTTTAGGACAGCAGGGCCTTTGGTAGATGCATCTTTCTTAGGATCCTCTTTAGGAATATTTGAAAGCAACGGAGTTTTTGGCTTTTCCTGAGGCCCTTCCCCTTTGACAACTTTAGTTCTTGTGATATACTCCTTTTCTTGGGCAATAACAATGTTCATAAACAATTCCCTTTCCTCCTCAAATGGGATTCCTCCATAATACTTCTTTATCATCAAAGCTCTTAGGTATTCAAAGTAATTATTAGGTATTTCAAAATCTTGTACAGTATCTATTTCTAAAGTATGAGAGGGAGGAAGAAGAGGTACCTAGTGGATGCAATCCCGAAAACATGTGGCAGTATGAGAACTTATCACTTCAATTGAATTTGCTCCTTGTTGTGATCTTTTGGAGCAACCCATCATGCAACAATCATCATCAACTTCTTCTTCTATTTGCTGATCTATTTCACATGGAGCATGGGGCATGATATATCTATCACACCGATCCATGACATCTATTTCTAAAATAACAGCAACTCTGGTAGCCAAAGGATCAGGCACCATTCTATTTTCCCTGGCTTGGGAATGTTTATTTCCAAATCCAGCAGGTCCCTTTCCTCTTTCATTAGATCTTCTCCTTCCTATGATTATTTACAAATCTGTTTTGGCCTTGATACTTGTGTTGACCTTGTGAACTCTTCCCAATTTGTTTCTCTACGCAGGCTAATTTGTATGAGATTTCTTTGACATACCCTACAAATGTTTTCACAACTTCCTCCAAATCAGTAGTCTTACTTGCCTGAAATTTCTCCGGGTTAATCAATTTCACACCCTCCCTCTTAGGATGTTTTCCAATTACCTTGATGTTGTTCTCAATTTGTAGAGCTATGGTGAAGGCCTACCTCAAATTGGTATGGTTTTTGTCCCTCAAATAGTAATCATATTTTTTTATCAAATACATCTGAATATTTCATCAAACATGATTCATCACAAAGCCTCAAATTAACAGGCAGTCTCCTCGAGGTCTTGTTACATCTTGTGTTGAAATTATGTACTAAATCATTAGGATTCTTCTTGATATTTTCAAACTCTGATAAAATAAACCTAATGTTTGGTTTATCACCATATTGCAATCTAAATTCATTATTCATATCCATCCAAGAATCAATGGAATTATCTGGCAAAGCTTTATACCAATCCATTACATCCTCTTCCAAAGTATGGATAAACATTTTGGTATATACATCTTCATATTCAATCTCAAAGTCTTCCATCATATTGATAAAAAGCTTTAAATGTTGATCACCAGTTATAGAATTATTTCCTTGAAACTTTGGTAATTTATTTTTTACATCTTGGGGGACTACATTTGGATAAGTAGCCATCCCTCTAAAATTTATAGGAACAAAGGTACTTACAACAAATGGAGGTCTTGGTGGGGGATGGGCCATATTTTTTTGAGGAGGTGACCTTGGAGGAGAATCAAACTGATAAGGGACAAGGGGTCTTTCAAACAAAGGAGTACAAATTTCAAAATGGATATCTCCTAAAGGACTTGTTTCTTAGAAAACCCTATCAACTTTAGAAAATACTGGGGCAAAATGAGAAGCAAACTTTTCAAATTCAAATGAAGGTCCCTCTCAAGATGGAGAATTCAATTCCACAAAAAGACTACCTGATTTAGAAGCACTTGAATGGAAATCTTCAATGATAGGCTGATAAATTTCATCAACGGAGATCTCTTTTCTTAACTACTGATCTTCCATAACTCTCCAGGCTCTTCTTCCTTCTGACTTTGTTTTTCCTAGCTCTGGAAATAATGTTCTAGCAAGATCCTTAGCAAAGAAATATCTTCTTCCTTCCATCTTTGCAAAGATTAATAAAAAAATTATTGCAAGAGGTTAGGACACTGGTACTTATCAAAAATCATATCAACAGGGAGTCACCGCTAAGGATTCCAACCTTCGTTGTGGAAATGCACTAAAATATGATCTGCCAAGTGTCTATCAACACTAGAAACTAGGAATGGAATGCTCTAACCTTCCTTTACCCAGATTTACCAATGAAACTTAAAGAAATAACAGTAGAAACTAAAAAAAATTCACACATCACTTGTAACTTTGAACTCTTCTTACAGGCCTGAACACAAGTTGAGGTTCAAACAATGTACTAGCACATAGGGCATATAAGAAATTTTTACCAGGGTCTGAATATGAACCATAGTCATAATGTCCCGGTAATGACACCACTTCAGTGTGGGTACCCAAATTGATTCTCCTTCATAAGCTGAGCAACATCACAGGTTTGATAAGAAGTGTAGAGACAAGTCGATCATGTAGTGTGTTGTTTTGTAGCCGAGGAAGAAATGCAACTTGCTCTTTGTCACTCAAATGTGGAGAAATGGGTAGCACCCTCAAGAGGATTTGATCTATCCTCACTAGTTTATGGTTGTGCTTTTCAACCAGGCTAAGAGGACCCTTTTGTAGCTTGTTATTTGTCAAGGAGATGGAGACGTCCTTCCTTGTAAAGTTATTAAGAAAACCTTGAAGAAAATATGATCAATACAACAAAAATTAACTCTCACGAGTTGTCACTCTAGATAATGGAGATATTTTCTAAGAAAGGTTCAGGCTACTAACGACAATAAGAACCTGATTGCTTTTACATATTTTGGTAATAGAAATTATGCATTTATACACACACAGGACAAATAGGGGTAGTATGGGTAAGATTGGTTGCCTTTAAATGAATTTTTTATGGGAGGTGAGGAAAAATGAACTTGATTTTCCAAATCTTTGAGAACTCTTAAAAATGGAAATTCTAGACAACAAGATGCTTCAGAATAGCTAAAATGTTCATTTAACCAGAATATGTGCTTCAATGAAGACCCAGATAAGCACTTTTTCACACAATCTGTGAGATTTTAACACGACGGTTTGAATTTAGAAAACCCAAAAAATTATTGAGATCCAAACCCAATCACGCCTAAGGTACACCAAGAGGCTTACAGACATTATCTATCAACAAATGAAAGAAAATTTATTTTAAATATTTTATTTCATTCCCATATGAAAGATCTTCTAGGTAATGAAATTGCCGATGCCACTAAACTATCACAAGGATTGAGACCTGTGTGATTAAGACATATTTTGATATAAGATTGCAATAGGAACAAGAGAAACTATTTGCAGACATTCAGAAATGAAACAAACACATTTTTCTCAAGATCAACATAGAATAACATGAGTTTGATTAAATTTATCAGTAGGGGAAATCTTCTAGAACAATATCGGATCTTTTCAATGGTTGTACACTTGCAACCACCTTGACATGATCAAACTTAATAAAAAATAGATACAAAAGCTTCTCAGATGGCTTCTCAAAAGACATTATTTGTCCAGGTTTCCTCTTGGGATTTTTCTTCGACCTCTAACACTCTAACCTCATACCATTTGCATGAAAAATTTGTGCCATTTATAAAATTTACAACAAAACCCCCTTTCCCCTAAAAAATAATGAAATTGAGTTCTACCAGTGCTTGCCATGATCACGATCACGATTTCAAGAATCAAATCTGCAAAAAGGTCGCCAGGTGCATCAGGGGGAAAATCGATTTGAATATCTCCCAGCATTCAACTCCTTTCCTTCTACTAGATCACTCCTTCATCTGAACTCTCCAACCACTTCAACCCCTAATCTAAAAAATTTGGTTCCTTGCATGCTCAAGGGAGAAGAAAAATGGAAAATCATATCAATCCCAAGAGTTAGACCATGTCTTAATGGTGAAAGACGTCTCCATATTTTCCCCATAAAACTCAAGATATTAACATTAACTCTCCCCTCTATTTGGCGTGCCAGGAAAAACCAAGAAATCTTGAAGAGTCACACTTCCAAGCGCGTTTCATGGTAAAATGACCTCTGGAGATATTCAAATTCAGACTCTTAGGCTGTCAAATTGATCTTTCCTTTGAATTTGGGTTGTCCACATGGAAGACGTCAAGAAATGATAAAAGTGGCCATAGGGGTTCACATCCTCAGGACCTTTGGAAAAACTTTTGAAGAAATGGATAAAATTTCACATTTTTTTCTGCACCTCCGTGCTTGAGAAATGAGCTTGACACATGTCCTACGTGGGAGATCTGGGTCCTAATAGAACTGCTACCAAATTATGCTACTTTCACCTCATTTTTGGAAAAAATGGGAAAATTTTCTCAATGTTTCCCTGCAACACTGCACCTTGAGAAATGGGCCTAACACATGTCCCAATGTGGGTCCCAGCAGAACCATGCTTCCTTTTTCATATTTTAACTCTTTTCTCCCAAAAGGAAAATTTTCCAAATTCCCCTCAAGAAGTATGCACCCTTTTCGTTGACTAGAGCAAGCTTTGACCTCTCCTCTATTGAGCTTGATGGGCACATCTTTAGATGTTTTAATCTTTTGAATAGTCATGCGGACCCCAATACAAGTGTACCCCCAGCATGTGTCCTCGGTCCCCTCATTTTTGACTTGAAAGTTCAAACTTTAAGTAGCACCATTTGTTAGGGCTTGTGGGCCAGTCTCCTTTTGATATTCTAACCCTTTTGCGAAAAAGAGGAAAAATATCTAAGTTGAAAGCCTGATGTGTCTACTTCTACCGCCTCCTTCTAAATTTTCAAATTTCCATGCATCAAACATGGCAAACCTTGAGATGGTCCCTTTTAAAAGTTTCTTGAAGACCTTAAGGAAGAGCCTGTAGGCTCACCACGTGTCCTGATGGCAGAAATTTTTTTTTGAAGGCTTGAAGCTCAGCGGAAGGCTCCATGAATGTTAGGATCTGAGGTCAGTCTCGTGTTTCGCCACTGGAAAATTTCTTAAGAAAAATGTAAAGTGATCGGAGAGCAGCCTCCAAGTGTCCTCTTCTGTCACATTCCTTAAGTGGGAATCTGAATGGAGTTTTTAAAATGGGCCATCCACCACGTGTCCTACGATCTGCCAAATTTTTATGAATAAAACACTAAGTATGGGAAGCAACCCCGTAAAAGCCTCCACATGTCCTCCCGACACTAACTCCAAGGTGAAACCAAAACAAGAATCTTCGAACAAGTGTCATTCCTCCACGTGGACAAATCTTCAAGTTGAGGCTTTTCATAGAATTTTTGAGAGTACCCAGCTAAGCTGCATCCAACCAAAAGAGGCCAAATTTTGTCCACTGATGTAAGAGATGCAAATTTGACTTGGAGGAATTTCTATCAAACCATAAAAATGTAGGAAAACAATCATTCGAGTCCCGGAGATGAAATTTTCTCTCAAGGAAAGAGAATTCAGAAGATGTTACAAGGCTCAAATCATGATTCTCTGAGAACTACATCCATTCATGTTTCTCTCAAGTATTTAGGGAAAAGTGACAAGGGCAACAACATCACTGACTATGGAAAATGGAAAGAACAGGAACAGCCTGAGTTTTTGAATGAACAAAGTAACGAGAGACCTAAATTACAGACCCCTTCAGAGAAACAGAGAAACAAGGACACAAATATAGATCCATACATGATCTCCTGGCCCAAGGAAAGAACTAATTATGGCAACAATTAGGAAAGTAGAGACTTCTCGGGCACCACACGGGGGATAAAAAAATGTGATAGAGGCCATAAATCAATGGATTTTCAAAGGAAAAATGGGGCGATACTATTTTGAGCACCAACACTTTTAATTAATAATCGTTGGGTGGGGATGGAATGCCCACCAACATTTTAAACCATCTCTTTTCAATAATTATTCGAGACATTTAAATAATGCATTCTGCAGTTCTTTTTAGCCGCAACCATTGGGATTATATATATAGTGTGTGTGTGTGTGTGTGTGTGTGTGTGTGTGTCTTGTTTGTGTGTATATATATCTATATTTTGGCTTTATTTTTAATAAAATAAATAGGTATGTATATATATACATATATACACATATATAAACATAATTTTATATATATATATATGTGTGTGTGTGTGTGTTGTGTGTGTGTGTGTGTGTGTGTGTGTGTGTGCATGTAGATGTATATACACATGTATATACACCTAATTTAACAAATGGATCTTCTAATTTTAAATAATATTTATTAAGAGGGCCAAATATCCATTTACCCAAATAAGGTAAATACAATAATATTGTCCAGCATCAAATAAAAACAAATTGTATCCAAACCCTGGGATACGGTAAAATGGAATATAGCAAACAAAAAAAAGGGAACATCCATCCTAAGCTCCATTATCCTTCCATGGGTTTCTTCTCCTTCTCCTCCCTTGAACCTGCAAACCAAAATGAGGAAATAAGTCAAAAGAATGAAAAAAGCATTATAAAAGAGGATTAGGGTTCGTTTGAATCCTAGATCTAAGGGCTCAGATTTAGTCCATCCAATGGCTAAAAATTATCCTGTTATCTCTCGAAAGTGCATCTTATAGAGAGGTGCCTGCAGGTTTTCTAAGCTTGCAAAAATTCATCTCTCTCTTTCATAGATACAATGAAAACAACTCAAGTCTGTGGGTATACCTATTTTGAGGTGATTCTCCGATATTAAGGCCGAATCCTTATTGATGTATCCTAAATTTTTTTCTCGGGGTTTAAGGGGAAAATATGACTATAAGATAATTTAAACTAAGGTGATACACCAAATTGAAATGAGGGCTTCGATTGAGTGTATGCACAATTGATATTTGAAAGGATTCTTGATGCACGAACCAATAGTTCTTTTGTAGAATGTTAAGGTACAAAACACTTTGAGGTATTGATGGAGATTATCACAACAATACTACTAAGCTGAACATGCACATTAATATCATGCAAAAATCACTGAATTTTGCAACAGGGTAAGATGATTAATCAGGGAATTTGCATTCACAATACTAATAGAAACATACACAAGACTGCAAATAATTGGGAAGGCAGGAAATAATTCACACTCAGAAGGAAATATTGGAAAAAAATTCTTTAGTACACCTATACCCAAAAATTCCTCCTTGTGATTTGCAAAGGCACAAAATATATAGCAAAATAAAAATTTACCCTCTTCCTAAAAATAGCCTAAGGCTTGTACTGGCCCATGTATCTTATTTTTAACCTTTATTTAATAATAGATAAAGGAATAAAAATAGATCATGCAATTACAAATAGACATTAATAGCCTTAGTTACAATACATTCAAACTGATGTTGACTGTTCTATTTTAAGAAAGAAAGGGTAAATAATTTGCTACTAATAAGATTGCTTGATATGTAAGTCTTTCACCTTAGAGCATGCAACTTGTATTTTTCACAATTTTGTCCTCTTGTGAAGTATGCAACAAATCAATTCTCTTCATGTGAGTAAGTAGTTCAATACTTGTAATTTTTACAAAAATAAACATGCAATGTGGGGACCACTATCCATTTGCACATGTTCTGACATTGACATCTCTTTCTAAGTGATCACATGAATAACACTCTACAAATAAACTTTAGCTCTTTGAAGTGGGGACCACATTTTATTTACTTGGTTTTGCCACCTTGCTAGACTTAGAAATATAAAAGGGGTGGCCATCTTTGTGACTTAGGATATTTTTGTGTCTATATGCACACGGGGGTTCACTTTGTAAATATGCTATAATATATAGTTTTCACTTTGTAGTTTTCATCCTTGGCATTATTCGAACATAAAAGGGTTAGAGATCCTTTTATTTGATCATTGGATAATGATTTTGTCATCTTTTGGTAACTTGTGAACTCGGACTATAGTTGATCTTTTGATATTTTGAAAGTAATGATTTTTTTTTTAATCATCGTTGGCCCCTTGCACGATGACTCACCCATCAGTATGTTTGTCAGTGGAAACCTAACTCGGTTTGAGTTCGTTTTGAATTTTGGTGATGATCCTTTGATCTCTGTACTGTTTGATCACAAATTGTTGATCTCGAACGTATGGTTAGTGTTAGAGTAGGTATTTACCTTAGCTCATGTTCACCTAGGTAAATTATTTACCTTTATTGTACTTATCCTCACCCACTTATGTGTGTGGATATTTCTTTTTATTTATTTAGATATTAGGAGATATTATCTAGTTTTTAGGTATAGTTTTTTCCTTGATCTATGGTATTGACTAGTTGTTTCCTAGATCTATGGTATTAACTAGATCCTCGATGTCTAGTTCTCTCATAAATCTATGGACTTGACTAGTTCTCCGATGACTAGCTCTTTCCATGATTTATGGCTTGATCTATGACCTTGACTGGTTCTTAGATTGTTATTCCTTTCCTATATAAGCAAGGCCCATTCTCATTGTATTTCATTGAGTTCCATAATAATATATGATATTGCTGCTCATTTGTTTGCAAAGGTTTTGTGTAAAGTTATTCTAGTGAATTTCTTTCATCTTATTGATCATGGTGTTTGATTAGCATCTATGTTCTTGGCTTGGTATGATCTGGTTATCGTTCCTTTTAGTTAGGGTTTCACCGCTGTCATTAATCTGGTCGATGGGAACTGACTGTAGTTACTTTCTTTGATCTTGGAGCTTGATATTCGGCCTTTGATCTTTTTCCTTCTGATCTCAAGCCATTGATTACTGACCCTAGTTGAGTTAGGTTGAACTCACCTCTCAATTTTGCGTGTTAAAGGAAAGCTCAAACCTAATGAAAATTTAATTTGTTTTTTCACTATGTGGGTGAATCCCTGGAAAAATATTCTTCGATGCCATTATTCTAAGATTCTCGAGTTATGTCATTATTGATTATTGGAAGCTTGACTAAGCTCATTTGACCTTCTATGTTACTTCATTGGACAACCATCATGGTGGTGAGAGCTTGGAGATCATTTTTTGTATTATTTCTCTTGTGGCCGCCATTGTTAGTGTTTTTTTTTAGCTCATCTTTCTTATGCAAATGCACCTTGTGGGTTTTGAAATATCTGTATTTGCTTGTATTGCTCTAGTCATCTAATTTTTCGAGCTCTCTGCAACTTCTTTAGGTGTTTTTATTTTCATGGCCATCAATTTGGTTGTCTTCGAGCTCATCCTTGGTCATTTCTTCCGTCTGTAAAGTTATGTGAGCTTTTAGGTAGACACAGTTGTTGACACTCGAGCTCAGGATTTGGCTATTCTTTGGTGTTTGAGTTTTTTCCCTTTTTGGGATCTGTGAGGAATCTGTAGGTCTTGATCTGTTTGTATTTAGTGAGCATTCCTCCTATTGATATTGGCTTTCGAACTTCCAAAAGCGTTATGGATATCATGTAATTGTTTTGAGCCTTGAACTGCCTCTTCTGGTATCACTGTTTGATAACAAATGTTAATATTTGATCTCTGAGTATTGTTCGTCATTGTTATTTTGATCAATATATTGATATCTCGTTCATTATTTACATATCTCATGTTTTCGTGTTTCCTTTGGGACTTCGAGTTGAAAAACCATTTTGGGTTGCTCCTTTTGGCTCTGAACTCAATGATATCTCAAGTGTTTTCTCAACTGCAATTTAATCAATGAGTTCTTGTTTCATACTCTGATTCTTGATACTCATTAACATTTTTTGATACATCCAAGCTATGTGCCCTTTTCCTCTGTACTGTAACTTGAAATTGGTTTCAATGAGAATTATATTTTCTGAAATACTTGAATATTTATTTAACTCGAGTGTGTATGCCTTTTTTATTTGATTCTCTTCCATTTGAGTTTGTGATTCTAAAACTAAATGGGTATCCCTATTTTCTTGAAAATCTCTAGATCTGAATATTTATTTATGTGGGTATTATGATTTTCTCTTTTAGGAGTTCCCTTCTATATTGAATGTGCTTCTATTCATGGCTGTTATATTTTCATGGGGTTACATTTGTCTCTGATTCAGAATTTTTTTCTTGGTCAATCCTTGAGCCTTTTATGGAAACCCTTAATATTCTTGATTATTCTTTACATTCCATCTTCTTTTTACTTTCTAAAAGACTTCGAATGGCTTGAATAATGACTTGATATTTCAATCTTGCACTCTTTGTTTCATTAAATATGGGCCATGAATTTGATTTGTGAATAATTAGGAACTCTGACCGTTTATTGGCTTATCACCATGAAACTCATGAAGATTCTCTTTGGAGGGGTTCTATGTTCTTACTTATTTCTTTGCTATAATCTCCCTGTTAAAGCATTTTATGGAAGTCCTTTGGGCTATTTCTTACCGAACATTCCAAGCTCTGGCTCCTGTGTTTTTCCCTTGGATATTTTGCATCAATATATGATTCTTCATTGTGGGTTTCAATTTCTATTTTTCTTGGTTGGTTCACCTAATTTCTTGTACCCTGTAGTTGCATTTGCACTCTTTGATTCTGAAATTTATGATTATTGTGATTGAAGATTGAACTGGATAGTCTATTGCAATAGAAATGTATTTCTGATTCTTTTTTACTTAAAATGTCTTTGTACCCAGCAAGTGGTTTTCTTGAAATTACCAGTAGTTCATCTATTTTTGATACTATTTTAGCCATAAGCCTTGATTCAAATGCTTGTTAAGATCTCTGTAACTTGTTTCTTTTACATAGATGCTTTATTTCCTTTATAGTAACATTTCTAGCATGCTGAAAAATCTGAAATGTTGATTTTTCATGGCAAAGCCCTGGAAATTTTTTATCCATAATTCTCTCTTCCCTCTAGTTCAAGCTATAGTAGTTGTATTTTCTGATTCATAATATAGAACATAACACTTCATTTTGGGTTGATTTGGTAAAGAAAACTGAGACATCATAACTGTTTATCTTCATCTTGGCATGCTTTACTACTCTTCTGTATCACTTACTTGATTTAAATAATTATCTTAAAGCGTGTAGTAGTTGAAAGCAACATGATGAAAATTTGTAAATATCCATTTTACATGGCGAAGCCCTATTAAAATTTTCCCAGACTCTTCTTCTTCGTTTTGTTTCAAATGTAACCCTTTCTTTCTAGTTAAATTCAGATTCTTGAAACTGAATTCTTCCTTTTAGTTGCAAATTGAAACATGTACTTCTATTTTCCAGTCTATTTTCTTTATTGTAACTTGTTCCATTTATAGAAAATATTGAGTTTGCGTTACACTAATCCTTCTTTCTAGCCTATACTTATGAATTTTCTATTTGTTCTTGGAACAACCTGTACCTACACACTTAAGAAAATAGTTAGAAAATACTTAGGATTTTTGGCCTCTCTTGTGTCCATGTTTCTTATTTTCTTTTCTCTTTCTTATTTTTGAATGAGTAGAGCATGTATGCAGTATGTTCTTCAAGTAAATTATATCTCCTATTTTGAAGAGATTCATATGCACAAACTAGGACAGTAAGGAATATGAATTGATCTCTGAGCTTATAACTGACAATTCACATTTTCTTCTTTTGAGGTATAATGACTTATACAACGAGGATGAAGAAGGAAAAAAATATGGGATGGGGATACTCTGATTAACAAAGAAAAACCCCAAGGAAATGATGGGTTCACTCATACTTCTTACTTCTTTTTCATGCATGTGTACCTCTTATTTCAGTAGTTGTACTTTACTTTCCAATTACATTCCATGGCTTGTGTGGGAACATTTGAAATCTCCTCATGAATAAAACATTGAATTATGTAAATGAGTTGTATATTTCTTTTTGATTTTCAGATTTTTATATGGATTCTATAATGAACTAAACAACTTAGTAATATAATTGAATGTCTTAATCATGAAGGAAAGAACATTAATGAGAACCTGTAACATTCAGTAATGAACTCTGATTTCTGTAATCTACACTTATGTTTTCTGTCCCAAAACTCAACATTTCAACTATTATGTAATTTGGTGTCTTCATCAAGACAACACAGCTGTCCTTCGGGGCCCTTGTGTTCTTTTGCTGAAGATATCATGAAATTACAGACTATGTGATCTATTTTGTAACAACACACATAGCTGCAGATTTCACTTAATCATTAATTAATTCAGCAGTAACCAATAATATCTAAAATCCCTTAGCTTAGGTATACTTCATCAATTCCTTTCATCATAATGACAAAGTTTCGAGTTGCCCATTTTTGCAAAAGTGTAAAAACTATCAAAATTTCTAGGGATCCTACGAGGAAAGTTGCCTGCTAGCTTTTAGATCAATGTGTTGCTCTTGTCCATTGGGTATGGGGTCTAAATATGTAACCAAAATTTTCCTTTTCAAAAAGGTCCAACCCTTCCTAGACAGAACTAAAACTGGGAAATGATTTGGTAAAACAGATCACGTGTAGGAATGCACTTATTAAATTGAAAAACAATACAATGTGCAGGAATGCACTTATTACAGGGAAATTTTACTCTAAAAATCACTAAAAGATTTTCAATAATAGTGTTTGAGAAACATGCCATTCACAGGAATGGGAAGTTCCTCTCCATTCAACTTAGATAGTTGAAAAAGTATTGATGTTCTTTACAAGTTGAAATCATATAAGGGCCACTCCAGATTATATCAAACTTTGTGTGTCTTCCCAACATTGCATGATCAACATCCCACTATAACACAATATCTCCTTCATTTAAAATTTAGGAATTTGGGTCTTTCTTGTCAAAAGTCTTGTTCATTTGTTTTTTATTCTTTTCCATATTCAAATGGTTTTTATCTCTTAGATCTTGTAATTTCATTAACTCTACATAATGAACCTATAATGGTTCATTCTCAAGTAGCTCCATTTGATGCAGCAAGTCCAATGTGGCTAACTCTACTGAAATAGGAATTCTTGCTTCTTTTCCATACATAAGTTTGTATGGTGAATTACCAACTGATATTTTTAGATTCACCCTATCAGCCCAAAGTGCTAAATTCAACATCAGATGTCAAGCTCTTTGATTATCTTTAAGTGTTCTTCTAATGATCCTTAAAAGGTTCTTGTTAGTAATTTCAGCTAAACCATTACCTTGTGGATAATAATTAGATGAAGAACTTAATTAAATTCCATGGTTGACAGCCCAATTTGTTATCTTTACGTCAATAAATGCTAAAGAATTGTTTGATATGAGAGTTTCTGGAACACCAAATCTGCAGACTATTCCTTCGTAAAAGGATAGTATCGAAGCTTCATTAGCATCCTTCAAGGCTATTGCTTCATTCCATCTTGTAAAGTAATTTGTAGCAGTTAAGATCAAATTATGTGCTTGTGAAGAAGGTGAGTTTATCATCCCAATAAAGTTAAGACCCCACTACATAAAAGGGTGATCAACTAAGATATGATGTAGGGGCAGCGAAGCTAAAATTTCTTTTCCAACAAAGAAAGAACATTTTTTACACTGTTTAATCCATTCAAAAAAATCCTTATGCTAGGCCAATAGTAACATGCTTTCTTAATTTTTGAGGCCATAGTACATGTTGAGAAATGACCTCCTTCAGGTCCTTCATGGGATTTTGATAATATTTTTTTAATTTTATCATAGTCAACACACCACAGCAAGATTCTATTTATATCTCTTTTGAACAACACATTCTCAATGAAGATATAAGGTACATCTTTTAATCTGAAATATTTTTGTTTATTGTTGTCCATACCTTCCAGATAGGTTTCATGTTGTAGATAGTTAACCAAATAAGTCATCCATCTTGATTCCAGAATCTCATGAGTGGGCTCAAGATACTTGTTTTCTGGTCGAACCATGACTTTCTGATTGCTGATAAGTAATTTCAGCATAATGTTTTGAATCCTATGGTTGTGTAGCTTGTTATTTTTCCATATCAGCAATTAGATGTTCACATAAGCCTTTCACTCAAACCGTCTTAGCAACCCAGATATCAACATCATATTCCATGACCTTCGTTATCTAGTCTTCTCTTTTCTCATTCAATTCTTTATTTAGTAAGAATGCTTTCACACTTGGATGAGAAATAAGAACATGGATTTTATTGTTCAATAGCATGTACTAGAAATTCTTTAGTCCTCTGACTACTGAAAGTACTTATTTTTCAAGGAATGTGTACCTTGTTTCGTAATCATGCAAGATCTGTCCAAAGAAAGCAATAGGCTGCTCGATATTTTCATCATTGACTTGAGTTAATATAGCTGAGATTGTTTCAGCTCCTGTAAGTGCATACATTGTAAAATATTTATCGAAATTTGGATTTGCAAGAGTAGGAGCTTGAGAGATAGTTTCTTTGATTGATTCAAATCCTTCTATCCCTTCACCAGTCCAAGAGAAATTTTTATCTTTCTTTAGCATAGTTGTCATTGGTTTAACCAATGCTACAAAATATGGAACAAATCTTCTAACAAAGTTTATTTTTCCAAGAAAAAATTGTAATGCCTTCTTATGATGAGGCAATAATAGCAAGGATATGGCTTCGGTCCTGAAAGGATCAATTGCTAATCCTTGCTTGGAAACAATATGACTAAGAAATTCACCTTGATGTACGAAAAATATAGACTTAAGTGGATTAAAAGACATCCTAAATTGTCTGCATAACTGAAAGGTCTTCCTTAGATGTATCAGGTGTTCTTCTGGATTTTTTCATAACATGGTAATGTCGTCTAAATAAAAAATAATGTATTTATTTAACAAGCTCCAAAAATCCATGTCCATTGTATGTTGAAACATTGCACAAACATTTGACAGACCAAAACGCATCCTTTTGTAAGCATAAGTACCCCACTTGGTGGTAAAAGTTGTTTCATATCTATCCTCTTCCTGGACTAAAATCTAATTATATCCACTATAACCGTCTAGGAGAGATAATCTATCTGCATTAGAAACGTTTCTTAAAATTGCGTAATGATCTTTCAATGAAGCTTTTTTAAGATCTCTAAAATCTACACATAGTCTAATTTCACCATTCTTCTTCCTAACAAGAACAAGATTGGCTACCAAAATTGAATGCTTAACTAGAAAGATAATACCTGATTCATTCAACTTAAATAATTCTTTCCTTATTAGAGGCTCTATTTTGGGATTTACAGGTACCTGTTTCTATCTAACATGTTTAGAATTTGGCTGCAACTCAATTGTATGCTATGATAAATTGGGATCAAATCCTTTTAGGTCTTGGTATTTCCAAGAGAAAACATATTTAAATTCCTTGCAAAGATTAACAAATGACTATTTTTTTGCTAAGGAACATACCTATCCAAGAAACCACTTTTTCCCTTCATCAACTAAGATCTCGTCATAATTATTAGCATGGGTTGACATTTTAGTATTTACCTTTCTTAACTGATCGTTAGTGCTAAATATGTCTTCTAATGTGACCATACCCCGAGGCAGTTTATTTGTCTTCAACTAAACAATCTGATCACCATATAAGTGTTGTAATTTATCTTGATTAGCTGCAGAAAACTTAGCTTCTTGCTATAAAAACCTACAGATTTAATCATCACTTTCAAAAACTTTCCAATTTAAATCATTATCAGGTATTGAGGGCTTGACAATTAGCTTTAGATGAGGCTGAATTTTATTATTTTAAATCTGTTCCAACATTTCAAAACTAGCCCCAATTGTTGCAAGTCTGTCTGCATGCTTATTTTTAGCTCTAGGAATAGACTTAAAACCATCCTTTAGATTTGAAACTCTATGTCTATAAGACTTCATTAATGGATTCTTACAAACATTGAAATTCCTTACTTGATTGACAACCAACTCAGAATCAACAAAAATTTGTAGTATGCTAATACCTCTCTTTCTAGCCCAAAGTAAGCCATGAATTAATGCTTCGTATTCAACTACATTGCAAGTAAATGAAAATTGGAGACTCAAAGCTGAGAAATACCTTTCATTCGTTGGGGAAGTGAGAATAAAACCTACTTCCTATCCTTTCTTGTTTTTTAGCTCCATCAAAATGAAGCTTCCAAATTCCTTCTGCTGAAACTTCTGTTTTGGACAACAAGGGAAGCAGTGTATTTTATTCATGCATACAATAAACACAAAAAAAGTGTTATTCAACTTTCTTAAAAGGATCATGAGCATGTTCTTCCACCGTGTTTTCATCCATAAACATGTTAGAAACACCATCTAATGCTGAAACCATAGCTACCTCATCAAAGTCAAACTGATCTAAGGCTGCATAATTGGCCACCATATTTGGAGAGTGAGGCTCAATGTGAAATCTGGAAAATGGTTCTGAATTGATAGTAACTTTTGTGCCATAAAAAGAATTAAAAATTGAGAAGGACCAATTTGAAAAGAGATAACCTCCTATTTTTGTTGTGAAGTCTTTAGGTAAGTATAAAGAAAAGTATGGAAGTAAATCCACAACAGTAACATCTTACAGAATAGAAACATTTGGGTAAGCATGTAACGTCACCTCTAAATTTCTTATTACACCAACTGTATTAGTTTCAATTCCATCAAGTTGTAAGGCACTCCTTTCTGTAGGCTCATACTACAGACCTAATTTTTCTACAATTGCTTTTGGCATAACTGTGCTACTTGCGCCACTGTTCACCACGTAATTATGAACTAGATGTTCTCCAATAATCAGTGATAAATAAAACAGTGGTGGATTCTTGATGTCATGAACATTCAGAACTTTTTGAACCATCCATTTAAATTCTTTTATATGGTCTTGTTCGAACGTTCCAAGGACCATGTTTGCCTTCTGAACCTCCTTTTCTGCTATTTTTAAGGAAATCTATAGTTTAGCTAGTTCATGAGAAATTAAATCTTGTTATCCAGGAATACTTAGAGCATCCCACATTGAGATGTTAATGTTATGCTTTTTTTTTTACATCGAAAATGTTAAAAGAAGTAACTGTTTTAGAGACAAATTTAGTTGTCTTAGCGTATGCCTTAGTAAAAACTGATTATGCTTCAGCTGCCTTTGATATTTGAGGTATAAATAGTCTTCTTGGGTCAGGCTATAGCTATTTTTGATGGCCATTATCAACTGGAACACTTGTTATTTTTCAAGGAACAACAGGATTGTTGGCAAACCTTGAGATTGTAGATGTTGTCTGATCAGTGACAATAGGCAGAACAAACCTATTTTGTTGTTTTTGAATTTCAATAGCTTTTCCTTGAGCCCTAGTAGTGACTGTAATTAAATATTTCTAATTGAAATGAACTGAATTCTGTTCAAGTGCTTTCTGAATATTATTTTCTTACTGCCCACTCTCCATTTGAGGCATAAAAAATGTTTGAGATTGAGGTTGTGCAACAAGATTCAAATTCCGAAAATCATTTGGGAAACTTGTAGCTGAATGACATTGATTACAAGGTTGAAACAAATCTTCCATAGCCATATTAACTGAGACTAAAGCATTAGATGAACTAGGAGCCTTTGGGTCAAACTGCCTTTGCTGGTAAAGCTGCCTATAATTTTGATTCTGTTGATAAGGTTGCCTATTTTGCTGATTCTATTGATTTTGTTGATAAGGAGCCCAATAGGGTCTACTAGGTAATGCAATTCTATTTTCAATTGAAGTCAAATTATTTCCCATAGTATACAAATATTTAAATACATCATTTGATGGGGCTACAACAACAGGTTCTATGATTGTAATAGTCTACTGAATAGGTGCTAAATCTACTAAAAATTGCATTGAAGGCCTTGGTGACAATTTTCTAGCTTGAATAAGGTTGTTTTAAGATTTTATAGAAATATTATAAGCATCTGGAAGAGTATCACCTCCCATAGATTGAATCATAGTGGAAATATCACTATTCAAATCTCTGAGATAATAAAGGAAAGCGTGGTTAGCTTGAGGCTTAACACTTGCTAGGATTCTTTCCCAAGTCCTAGAAAAATGGATATTGAAGATAAACATATACTCATGAGGGGCTCTTTTAATAGTAGACAACTGTTCAATGAGGGACAAATGATCTAAATTATCCTGGAATTGTTTCAACAATTTTTCACCTAAGTCATCCCAAGTTCTTATGCTCCCAATTTCTAGGTTTCTATACCATTGCAAGGCCTTCCATTGAAAATATGCAGCTAAAAGTCTTAAAGCTACGTCTTCATGAGTAATATTATGGACTGCACATATGGCTGCAACATCTTTGATATGTTCAGTAGGTATAACTTGATTTTTTACCCGTGAATGATGGCAAATTTTTCATGGCAACATTAGGGATGTCATGGTAAATTGGGATTACTAATGGGCTTCCATTAGTAAAGGTCAAAAAATTCCCTAGTGGTTGAATAGCCATTTGAAAAACTTGGATGTTAATATAGAAATTGATACGTGGTGAGGGAATATAAGGAGGAGGGTTGTCAAAACAAGGTATATTATAAGGTAAAGTATTACCAACTCTTCTCCTTCTAGCATAACTCAAAGGTAAAGAAAAAAAATCAGGAGGAATACCTCTTATTGATGATCTTGTAGTCACTTTATGCATGGAACATGCTGCAGTACTGGTCTGAAATCAGCTTTATAGAGTCGCCAAAAGATATTAAAATCTTTAGAATAAATTGCTACAGCTTGCTCTCAAAAGTAACTTTTGTAAAAACTGTGAATCTGTTGTGGATCTGTTGAAACTTTCACACAAATCTAATTCGTGGTCCCACTGGGCATGCCAAAAACTGTTATGTCTCAAAAAATGCACCCTGTAGAGAGATGGCTACAAGTTCTAAATCTTGAAAAAAATGATCTCTCTCTTTCGTACATACAATGGAAACACCTCAGGTTTGTGGGTATACATATTTTGAGGTGAGTCTCCAATACCAAGGCTGGTTCCTTTTTGATGTATCCTAAATTGATTTTTGGACTTTAAAGGGAAAATATGACTGTAATATAATTTAAACTAAGGTGATACACCAAATTTGCATGAGGGATTTGATTGAGTATATGAACAATTGATATGTGAAAGGATTCATGATGCATGAACAAACATTTCTTCAACAGAATGTTAAGGGGAAAACACTTTGAGGTATTGAGGGAGATTATCATAACAATATTGCTATGCTAAACATGCACATTAATATCATGCAGAAATTACTGAATTTTGCAACAGGGTAAGATGATTAATCATGGAATTTTCATTCACAAGACTAATAGAAACATACACAAGACTGCAAATAATTGGGAAGGAAGAAAATACTTCTCATTTAGAAGGAAAAACTAGCAAAATTTCTTCAGTACTCGTATATCCAAAAAAGTCATCCTTGTGCTTTGCAAAGGAACACAATATATAGCAAAAATAAAATTTACCCTCTTCCTAAAAATAGCCTAAGGCTTGTACTTTCCCATGCATCCTATTTTTATCCTTTATTTAATAGTAGATAAAGGAATAAAAATAGAGCATGCTATTACAAATAGGCATTAATAGCCTTGATTACAATACAGTCAAACTAAAGTTGACTGTTCTATTTTTAAGAAAGCAAGGGTAAATAATTGGCTAATAATAAGCTTGTTTGTTATGCAAGTATTTCTCCTTTGAACATGCAACTTTGTCTTCTTCTCTATTTTGTCCTCTTGTGAAGCATGCAAAAAATCAATTCTCTACCTGTGAGTAAATAATTCAATACTTGTAATATTTGCACAATAAAAATCCAATGTGGGGACCATTGTCCATGTGCACATGCTCTGACATTGACATCTCTTTTTAAGTGGTCACATGAGTGAAACTCTGCAAATCAACTCCACCCCCTCTAATAATGGGGACCACATTTACACTTTACCATGGTTTGGCCACCTTGTGGACATTACACTTTATTCAATTTTAAATGTATATGAGGTACTTTTCTAAAAAAGGCCACCTTTTTCATACTCGCCCACCTTGGTAACACATGTTATAATATATAGTTGCCACCTTTGTCTAAACACGACCATGTAATACTTGTCAGCTTTTTCATTTGGATAATACTTGTTTATAGTTTATAAACCTTACCTTTTGGGTGATCATAGGTAAATATGATTTGGTCAGCACTTTACATTATTTGAAGTTGGACTATATTTAAGACTTTTGCAAGTCAAAATGAAATGATTTTGTTTAAAGTGTGAGGCTCACCTCCTTGCACGATGACTCACCCCTTGGCAATTTATCAGTGGAATTATTAATCCTGGGTTGAGTTTGCTTTGATATTGATGATGAGCTCAGGCCATTGATTTCAAACTATTTGATCATAGACTATTGATTTCTACCCTGGAGTTAGGATTTCTAACTTGCCAATAAAGGTGGTCGATGAAAACTGACCGTGGTTACTTGCTTTGATATTTGAGCTTGATCTATGGCCTTCGATCTTTGTTCTTTGAATCTTGAGCCATTGATTTATGGACCGTGGTTGAGTTAGGTTGAACTCGCCTCTTGAGTTTGCATGATAAACGAAAAGTTTTACCCTAATGCATATTTCCTTTGATTTTTACTATGTGGGTGAAGCTCTAGAAAAATTTTCCTTCGACGCCATTGTTCTAAGATCCTTGAGTTGTGCCATTATTGATTTTTAAAACTTGGCTCTATTCATTTGACCTTCTATGTCATTTGGTTGGACGGATGCCATGTTGGTGAGAGCTTAGAGCTTGTTTCCTATATTATTTCTCTGGTGGCTGCCACTGTTAGTGTTTTCTTTGAGCTTGGCTTTCTTCTACAAATCCACCTTATATGTTATGAAATATCTACATTTTCTTATGTTTCTCTGGTCATCTAATTGTTTGATCTCTCTACAACTTCCTTGGGTGTTTTTATTTTCATGGCCATCACTTTAGTTGTCTTCATTCTCAACCTTGGTCATTTTTGTCTTCTGCAGAGTTATGTGAGCTTTCTTGGTAATCAAGATATTTGCATTTTTCATTGGCCACCACTGCCGTGAACTTGAAGCTTGACTATGTAGCTATCACACTGTTTAATGAGGGAAGTAAGTCTCGACCTCCTTGGGTATTACTATTGCTTCTTCGTTGCTATTTTGACCTTAAAAACTGATATTCTATTCTTTTTATTGCATTTCCTATGTTTTTGTGGGTCGGCATTTGGGATTTCAAGTTGAAAACTCATTTTGGGTTGCTAATCTTGGCTCTGAACTCGATGATCTTTTAAGGGTTTTCTCATCTTCGAATTTAACTGGTAAGTTTTACTTCCTTTCCTTATTTATGGATACCCATTTAATGGTTTGTCAACTAAAACTAGAAACTGGAACTTCCCTCCTCTGGTCTAATTTTCAATACTCAGAATGTCTATAAATGGATCTTGTTTAATGGCTATCTACACATGTATTTTAATTTGTGGTATGAGATAGTGCAACCCATATTTGGGTATCCTTCCTTTGATATGGGTATTTGGATTTCTTCATTCCTTCTTGATTCTGCCATTTTTTTTAGGAATAGAATGACTTCCACAATTATTTAGATCCACTTCTTATTACTTAAAACTCTAAGTTCCTTGATTTTGATAAAACTTTGTACTATTCCACATTTAATCTTTGTGTATATTACTTCACTTCAATGCTTATCACCTTCGGGTTTGTTCTCTATTTGAGCTTTTGCTGCCTTTTTTTGTTCTGATCCAAACTTAGTCAACTCTGTCCATTAGTTTCAGCCTTGTTGTGTTGAGCCATGGTCAAGGATATCCCTTTGATTCTTTGTCTATTTTTCTGGTTCTATTCAACCATGAATCTTGCATTTGAATTCAGATCTGAAGTATAATGTAGCATAATGTGCACTTTCATCTATCCCAGGTTTGGACTCGAGGTCTTGAATCATTATATAAACTTGAAGTTCTTTGGCTGAAACCTGTAGCTCCTCTAACAAAAATATATATATTTTCATTTCTTTCATCTTCTATCCTTCTTGATTACTATAACTTAGATCTTTTGAGATTTGACATATTTTGATAGACAAATAGGCTTGTTCATTTGATTCTAGAACTTGTAGTATTAGTACTTTGACTGTTCTTGATTTCTTGAGATCTTTGTACCTTGTATGATTCTTTCTAGAAATTACAAGCAGTTCACCTATTTTTGATACTATTTTAGGCATAAGCCTTGATTCAGATGCTTGTTAAGATTTCTGTAACTTGGTTCTTTTACATAGATGCTTTATTTCCTTAATAGTAACATTTATGCCATGCTGAAAAATCTAAAATGTTGATTTTTCATGGTGAATCCGTGGCAATATTTTTCTAGAACTCTCTCTTCCATCCATTTCCAACTACAGTAATTGTATTTTCTAGTTCAGAATACATATGTATCACTTTTCTATTTGAATCTAACTTGGTAAATAAAATTGAGACACCATAACTATTTATCTTGATCATGGCATGCATTACTACTTTTCTGTATCACTCACGTGATTTAAATAATTCTTTTAAATTATGTAGTAGTTGAAAGTAGCATGATGAAAATCTATAAATGTCTATTTTACATGGCGAAGCCCTGTCAAAATTTTCCCAGAATCTTCTGTTTTTGTTTCAGTTGTAACCATTTATTTCCAGCCTATACTTCAGCCTTCTTGAAATCTGATTCTTCCTTTTTTAGTTGCAAACTGAAACATGTACTTCTATTTTCCAATCTCTTTTATGTATTGTAACTTATTCCATTTGCAAAAAATATTTAGTTGAGTTACATTAATCTTTCTTTCCATCCTGTACTTATGACTTGTCTATTTCTTCTTTGTACAATCTATACCTGCACACTTAAGAAACTAGTTAGAAAATACTTAGGATTTTTGGCCTCTCTTGTGTCCCTGTTTCTTCTTTTCTTTTCTCTTTCTTCTTTCTGAATGACTAGAGCATGTATGTAGTCTATTCTTCAAGTAAATTATATCTCTTGTTTTGAAGATATTCATATGCACGAACTAGGACAGTGAGGATTATGAAATGATCTCTGAGCTCGTAACTGATAGTGCATTTTATTCTTTTTAGGTATAATGACTTCTACAAATAAGATGAGAAAGGAAAAAAAGTTGGAATGGAGCTACTCCGAACAATGAAGAAAACCCCTAGGCAATGATGGGTTCACTCATACTCTTTGCTTTCTTTTTCATGCATGTGTACCTCTTATTTCAGTAGCTATAATTTACTTTCCAATTACATCCCACGACTTGTGTGGGAAGATTTGAAATTTCCTTATGAATAAAACATTTAATTTTGTAAATGAGGTGTACATTTCTTTCTACATTTTAGCTCTCTGTATGGATTGTATGATGAACTAAACAACTCAGTCATTTAATTAAATGTCTTAATCATGAAGGAAAGAACATTAATGAGAACTTGTAACATTCAGTAATGAAATCTTATTTTTGCAATCTGCACATATGTTTATTGTCCCAAAACTCAACACTTCATCTATTCTGTAATTCGGTGTCTTGATCAAGACAACACAATTGTCCTTCGGGGCCCTTGTGTTCTTTTGCTGAAGATATCATGAAATTACAGACTATGTTATCTGTTACATTTTGTAACAACACACATAGCTACATATTTCACTTAATCATCAACTACTTCAACAATAACCAATATTATCAAAAATTCCTTAGCTTAGGTATACTTCACCAATGCCTTTTATCGTAACGACGAAGTTTCAAGTTTTTCATTTTTGCACAATTACAAAATTTGTCAATAGTTACAACATAACTTGGGTTTCACTATGGTTAACACCTATGGATCTCAAATAAAGTGTTTGTATTAATTATACAAGGAAAATGATAGGTATGGAGTTTGCATTTATACTCTTATCAAACATGTCAAACCTCCACTCACCCAACATCCCACGAATCCCCACTATAGTCATTTTTTTATTATTGTTTTTGTTTGTTTGTTTATTAGAAACTACATTTCCCTCCCCTTTTAAGACCATCATCCTCGATGCAATAAAGCACTAAACATATAAGGATAAGTAAGAAAGAAATTAAAAAATGATAGATGTTGTTTAACAAATCAACTTGTCAGTACAACGTAACCACAAGGAAGAAAACTAATTTTGGCAATATCTTAAATTTTAATGTTCTCTAAAGATTGGAAGTTCTCTTTTACTTTATTACTTAGTCTTTTTCATTTAAATTGTTTCTTAATCTCAAGATATTAGTATTTCATCGTTTAAGATTTCAATTGTTTTATGTTCACGGGTTCCCAATAGTACTTGGCCTCAAGATTTCACACAAAAATCAACACAACACTAACAACCCATGAGACATGTTGCTACATATTTTTATGATTGTATCACATCACAAAGCCTCTACGTCCACCATGGAAATACAAGTAGTCCACATATTAAATAACTTCCAAAAATTATGTGACAGAAATAGATCCAACACATACACACACACACACATGTGACTAAAAAATAGTGAATCGTGACACTAACACATGACCAAAAACTATAATTGTACCCATGTAGTACCTAGACAAGATCCAATAGTACATCCCAACTAAGAGGAACGCTAAACCTCAATCATAACAATTCCTAACAAGACTCATAAGAGTAACTCATCAATCAACATAAGCACCACAATATGTAAAACAAACATAAATAACTTCACAATAGGATTTTTGATTTAAGAAAAATCAAGAAATAACATCTCCCAAAGTACTAAGAACAAGCCACCACCTCTCATCAACATGATTCACCAAAAGTCTTCATCTTACACCAAATATTGTAAGCCACCAAGTTTTCATTGTTTAAACACATTTTGTTTTTCCAAGTTTCCAATTGGTTGAAGGGTTAGAGGTGGTAGTTCATTTTATAAAGAAGGTGATACATAGAGGAGTGAAAATGGCATATATGAGAACTAACATGCAAAAAGTATTATCTACAGTTATTTCCAATTGTTTGAACATGAAAAGAATAATTCTAGCACAAAAGTTAAACAATGGGTTTTCAAGTATAGGATGTTATTTTCATCTTGCAAGACAATGTAAGCATTATTGGCTACACACACTTCCTTTTAGGATTGTTTTGTATAAAGTTTTTTTTATACTTTTTCTCATGGAGGTATAGTCTGATGTGAAGGTTATAAAAAGTTTCTTCATGTCTCACAATTCAAAAATATATTCACTTGCTATGAAAGAATGCCAAATGATAAGATGTCACAATGGGAGAATGTATACTTTTACAAAAATAAACATAATATCAATATAGAATAACACATTTCCACACCACTCCATAATTATCTCAAAACCACTTCATATGCCTCATAATAGAGAAAGATTCATAGTGCCAAAACAAATTTGGGTCGTTCACCATACAGCCCCGTTACCTTATTTATCCATGCCAGGCCACTCACTATATAGACTCATCTCCTTATTTTTCTATATTGGGTGACTCACAATATAGCCCCATCTCCTTATTTCTCCATTTAATGAGGTCAAATCACCCTATGGCCCTACGCACATAGATCCACGTCACCTACACTCAATTGGTATAGGAACATGTAGTTGAATACTGCAAATCTCTATGACCCGCTTGGGGCATAAGCCCATACAACACATAGGGTCCATAGGTCCCGTTGCATGGTGAATCCCATGACACTAATTCAACACATAATGACATTAGAACCAAAAAAACAATCCATTTCAAATGCCTAGTGGAAAAAATACTAAGCCTTGGGATAGGCTAGAAAAATTTTAAACTTAAAAATAAAATTTAAGAATTAAGCAAAACAGATGCCTAAATAGCCACAATAATGAAAAAGCCCTCTTTTAAGAAAAAAATCAAGCTAAATGCCCAAATATTTAAAGATACATCACTCAATAAAATTGTTGGTTCTTTCAAGAAAAGAGAAAATTACCAATTTACAAATAAAATACAAACACAGAAATATCACATTACGATCACTACCTAGAATTTTTATGCCACCAAAGGGGTACTCATCAATTTTTTAGCACTCAGATACCAATTATAGCGCCAACAAAAATCTATGCTAGAACAACAACAAAGTCTAATTTTTTAATGGGGAAAATATTTGTGGAATGTTTTATTTTTTTTGTTTTACAAAGGTTACAAGGGTAAACATTACTCACAAATTAATTAATTTCTTAGTTAAAGTTTTTACATAACCTGGAGGAAGTTGGAATTAAATTAATAATTAAATATTATTAATTTACTTCCCAAAATATTTAGCGTTTAAAATACATTTACCAAGTTTCATTAGTTTATTTAATCACTCCCTTAATAATATTTGTTTAGAAAATCCTTAGTTCATTATCACCTACCATGCACATTCATTTTATTGATTTCCACCAAGAGGCCACCACTAGGCTAATCATGAAAGAGCCCCATTCACCCCATTAGCCATGCAATTTTTAATTTAATTGTCATTCCCATAAAATGCCACCCACTTAAGTGATGTAGGGTTTAATTTGAGCCATTAGATTAAATCTATCATGGCCATTGGATCTAGATTGCCCTTACTTTCCTTCAGAGTTACTTTTATTTATTTCCATTTTACCCTAATTTCTCATTCATTTGTTCATTCTTATTTTTCAGGTTTGGAGGAGGAGAAAGAGGAGAAGCCATGAAGGCCGTTAGAGAGGGTTTGCAAGCTCCATTTTTATTGTAGTTTTGTGCTAAAATAATAGATCTACCCATTTTCCTTTGTGGGTATTATTTATCCTTCTTTATTTGTGTTTTTTTGGTATTTTTCTTGCAGGTTGAGTGTATATACGATATGTATATACCCAATTTGGGTGGATGAATGGGCCATAAGTATATCACACACACACACACACACACACACACACACACACACACATCAATTTGATTCCCTTTTTTAGTGATTTTACTATATATATGTGTGTGTGGGTGTGTATATATATTATATATATAATATGTATATATGTACATATATGTATACACACACACACACACACACACACACACACACACACACACACACACACACATACATATATATAATTTTCTGCCCAACCACATTTTTTTAATAAAAGTAATATGGGGGTGGGGGGGAAAAAGTTAAGAAATTTCGTTGCTATTTTTAAATTAAAAATTTATATAATTATATATACATATAATTTTTTATTTATTTTTATTTTTAATTAGTCGTAACTAAAATAAAGAACAAAATTTGGGTTTAGTAGAATAGGTATGTTAGAGAATGTAAATAGTTGATAAAATGAAGGTTAGAAAGGAATTTCCCAATTAAAGGTAGAGTGAATTTTCTCTTGGTTAATCAAAGAATTTGTGGTATTTAAAATATGTAATTTTTTTTCTCTACATGTAACAACCAGTTGAATAAGATTTACTAATTCTACAATTTTGCAAGGAAGAGTAAAAGTAAATAGTAATCAAACAATATGCAATCTTTCCTTTCTTTTCGATACAAGTTTACTAATAATGCAACAAGGAACAAGAATACATCTTTTTAATGCAAGTCTATAAATTAAAAATTTCATTTCAATAACTTCAACATTCAACACACTAATCTTTACAATAGATATAAGGAAGTATCTCATGTCTTTCTTTCACTAACATTTTCCTTTTTTTTCAAAAATATATATTACAAATTTAAATAACATAGAAATATAGGAGAGCTTCTTTCAACCAATATACAACTTAATCCCTTCTTCATTCAACTATATCACTTCAAATTTGGAATAAATGAATTATACAAGGCTTTCTTTCAAATATTAAATAGTTACAATTTTCCATTCTAAGTGGGAGAAATAAGAAAACTTTCAACATTGAGGATTCTTCCAACAAGGTCAAAACACAAGTCTTCTTTCCAAGTTATTTCCCAACTTCATAGCTTTCAAAATTGCATCCTTATACTCTTCAAATCTTGAATCACAATACAATTAAAGGGGTATAGGTGACGGTATCCTCGTAACCTATAATCCAATAAGGGTATTATGCAATATTTGACAACTTTCACAAAAGGCTTCCACAACATGCATTTCACAAAATAGCAAATTCAATAACACACTCAAACAATATTACAAATTTCCCAAAAACCACAATGATTTGACAACAACAACTCAAAGAGGAGCAATGGAATATGGGAACCACCTCCTTTTGTCTCCCATGTGATGTAGGAGTTCCACCCAAAATCCTCCATGTGCCCAACATAAAACAAAATCAAATCCTTATTTCTACACTTGTAAGTATGATCTGTAAACATGGGTACTTTTTTTAGCTTACCCATAGACCCGTATAGGCACTTCAATATTTTATGCTCCATAGATGTTATCAAATTAAAAATGGAAGTGCAATGTAGAATGAAACACATACACACTGCAAAGAATATTAATAACGGAGTTAGACATTGCCTACGTCTCCGGGTTCATATGAACCGATTCATTATGCTTCTAAATGAAAACTAGTACAATGAAGCAATGAATCTAAATGAGGATCACACTGAACAAGTGCATCTGATACCCAAATAATAGTGGTATAGGGATTCCACCCACTCGATCACATATCCATCCGATTGCACATGTATTTGAACCAGATAAATAAAAGTGCCCATGATCCAGTAGAATACTTGAAATACGAAGACTGGGAGCTCCCCTGATGATGACCGTCACAAAAGTATAAGTCTTCAACAATATTCCTTGTATGAGAGAAACATTTGATGACGACTCTAGAATGATGTTGAATGATTATATGACTTCCGTTGATTAAAACGGAGCCAAAACACCTCCAAAATGGGAAGATGCATATATCATGAGGAGGAAAGGGAATTTTGGAGCATTTTCCCTCTTTACATCAAAGGCTAATTTTGAGCCTAGCTCCTTCTATAAAATGATATATAAAGCTTCCCTTCTATAACTTATGGCCTTACACACACTCAGTGCAACTAGTGAAGCACTCCTTATTGCCTATGACCTTGCAAGAAGAGACTTGTGCTCCAAGGAGGCTCACCTTCAACCTAGCTTTTCTTGTTTTACGAATGACCCGTACAAGCCTTTATATAGGCTAGTCCACCCTTTAAGTCATAATGGTGGGGCTAAATTTAGCCATATATATGTGGCAATATAATTTACATACGGGGTTTAAGATAGCGCTAAGATATTATTACCACCGTCACAATACAAAAATAGCATATGCTATTGCCACATACATTACATTTAAATCGTTGAAAGTATTATTTATCCACATACAAGGTTATGGCTGTTACCTTAGCCTTTTAAATGGGATTTAAAATAATATTACCATCGCTTGTTGTAAACTCCACATGGGATTACCTTTTAAATTTGGGCGGTGTTTGAAATATTTAATTTCCACATTCGTGGGTAGCAAAATTTGCATTGGCCTTTATAAGGCTTGACCGCCATTTCCCATAACAACACCATTTTGACCATGCCGCCATATAAACCATGTGTGGCTCCACTCTTATGTTGCCCTCCAAATGTTTGTTGGCCACCTTCAAATGTTTTAGATCCACCACTCCATGCATCCACGTTAGGGCTCCTTTAGCTTACTTGGGCTTCAAGTGGGCTCCTCCATTAAAATACGGTGGTGGGGATTTTTATGATCCCTCATACGTGGGTGTTTGCATTGGTTGTATAGTGTCGACCGGTCCGTCATGTTGATAAATCTGACCATGTAGAGTTGTTGGAGGGTCGGTTCTATGAGTTAGAGTGCCACATTGAATTTGGCGTGAGAATAATGTGAACTACCATGTAGTATTGCCAATGAACTCGCTTCGACGGGTGGAGAAAAGAGCTCCTTGAGGCATTTAATTAACATCTCTCCCACTATAATGAACTCGCCAATACAACTAATCAACTCATTGATTTGAATAGATATCTCACCCAAATCATGTGACTCACCTTTTATATATATAACGATCTCGCCAATTAATAATAAACTCGTTAAATGTAATAACAAGCTCATTGAGTCATATGATCTCGATCCTCTTATATATCTTGCAACGGCGGAATAACGAGCTTGACGAGTTGAATAGATAACATGCCTAACCAAGTTGGCTTCGTATACCTTCAAGGGCCCATCATGGTGGCAGGCCACATGGTGGCTTGAGGGCCCACCACATGGTGAGATATCAATACGGCAATAAAAAGCACCCCTCTATGAAAAAATTGTCCCAAACTTAGCCGAGGGCCCCCGATTAGTAAAAAGATGGATCCATCAATTTTTCTTCGACTGTCGAAGACTGATGTCGCAAAACTATTTTTATCCCTCCACAATCTTGCTCTACTTTCACAACGTGTCACTGCCACATAGGTTAGCTGACCCAGTTGGGCCTATAGTTTAACGAAACTTTGACCGACTCTATCTCAAGCATACAAAGTTTTTTTTTTCTGCGTTCCAAGTACCGACAGAAATCTCACTAAATGTTCTACCAATTTTCATTGATTAGCAATATATAGAGAACCCCCTAACATCCCAAAACGTCCTCTGGATCAAATTATGCAAAATATATCCATAGTATCCTTTTCACTCCCCATAGGTGGAACTCACACTCACACTCCCTCCATAATGCATGCCTCACATCTGCATTTTCCCTCCCCAATAGTGCCATAAATCCATCTCCCACACCCAACTTAAGGGAAGATACCAATCCGCAATAAAACATATCTACAACACTCTTTCAATCTTAAAACAACCACAATTTCTACATCAAAATACATTAATAAAAAAAATGACAATAAGAGGAGAACCTAAATCTCCATTAAGCTTCCAATTTCTTTACTCAACAAGCTTTGAATTCTTCACACAAAGCTCCATCTAAGATGCAACTCCAAAAGAAAACTCCAAGTATGAAAACCTAGGCCAATTTTTAAAAATACAAGAGAAGAAAATAAGGAAAGTAACCCAAAATCCATACAATTCATCAATATAAAGAAAACGGATGTGAGTAGGATGAGGTGGCTCCATGTAGGATGCCACTACATCATACCTCCTTTCCAACAGAAAATTCAAACACAAAACCCAAAGAAATTAAATGTAGATGTAAGACTTATGACATGCACACATTACACTCCAACTTGCACACCATGCTTATCAAGGAAAAACTTAAATGTGGTAAGTAAACAAGTGCAATTATTTAGACTTTTTACACGCAATAATGCATTAAAATGGTAAAAATATACCCCATACTTCATAAGTAGGGTTGGTAGGAGAGTTTGAGATGTGAGAAACAAGGTTAACTTGTCCCTCAAGTCTTTAAAAGTGGCCAACAAGGAAAAATTCGAATTTGGGAAGGATGGTTGAGTACACACCACCTAAATGCATTTAATTCAATTTACATCATGCACCAAAACAAGGAATATCTACCTCATTCATTGCCCACAAGTCATATATTCCCTTTTTTGTTTAAATTTAAGCTAAATTAGTTAATTCAGAGACATTAATAAGTGTTAATAAAGTAAAATATTTCTCCAATAATCAAACACATGCACGACGAATTGAAAAAAATAAAATTAAAAGAAAGGAAAAACATTATACCCATGGCTACATAAATGAGGTTAGCCCCTATGGGAATATTCTAAAAAAGAATGCAACAACACAACATAACAGTATACAGAAGTTGTCAAATTTAGGCAAGTAACACAACACTCGACATTCTTCCATGGTTGGTCCCCAATCCCCTTTCAATGTATACCCTGCAACACAAATAAAATACCTCCCTGGTCTTATGGCCACATCAACAACATCAAGAATAATATACATATAAAAATCAATAACAATCATCCAAAATTAGTAATTCTATCATCTATCATCATATCAATTAATTTGATTTTAACATCCATAAAATCATAATTCTACTCAAAACATCCAATCATAGGCAACGCATCTTAAATATTACATGTTAGCATAAAATCATAATACTACAACTCAAAATATATAATTATCTATCAATTTCATCTGGTGCATCATAATCAAAATGTAAATCACAACATGTCAATAGTCTAAATATCTGAATAGTCTATCATCTACTGATCAAGATATAATAATCAAAATGTCTAAGTATTAATGTAACAATACTAACATAATAATTAAATAGTGTCGAAGAGGAGTGTGCACTAGATCCCCCTCTCATTAAACTCGACTTCTTTCTAGAAGTAATTGAAATAGGTGTTGAAAATGGGACCATAACAAAGTAACATCCTCCCATGTAGTTGCAGTCTCATCATACCTATCCGAATGGACTCACACCTGGTCAATCTTACAGCCTCAAAGGTCCAAGGTCTTGCACTCCATGATACACATGGGATCAACAACTAGTTTCCCCTCCTCCTGCACCTACAATGCGGTCTAATCTGATACATGATAAGGACCTTGAATATATCTCCTAAGAACATAAACATGAAATACATTGTGGACGTGAGACAATCTAGGGGGTAAGGCTAGACGATAAGCTAAGGGACTGATCTACTCCAAGATCTTGAATGGACCAAAAAATATAGGAGCTAACTTTGAGCCTTTTCGTTAATGGATAGGACTCTTGTGAGGTCTGACACAAAGAAACACCTTCGTCTCCACCTTATAAGTGTGGTCAACTCTGCTCTGATCAGAATAGTTCTTCTGTCTATCCTATGCCTCTTGTAACCTCTTTCTAATCAATATAAAATTTTTCTCTATGTACTCTAACAAAGTTATCCCAAGAGATACTCTGTCATCTAATGTGTTCCAATTAAGTTGTTCCTTACACTCCCTTCTATAAATTTCCTTAAATAGAGCCATACCAATAAAAATCTGAAATTTGTTGTTGTATGTGAACTCAACCAAGTATAAATACTCATCCCAACACGACTGATGATCCATGATGTACATCTAAAGAATGTCTTCTAAAATCTGGTTCACTGACTCTGTCTAACCATCTATCTCTAGGTGATACGTCATACTAAAATTAATGATCATACCAAGGTCATGCTGCCTGGTCACAAATAATATTCCACAAAATCTCATACAGTCAGACAATCTTATCTAAGTAAACTTGTGCCACTGCACTAGCTCTATCAGTGGTCTTCACAGGAGAAAAATGGACCAGTTTTGTCAATCTATCCACCATTACCTTGATGGCATCATGGGGGTATCTACATGTCAGTAGCCCTACTATGAAATCGATGGAAATGGTGTCCCATTTCCACTTTGATATGGCATGTAGGTAAAGAAGGCCAGCTGGATGCTAATGCTCAACCTTCAACCTCTAACGCTCAGAAAAATGAGACATAAATTGAGCTACGTATCTCTAAATTTTTCTCCAATGATACAACTATCTCAATGTGGTGTGAATATTATTCACCCCAGGATGGGTTGAATAAGGTGCATGACGAGCCTCTGCCAGAATATATCTTCTAAAACCTCCATCCCTAGGTACATAGATTAATCCTTTGTGTCGAAGAAGTCCATCTTACTCTAATGAAAATCCATCAAACTTCCCCTCAAGGGATCTCTGAGACTCAACTCTGCTCTAGCCATAAGGTATAAGATCTTATGTTGAAGTTGTCACAAAATCCTTCTCTGAAATTTGTACCAACTAAAGTAGCCATAACCAAATGTCTCCTTCAACTCAAAGTATATTGTACCACATTCTCCTTCCCCTTAACATGCTTTATCTCCATGTCATACTCACATAGCCACTCCATCCAACTCTGTTTACAAGCATTGAGATTTTGATGTGTGAAGAGGTGACGTAAGATAAAATGGTCTTTCCTAAGAATGAACCTTATTCCTAGAAGGTAATAATGCCAATGTACCATACCATGCACCACAATAACAAGCTCAAGGTCATGAGTCAAACAATTGAACTTATAATCCTTGCATTTGTGAGACTCGAAGGTTACTACATGGCCACCCTACATAAAAATTCGTCATAATCATGCCAAAGAAGCATATGTGCACATGAATAAATCCCTTTAAGGATATGGCATTGCAAGAATTGGTGTTGTCGTAAGGCCTTCCTTCTATGTACTAAATGTATTCTCACATTCATCTTACTAGACAAACTTATTCCCTTTCAATTGAATCGAAGTTATAGGATGTGCAACACGAGATAAGTCCTGAACAAATATCTTGTAACAACCTTCCACTCCCATGAAATTGTGTACCTCAATCACATTGGTTAGTGTTGGCCAATCCATAATGGCTCTAATCTTGGAAGGATCGACAATGGTACCTTCCCCAAAAATAATGTGCCCTAAGTACTAAACCTATGACTGGAAAAAGGAATACTTCTCTAGGTCCCCGTATAGTTGTTGCTCTTCAAGACACTGCAGAAACTAGAGAAGGCATTCCTCATCCTCCTCATGCATGTGTGAGTATATAAAAATGTCATCTAGAAATACGAGCACAAAAATCAGTCCAAGAATTTCCTAAATACCCCATTCATCAAACTTAGGAATACCATGGGGGAATTTTTTAGACCAAATGGAACAACTGTGAACTTGTAGTGGCCATATTGTGTGCGGAAATCTATCTTCTGGATATATGCTTCCGCAATCCTAAGTTGATGGTAATTAGACTTAAGATCTATGTTAAAAAACATGGTAGTCCCTTCATATCATAAAATAAATCATCTATCCATGGAAAGGGGTAATTTCTATGGTGAGATCAAATCACCCCTGATTGCTTGCAAGTGAATGGTTAAGGAAGTCAATGTGATTCGTCAAACATAGAGTTATCCCAAAGTGTGGGAATTTGCAATCAGGATATCCCTCCAGAGAAGGTTGACTTTATATCCTTTCTTTATGACAACTAATCCAAAGTGTAGAGATTCGTAGATATAACCCTAATCTAACACTTTCCAAAGAATACTGAGTTAGATAAAATGCATGAAAATTAAAACCTACTCTAAGGGAAGGTGATGCACTAACAAGGATATTGAACAAGGTACACAATAAACACAACACAACTAGAATATTGCAATGAAAACACAACATTACAAAATAACCTTGCATGTAATCTATTGGTACCCAAATTTGTTCTCCTTTTCAGCCTAAGCAACATCAGAGATATGGCATGAAGCTTGAAGTTAGATAGATCATGATGTGTGTCATTTTTTAGCTGGGGATGTGATCCAACTAGCACTCAGATCTATGTAGAAATGGATAGCACTTTGAAAGGATTTAATCTGACCCTCACTATTTTAGGTTGTGCCTTTTCAACCAAGGTAAGAGAACCGATATTGTAACCCCCAAATGGTGAAGGAGATGAATATATCCCTCAATTTATGTAAATAGTATGAAAATGATTTGGGAAAATCTGATCAACACTCCAAATCTGACTTTCACAAGTTTTCACTCCCATATTATGGAGATATTTTCAATGCAAGGCAAGGGTTACTAGAGACATTATAGGAATCCTGATTTTCCTTGTGCATTTTTGTAAATGGATTTGTAATCTTTTGTTGACACACAATGCAATGCAGGGGTAGTGTGGGTAGGACTAGTTTGTTTGAATGAAATTTTTGGTGGGGTGTTGACAAGACAAATTGGGATGTATCAGATATTTGGAAAACTCTACAATACTTTAACAACTATCAGATAAAATGATTCAAATAATAAGGATATTATTTCAACCAAAAGAGGCACAAATGGAAGCCCAAGTTACACTCTTCACACAATCTTTGAGAATTCACCACAAAAATCTTGAAGTAAAGAACTCAATTAAACACAAAAATCCTTGATCAAACCACGCCTAAGGTACCCCCCAAAGGCTTACAAGAAATCTCTACAGTCAAGGAAGGTAAAGTGATTTTAAATTTGTTTATCTCCTTATCAGATGAAGGCTCTTCTGAATATGAGATTGCAAATGCCACTAAACTATCAACCAGAAATGGAGATCCTGTGTGATTTCTAAAGACTTTCAATGCAAGATTGTAACAAGAACAATGAAAACTATTTGCAGGCATTTAAAAATGATAACAGACATCATATTGCCTAAAGAAAACACATATTTAATTCAAAACTTGTTAGATTCAACAGTAGGGGAGAGTTACATGAACAATCTTAGAGTTGTGTGATAGTTATACACTTGTAACCAACTCACATACATGACGATTTCCAACACATGAAGACATTATCCTGGTTCTTTGGTGGGATTTCTCAGAAAGATGATCTTTCTCTTAGAATTTGCTCATGATTTTCAAATTTTCCCTAACCCTTACAATTTCTCCAAAATGCATTATATACCTCATGCCACATTGGAGCCTTCTTTCCCAAGCAAATAATATGCCATGGGATCAATTTTGTTACAACAATTCTTCATGATTCAATGAAAATGACATCAAATAGAAAAACACTCGCATGTTGCCAGGTGTGCCCAAAAAGATTAAATCATTACAAATATCTGGATCATTATCCATCCTGGAGGCATGTTTTTCATCATTGAGGCATGCAAACACCTTTTACTCATCATTTTCACCTTTTTTACCTTTTCAAATTACCTCTGCAACTTTTGATTTTGTCATTTCACATTTTTTCACGGCCTGAGGCCAAAAATTTATTTCAAAACTCACCTCAGATCAAAGAATTAAGCCATGAAAGTGATGCCAATGATCCTAGGAAGGCCAAGACAACACAAAATCAGTTATAAATTTGATGAATTTTGATGCAAAAATTGTGATTCCAAGCTTCCTGGAGCTCCCATGGTGGTCAAAACAAATGGATGCACATCAACCATTGATCTTATCCATCTTTTAACATCTGTCCTTTAAACTGGAAGGCAGACCTACAAATGTCTTGAGTTAAAAACATTTTGGATAAGGCTGGGACACGTGGCCAAAAATGATTGGATCGGGCCCAGTTTTTTTACTTTTGACATTTTTTGGAAAAATGGAAAATTTTGACTTTTTTCTCCACCCCCCTCCACCTTTGAATTTTGGAGCTGACACGTGGCATATGGTGGGTCCCATTGAAATCATGCTTCAATTCTACACATTTTGACCTTTTTTAAAAAATTGGGAAAAATTTCACCTTTTTCCCCGTGGGCCCATACCTCCAATTTCTCCCTTGCCACATGTCTCCTTTTGATTCGCTAGCGGGCCAACGCTTAAAATTTTGATTTTGACTTTTTGTGAAAAAGGGAAAAAATCTCCTTTTACCTCCACCAGCCATCGACCCACCTTTTCCTCTACCACATGTCCATCGATGATTCGCTGTGGATCAAACTCTTCCCTTTTTTCCTTTAAACCTTTTTTGCAAAAAGGGGAAAAATTCAAAATTTCCCCATTGGCCCGCGACTCCCCTGACCCTTTGGACACGTGTCCATTCCTGTGACATGTTGGCCCTCATGCTCCAAACTTTTAATTTTAAGCCTTTTTTCGCAAAAGGGAAACAATTCCCTTTTTCCTCCGCTAGGCCTACCGACCCACCAAAATGATGCCACGTGTCCTCCTCTGATTGGAGCGGGAGAAAAACTGATTTTGAAACTTTAGAAAACTAGAGCTAAAATCACTCTAAGTCCCCCATCGGCCCGCTCCTCCCTTTCACAAATTGTAGGACACGTGTCCTCTACTGATTGGCATGTGCGGAGTCTTCGGACCAAAATTTGTCTTTTATCCATTTTGCAAAATAAGGGGGAAATTCCTTAAGGAATGTCCATAGCCACCTGCCATCCCCTGCCAATCATGGAACATGCCACATAGGCAAATTTGGAAAAAAGGTCTTTCGGGCCCAAAAATGCCCCCTTTAACACCTTGAGCCAAAAAATGACAAGTTACAACACTTCCGCCACCCACATCACCTCGGCCAATGAAAACCTACCACATTGCCAATATCTTCTGAGGATGAATTTGACGGGAAAATGACACCCGTCTGACTGTCAAAACGTAAAAAATTCTAGGGATGCCCTAGAATTCAAATTTTCACCAAGGATGGCAGATTTTTTCGATTCTAAATCAACTGAAGCATGATTTTAGAACATTTTCAACCTTTGGATTGGATTTTCAATTCCATACAAGTATAAATTTGATCAATTTGATTTTTCCACAATCTAGCAAAGGAAAAAATGACATAACCCATAAAAAATGAAAAAACTAGCTCACAGAAAAAGGCAAACTTGGATTATTCTTTCAAATTAGGGAAAAACAACAAGTTTATGAGCATTTTTAAAGCATTCAACTAGAGGGGAAAAATTACAGACCATCAATTCAAAGGATAAAACATTTTTGAGCACATATAGATTTGAAAAATTAGGGCAACAAGGTGCAAGCTCAAAAATGGCACCAACATCAGCTCTTGCTTGGGGATGGGCACTCCCAGTGAGTGCCACAAGGAAAAAATGTAGACCAAGTGCCAAAATATCCATTGGGGAAAGGATTCATGAGGAAAAATCACCAAAATATAGTTGAGAACCCAACAAAAATGGATGCCACATAGCAAGGCAAACCACAAAACTGATAAAACACCAAAAATATAGAAAAAAACCAAACACTATACACTGTACAAGTTGTGCATACCTCAAATTTAGGATCAATCCAAGAAATGCTTTAGATGCCTACCATTAACAGGCAGCTCTAGCAATTCCCCATCTAAATCTTTGAGAAAAAAGGTATGATCACCAATTCTGATATCAATGGCATAAGCGGCCCATCCATAATGCATCAAATTTTCCATGTTTTCCCTTGTCTTCATGCCTACTATCCCACAACAAAACTAGATCTCCAACATTGAAGGCTCTAGGAGTGACCTTCTTGTCAAACAATCTCTTCAATTTTTCCCTAAATCTAACATGCCTTTGATGGGATGCTCTTCTCTCCTCATCAAGCTCAATAATCTGATTGATCCTTGATTCATATGGGCCAAGCTCTTGATCTTCCAACTGTTGGGAAAACTGAAATGAAGACAATTTCAGGTGTAAGGGCAGTAAAGCCTGAGTTCCATACACCAATTCAAATGGGCTTTTACTAGTAGCTCTTTTAGGAGTTATCCTATCAGCCCAAACTACAAATTTCAATTGTTCACCCCATTTCTTCTTGTTTTGCTCCAAGGTTCTTCTAATGATCTTCAACAAATTCTTATTACTGGACTCAACTTGTCCATTACCTTGCGGGTTATAGTTTGAAGAATAATTCAGATTGATTCCATATTCATTACACATTTCCATTAAAGGTTTGGCTCTAAAGCACATGGCATTATCAGTCTACAATCTTGACTGGGACTCCAAATCTGCATATGATTTGATTCAACAAGAAGTCCATAACTATTTGTTGTGTTGATTTCTTGGTGGGGATTTCCTCTACCCACTTTGTAAAATAATCAGTGGCTACAAGGATCCATTTATGGCCAGCACTAGAAGGATCTAAAATCTCACCAATGAAGTCCATCCCCCATTGCTTGAAAGGAGCTTCAATTGATATAGGATGCAAAGGAAGGGAGCCTGAAGCTTTTAGTCTTCCAAAGAAATGTTGGCAACTATCACATTTTCTAACCAGCTGGGTTGCATCTTTGAAGAGAGTAGGCCACCAATAACCAGCTCTCAAAATATTATGTGTTGTTACTCTTCCAGCAAAGTGTCCTCCACAAAATCCCCCATGGAAATCAACAACTATCTTGGGAGCTTCATCTTTTATGCATTTCAAGAGGACACCTTCAGGGTTCTTCCAAGCTATCCCAAGGTCTGTGATGATATATTTTTGAGAAGCTAGCTTGAGGGCTCTTTTCTAATTTTTATTTAAGTGACTAGTGCAGCACAAGTGTCTGAGGTAGAAGATCACATCCTTGTACCACTCAGAACTTACCAATTTGCAAGCACATCTACCCTTTCTTCCTCTAGCTGATTCACTTCCACATTCTGCAAGTTGCTCTCAACCATGAGCTTAGCAAGGCCCAAACCTCTTACCAACTTTGTGGTTTAGATGTCCATATCATACTCTTGCAACTTGTTCACCCACCTACATATTTTACTTGAGATCTCCATCTCTGATAAGATGTCTTTTACCATGGTGTGGGGAACATAAGCAACAACTTTTGAACTTAAAATATAAGGCCTGAAAACCTTTGTTGCTTTCACCAAGGAAAATGCTTTATTTCTCCATGATTGTATACTTTAAATCAGCTGCTTGTAAAGCCTTACTAAAGAAGGCAATAGGCCTCTCAGCCCCATTCTCATCCTTTTACAGCAAAATAGAAGCAATGGTATACTCAGAGGTAAAGGAAAAGATTTGGAAAGGCCTCTTATAGTTTGGGGCTGCTAAAAAAGGTGCATGTTTAAGTGCATCCTTAATTCCTTCAAAAGCTTGAATGGCAACCTCCTCCCATTTTATAGCTTGGTCCTTCTTTAGCATGTTTGTGATTGGAAGAGTCAACTCAAAAAAGTTGGAAACAAACCTTTTAATAAAATTAATTTTACCAAAGAAAGATTGGATGCCTTTCTTGGTTCTTGGGATAGGTACTTTGTTGATTGCTTCCACTCTCTTAGGGTCTATCATAACACCATCTTTTGACACAATGTGACCAAGCAGCTTGGCCTTTTGCATGCCAAAATGACACTTCTTTGGATTAAGATAAATTCCATACTCCCTACATCTGATCAACATATTCTCCAAGTGCTGCAAATGATCACCTCTCTGCCTTGAAAACATAGTCACATCATCTTGGTAAACTGCAATGAACTCATTAATGTAACTAGCAAAAGCAACATCCATTGCTCTTTGAAAAGTGGCACCAGCATTCATCAAACCAAAGGGCATCCTAACAAAAACATATGTTCCCCAAGGAGTAGTGAATGATGTCTTAAGTCTTTCTGATTCTTTGACTACCACTTGATTGTATCCGGAGAAACCATCTAATGTAGAAAGCAACTCAGACCCTGTCACAAGCTGCAACATATTTTCCATATTTGGCAAGGGATAGTTGTCCTTCATGGATGCTTTGTTTAGATTTCTAAAATCCACACAAAGTCTAATGTCTCCATTCTTCTTCCTGACTGGCACAAGGTTTGCAACCCAAGATGAATACCTAGTGGGCTGAATAATACCTCCATCTCTAAACTTCCTTAACTTCTCTCACATTTTCAGGAAGAGAAGTGGATTAATTGGCCTTTGCCTCTATCTGAATGGATTATTCATTGGCCCCAAGAGGGATCTCATGTTGAAACAAGTCTACTTTATATGCTTTTAGCTCGAAATAGGACCAAACAAGGTAGTCTTGATATTGTTTCAAGAGTTGGGCATAGGAATGTTTTTCCTCTTTACTTAAATTGCTGCCCAACCAAATCTTCCTTGGTTTACCATTGGTTCCCAAGTTATGCTCTTCCAAATCCCTTGAGGCAGACATGTTTCTATTTATGATACAATTAACATTGTTAAAATTTGACTCAAGTACAACAAGACCTCTAGGAATGGTGTTTGTTTTCAATTGGATGATGTCTTTCTCAAACAAAGTCTCTCTCCCTTCATAGAGTCATGACATACCATTGGCTGCCAATCAATATTATGATTTGCAAACTCACCTTGGTTTTTCAAGAACCTTGGCACTTGATAATCATCATCAAAACTTGCCATTATCAGGGACAACTAGCCTAGTTAGCAACTTCAACATTGTACTCACAATAAGGTGAAATGGTGTAATTTACAAATCTAGAACCCAACACTGCCAACTTGTCAGCAGTAGCATTAAGACCTCTGTCATGATACATGATGTTAAAGGAATCAAACACTTTAATTAGATCCCAAACTACATGCTTATACTATTTCATACGTTGATTTTTTTTGTAGCATATAGTTTTCTTATTTATTTGACAACTAGCTCTGAGTCTCCTTTTGCAACAATATCTTTCACTCCATACTTCCATGTAATTATTAACCCTAAAAACAATGCCTCATACTCAGAAACATTATTAGTGCTTTCAAAATTAATTTTTGAAGGAAAAAGAAAACTCTTCCAAACTAGGAGAAAACAGAACTATACCAGCACCCTTTCCCAAACTTGGAGCAAGCTCCATCAAATAGCAATGTCCATAGGAGAACCTGTTATCAACCACTTTGACTTCCCTAGTTTTCTTTTACACATCAGCATATACCAATAATTGTCACGGTGTGATTGGATAACATGGGTGGTATCATCCAAGTTGTGTCAAAGACTTGCCACTTGAGATAGACCTGAGACAGTTGGTTATTACTCTTCAACTACCTACCACAATCTTTTCTAATGCAGGGTAAACTAATTAGCCCCTAATCTAACTTTCCAAGGGAAAAATAAGGAGCTCCTCCTTGAATGAATAAAATTAAGTCCTACTTTCAACTACAAGAAGGTGATAACCAAAAAAGGAGGGTGTGAGAGTAGTCTTCCAATGTGTAAAAACTAGGAGTAAAGTGCATACTACAAGGTTTATGATGACATTGTTTTCCACGATCTGAAAATGAATTCACAACAATGTTTCAGACATGCACAATAATACTCACGTGAATCCTTTGGACAGAGTATAAATATAGAAACAATAAACTTGTATCCAATGATTCGATACACGGGGCAAGAAGGAATGCAAGATGCACGTAGTCAGGGGAAGATGCATCCACAAGGTACTTATATTTTAGGGATGGTTTTGCTAAATGATTGCACAGTTCAATTTTTTATAAGATCAAAGGGCCTAGTTCACCATGCAAGGAGTCCATAAAAGGGTCTATAGCACATTGGCTTCAAAAAGCAATTGGTTGGTGTTTAGCTTGGTTCTACACAAAACTATCTCCCTTTACAATGACATTTCAACCCATCATGAGTCCAATTTATAGGATCCCAATGTAGAAGAGAGAGAGAAGGGAAAAATGGAAATCCAAAAAATCTATCCTTGAAACCACTTGTAAGATTTTTGGCACTAAATGGAGTAAAAAAGATTGTATATTACTTGTAGAAGTCTCCCCATACTATCCCAAGTGTTGCTACAGAAAAGGAATGATGACCATGCCTCTTAATTGCACTCCCATGGGCACTGACCACTGTAATAAAACACTGTTACAGAACTCCGGAAACATTTGTCATAAAACATATCTGACCAATTTCTCATCAAATCTGAAATTTATTTGATTTTATGTGTGTCAAGCTTGGGCCAAAATTCCAGCTCCTCAGTACCAATTTTGTAGTGATTTCATGCTAATGACCTACAAAAGTTATGGGGTTCTGAGTGCGGATGCAGCTATTTTGGGTCTAAGGTACCATTTCTGTCATTTGACGGGAATGAGCATTAACTGTATAGCCGAATATGTTTATTTTATTTAAATATATCTACCCTCATTAAAATTAAGAAATATAGAAAGTCTAATTTTGTGAAAATTGGAGCTCAGAGTCAAAATTTATGGCCATTTGAAGTTCATACAAGGTCAAACGTCGACTTTTCCTTTGAATTGTGGATATTTTGGCAAAATCGGGTCCACGTGTTGCAGAACTATGACACCTAAGACACACATTCTAACAATGCATACCAGCTGATTATGGCTTCCTTGTCCCCTTTTGTGGCCTTTTCTCCTTTTCACATCCCACACATATTTTTGTGACGACTTTCACGGACCAAAATTTCCATACCACTTAAACAATTGACTGACTTGCGGCAAATCGACCAATTCACTGTCTCATACTTTGCGTGACTCTTGACGTCCCATACTCCTTATCCCACATCACTGCATGGGAAAAAATGTTTGACTTAGCCAATTTTCTTTGTATTTCAGCCCAACACTTGGTACGACGAACCTCGGTTTGAACCGACACTAGTACGACCGCAACCTTCAGACCCGCAATGTACTTTAAAACAAGCCTGTGACTTCATTTTGCATTTTTTCAATTTTTTCTAGCCCCTGGTCGTTGACAACATCCTCCAAATTCTTCCTTGGATGGGATTGAGTTAGAGAGAAGCCGAAGGCTTGCCCCAAAATCTTGACAATGATTTACTAATGATTTAGTATTGAATCAATCTAAAGTACTTGAGACTGAAGAATGTTATGCATGTTATCAAAATTACTTTGAGAGGTGAATTTTGGATAACATAACCTACCATGATCAAGGAACGTTGATTTGTCCATCTTATTTTTCTTTTCCATTAGCAAAACCAATGAAATTCTCAACATCTACATCAACAAATAACACTTATAAGAAGCATTGTTGGGATCTTTAATTAGATGCAACATCTTCTTCTCACCATAGAGCTTAACAAGGATGACCTCAATTGGAATGGTGGTAAAAGACATATCCATCTGGACACTGCCTCCAACACTTGGAGCCCATTTTATTGACAAAAGCATACCCCATTTGGTAGGGAAGTCAACAATTATGACATCTAGTTTCAAATTCTTACCTAGATAGGATGCAAGTTACACTACCAAACCCTTCACACAACCAACCACTAGGCACTTCCCTTGAATCCATGGCAGTACACTTCCCATAGGCAGTTGTTACTTTGATATCCAATTCATTCATGACTTCTAGAGGCATGACCATTACATGATGTACCAAAATCAAACATACAATTGTGAAGTAGACTATCCTTTATGATCAAAGTTGTGAAGAATGGATCAATATTCAATTGGGAATCAACCAAAGATGTCCCCAAATATACCTCAGGTGTCTCTCCAAGATCTTCTACTACTGGTGCATTTCAAGGTCAAAAATGATCTTATGTGGAGTTTCAAAAACATTTACATTTCTGCCTGGAGTAACCTTCTCTTCTTTCAATCCCAAATACTCAAATGTTCTCTTCTTATGCTTAGGAATTATAAGCAACTCAATGATTGGAACACTCACTTTAATTTGGCTCAATAGTTGGGCTATGTCATAGGGAACACTCTTTGGCAAAACAACATTGGAAGGGAGACAAGAAGATTCATTAAGTATGGCAGGGATTCTTGGTAGCTTGGCATGAGGAGGACTGTAATTTTTTCTTGGGACAACAAAAATTTTGACAAGTGCTTCTCTCCTAGGAGCTTCTTTTGGAATGCTTGTGAGCAAGGGTGTTTTAGGTTTGTCTTGAGGCCCAACTCCAAGTTTAACAACTTTGCTTCTAGTGTTATAATCTTTCTCTTGAGCTACAACAACATTCATCAACAATTGTCTATCTTCCTCCGAAGGAATACCACCATCATACTTCTTAATAATCAAAGCTCTTAAGTATTTCAAAGTCATTGTTAGGAATTTCAAAAGCTTTCACTACATCAACTTCAACAGCATGAAGGGGAAGAAAGATTTGTACTTGTTTGATGTAATCCCAAAAATTTAGCAGCTGTACTAGGGGAGCACTTACTACTTCAGTAGATGTTTCTCCTCCTTGTGGGCTTGAAGAACAACCCACCATGCAAATATCCTCATCAATTCCATCATCATTATCAGCTTCATCAACTTGTTGGTCTACTTCACATGGAGGATGAGGAAGAAAACATCTATCACACCAATCCATATCAGCAACTTCATCAACAACAACAACCCTGGCAGTTAGAGGGTTAGGAACCAATCTACTTTCACATGCTTGGGGTTGTCTATTTCCCCCTCCCATAGGTCCTTTACCTCTATCATCTTGATCTTTGATCACCCCTAGGATGATTGCCAAATCTATCTTGTTCTTGCTGCCTAGGTTGACCTTGTGAAGTCTGCCCAATTCCCTTCTTAGCTCTTGCCAACTTGTATGAGATTTCTTTGACAGCCCCTGTAAAATTTTTCACAACCTCTTCTAAATCAACACCTTTGCTAGCTTGAGGATTTTCAGGGTTTATTAATTTTACACCATCTCTCTTTAGAGGTTTCCCAACGGCTTTGATATTGTTTTCAATTTGAAGTGTCATGGTAAAAGCTCTGTCTTAGATTGGTTAGGGTTTTTGTCTCTCAAGTAATAGGCTGCCTTTTTATCAAATGCATTTGCATATTTGATTAAACAAGATTCATCACAAGGCCTCAAATTAACTGGCAGCCTTCTCAAAGTTTTGTTAAACCTTGTGTTGAAGTCATGGACTGATTCATTAGGGTTCTTCTTGATATTCTCAAACTCAGATAAAAGAAATCTAGGATCAGTCTTGTCACCATATTGCAACCTAAATGCATTTTTCATTTCAGTCCATGAATCAATAGAATTATCAGGTAGAGCCTTGTACCAATCCCTAGCATCTTCTTCTAGTGTATGAATAAACAATTTGACATACACATCCTCAAACTCTATCTCAAAATCTTCCATCATATTATCAAAAAGTTTGAGATGTTGATCACCAGTAATAGCATTGTTACCCTAGAATTTTGGCAACCTATTTCTGACATCTTGTGGGACAACATTTGGGTAACCATCCATTCCTCTAAAATTTATAGGACCAAAGGTGTTAACAACAAATGGAGGTCTAGGATGAGCCATATTGTTTGGTGGGGGTGATCTTGGAGGTGAAACAAGCTGATGAGGAGTGAGAGGTCTTTGGGGAATGGGAATGAAAACTTCAAGACAGATCTCTCTTAAGGGATCTCCTTCTTGATGATCTCTAGCAAATTTAGAAAATACAGGAGCAGATTTAGGAGCAAGCCTTTCAAATGCACAAGAAGGTACCCTCACCTGATGGGGAATTCAAATCTAGCAATAGGATTTTCTAAATCAAATCCACTTAAAGAAGAATTGTAGTCCTTAATAATAGGCTGCTCACTTTCAAACTCAACAATAGGGATCTCCTTTCTTGCAGTCAAGTCTCCAACAACCTTCCACACCTTTCTTCCCTCTAGCTCTAAGTTTCTTGAATCTGTAAACAACTTCTTAGCAGAGTCCTTGATGAAGAGAGATCTTCTTCCTTCCAATTTTGTAGGGATTAGCAACAAATTATAAATGATAGAAAGGTAAGACAACTGGTATTTTAGAGATCAAATCAGCATGGATTCACCACTAAGGAATTTCACCTTAGTTGTGCAAGAATGCACTAAAATAATCTGTCAAATGTTTTCTAGTACTGAAAACCTTTGCAAGGCTTTATAAATCAGACCTTCTTCTTCTTAGATCAATCAATCACAATGCAACCAAAGTGTATAAACTACTAGGAAATGGAAAAAGGGTAGACAAAACTTGAAACCCTTGTTTAAAAACTTGCAGATCTGAAGCATAGAATGATATTTTAACAATGTAGCAGCTCAAATACTTGAATACACAAATGCTCAAACTCTTCAAACACTTCAAAAAACACCAAGAAATTCCAAGAACTCCTTGGCAATGGCGTCACTCGTGTTGGTACCCAAATTTGTTCTCCTTTTCAGTCCTGAGCAACATCAGAGATATGTCATGAAACTTGAAGATAGATAGATCATGATGTGTGTCGTTTTGTAGCTGGGGAGGTGATCTAACTGGCACTCAGATTTGTGGAGAAATGGATAGCACTTTGAAAGGACTTTGATCTGACCCTCACTATTTTAGGTTGTGCCTTTCAACCAAGGTAAGAGAACCTATATTGTAACCTTTTAAATGGTGAAGGAGATGAAGATATCCCTCTTTTATGCAAATAGTATGACGGAGGCCTTGGGAAAACATGATCAACACTCCAAGATCTAAACTCTCACAAGTTGTCACTTCTCAAAAACATGGAGATATGTTTCAAAACAAGGAAAAGGTTACTAGAGACATTAGGGAAATCCTAATCTTGCCTTCTGCATTTTTGTAAATGGATTTTGATCCTTTTGTGGGTATACACAATGCAATGCAGGGGTAGTACATGGGTAGGATCTTTGTTTTTTGAATGATTTTTTGGTGGGGTGATTGACAAGACAAACTGGGATATATCAGATCTTTGACAACCTCTATAATACTTGAACACCTATCAGATAAAATGCTTCAAATAATCAGGATATTCTTTCAACCAGAAGAGGCACAAATGGAATCCCAGGTTGCACTCTTCACACAATCTTTGAGAATTCACCAAAAAATATTGAAGTAAAGAACTCAATTAAACACAAAAATCCTTGATCAAACCACGCCTAAGGTACCCCCAAAGGCTTACAAGCAATCTCTACAGTCAAGGAAGGTAAAGTGATTTTAAATTTTTTATCTCTTTATCAAATGAAGGCTCTTCTGAATATGAGATTACAAATGCCACTAAACTATCAACAAGAAATGGAGATCCTGTGTGATTTCTAAAGACTTTCAATGCAATATTGCAACAAGAACAATGAAAACTATTTACAGGCATTTAAAAATGATAACAAACATCATATTGCCCAAAAAAACACACAATTAACTCAAAAATTGTTAGATTCATCAGCAGGGGAGAGTTTCATGAACAATCTAAGAGCTGTGTGATGGCTATACACTTGTAACCAACTCACATACATGAAGATCCAACACATGAGAAATTAACCTGGTTCTTTGGTGGGATTTCTCAGAAAGATGAGCTTTCTCTCATAATTTTCTTGTGATTTTCAATCTTATTCCTCCCCCTTTACAATTTCTCCAAAATGCATTATATATCTCATGCCACATTGGAGCCTTGTTCTACAAGAAAAAAATATGTCATGGGATCAACTTTGTTACAATAGTTCTCATGATTCAATGAAAATGACATCAAACAAAAAAACATTACAGGTTGTCAGGTGTGCCCAAAAAGATTAAATAATTACAAATATCTGGATCATTATCCATCCTCAAGGCAGAGGCATGCAAACACCTTTTACTCATCATTTTCACCCTTTTTACCTTTTCAAATTACCTCTGCAACTTTTGATTTTGTCATTTCACATTTTTTCTCGGGCTGAGTAAAAATTTATTACAAAAACACCTCAAATCAAAGAATTAAGCCATGAAAGTGATGCCAATGATCCTAGAAGTCCAAGACGACACAAAATCACTATAAATTTGATGAATTTTGATGCAAAAATCATGATTCCAAGCTTCTTGGAGCTCCCATGGCGGTCAAAACAAATGGATGCATAGCAACCGTTGATCTTATCCATCTTTTAATCCTGGCCCTCCACATGGAAGATGCGGACTTAGAAATAAACTTGAGTTACCTCATTGAAATTATTGGATAAGGCAAGACACGTGGCAAAAAATGATTTGATTGGGCCCAGTTTTAAAACATTTACTTTATGACCTTTTGAAAATGGAAAAAATTGAATCATTTTTTCCCCTGCCCCTCCACCCTTGAAATTTAGAGCTGACACGTGGCACATGTTGGGTCCCATTGGGATTGCGCTTCAATTTTGTGCATTTTGACTTTTTTTAGAAAATTTAGAAAATTTTCACTTTTTACCCCCGGTGGCCCGACACACCCAATTTCTCCCTTTCCACGTGTCGCTTCCTTCTGATCGCTAAAATCTGCAGTGTTCCCAATTTTCATTTTAACTCCCCTTTTTAGAAAAAGGGAGAAAATTCCTTCATGCTTTGTCTGCCATTGGCCCACCGCCCCGATTTATCCCCTGCCATGTGTAACTCGATGATTCGCTAGCAGGCCCGCTTCAAATTTTTGCCTTAAGTCCTTTTTCCAAAATGGAAGAAAAATGCCCATTTCCCTCCACATCCCGCACTTCCCTCTGACCCTTCATGGACACGTGTCCACCTGTGATTCATTACGGGCCACGCTAAAATATTTTCATTTTAAGCCTTCTTTTCTACAAAAGGGGAAAAAAATCCCTTCATACCTCCCTTTGCCCACCAACCCACTCTGTTCCTACCATGCTGCCACGTGTCCTTTGATTATGACCCCGGGGCAAAAACACATTTCCTGAACTCATTTATCCAGGATTAGAGCCAGGAAAATCTCCAAGTCCCTCCGTGGCAGCCCACTTCCCTCTGACCTCTATTTGACACGTGTCCACCTATGAAAAGATGTAAAGCTGTGCTCCAAACTTCTAATTTTAAGCCTTCTTTTCAGTAAAAGGGAAACAATTCCTTTTTTCCTCAGCCAGCCCACCGACCCGATCAAAAATTGATGCCACGTTTCCTCCTCTGATTGGAGTAGGGTAGAAAAATGATTTTGAAACTTTAGAAAAATAGAGCTAAAAAACACTAAGTCCCCCATCAGCATGCGCTCCTCCCTTTTTGGTCTTTTAGGACACATGTCCACTCCTGATTGGTTGCAGGGCTTCAGAACCATTTTATGACTTTAACAATTTTTCCAAAATAAGGTCTAAAAAGTATTAAGGGATCCAACCACCCACCATCCCCTTACCAATCAGAACATGCCACCTAGGAAAATTTTGAAAAAATGGGTCCCTAGGCACCGAAAATGCCCCCATTGTCAAAAAAGGTCAAAAATGAAAAGTTACAACACTTCTTGCTCACCGCACCTCGAGCCAATGAAAACCCACCACAGTTTTCAATAACTTTTGAGGATGAATTTGGATGGGAAAATGACACCCGTCTAACCGTCAAAATGTAAAAAATTCCAGGGATGCACCTAGAATTGAAATTTTTTTCACCAAGGATGGTAGATTTTTCGATTCTGAATCAACTGAAGCATGATTTCCAAACATTTTCGACCTTGGGATCAGTCATTTTCAATATCACACAAGTATGATTTTATCAATTTTATTTTTCCACGATCTGGTAAAGGGAAAAATGACATAGCCTGCAAAATTGGAAAAACTAGGGCACATAAAAGTGGAAAACTTGGATTATTCTTTCAAATTAGGGCATAACAAGAAGTTTGTGAGCATTTTTAAAGCATTTCAACTGGAGGGGAAGAATTAAATACCATCAAATCAAAGGATAATTTTTTTTTAGTAGATACAGATTTGAAAATTTAGGGCAACATGGTGCAAGCTCAGAAATAACATTGCAACATTTGTTTAACCAGATCACAATTTTTTGCAATAGAACACATAATCCCATATTTAAGTTTATGAGATTCTTCATTTCCTAAAATGTTGCTAACAAATTTTTTTTGAACCTCCTGTTAATATATTTTTAAATTTTCAATTAATGAAATCTTTAGATTAGTTTATTTCATATTCCTAAAGTATTGATCTTTATTTTGTGGTCTTGTTAAACATAAGTATTAGCCTAAATATTGTTATTTTGTAACTATTGAAAATGAACATTAAGGAATATATAATCAGAAAATTTAGATCATATGTGTGTATAATCCACACACAACCACAAAGATGCAATCCTTACTATAAAATCATAAAAGAGAACTCAATGCACCCCAAGGACATAAATTAGGATGGATTAGGCATGTTCTGAAGTGCATTTCCCTCTAGCTGTAACTTGAGCTCACATAGCTCAACGAGCTAATATCATCCTTCTATGATGTGCATCAAACTAGAATCCCCTCAAGGACCCATAATAAGTATAAAAAGCAGATCTCATGTGGGGGATCTAACATGAAAATATCATATTACAAGTAGCTAATGCACATTTCCCATATATAATCCTACAAAATGGGGTGAGTAATCATAGTGATGGTCCATGAATCTCATTTATTAATGTATCATATTATGACATAGACTATTATGAGACTATACAATGATAAAAATTAAAAAAAATATATGCTTTAATTAAATAAATTAATCACATAAATATCCAGAATGAAAATGTATTATTGTAGACACTCAAGTTTGAAAATCTTATTCTTTGATATTGTTGGATTTGGACAATGCATATAAATTGTCTATAGACAAACACACTCTATATGTATCCTCATGCAGATAAATTTTGAAGCCCATGCTTTTGATAACTCCATTTATTCATACACTCATATGGAAGGATACAAATTATCCAGAACTAAATGCATGAAGGGTCCTTTGTACACTAGTAAACTCCTTAACTAATGATGTAAACCTCAGATTTTTACTCCATTTTTCATCTCAACATCCCAACTAAGGCCATGCGTAAATGGTTTGCAGCCTACATGGATCTACTAAAGATGGATAAATGACACTAAATTGGTGAAGAGCTTGTATCAAATTTTGATATGGTTAGATATACCTCTAATGTCTACCCATTATGATCAATTACTATTCCTTGGTTGGTCATTTACTCTCTTTAGTGGACCTGCAACCTTTTCATAATATCATGTACCTCCATAACTCATATCGCCAAGCATAGGCTCTAACAATACCTGCATTAGCCTAATGTGGACGGGTAAATGTGGGCAATATGTAATAGAATCACTTCCTACACTTGGTAAACAGAACAATAGGCTCTCCTAATTCTTGCCAAACATCAACACAGATACAACATGGAGCTTAGGGGTAAGTAGATCATAAATAGGTATGAAACATTCTATAGCCGGGGAGGAATCTAAATATCCCTTTGTCTACTCTGGATTTGTGGAGAGACTCAAATATCCACATTCAAAGTATATAAAAATATCCTACATATTTGAGAGTTATGCCTGATAAAAAAATTTGGTTCTCGAACATATGTTTGTAACCTCTGCTACTATGAAAGGAGATAGAAGTACCTTTCTTTTGCATAAATTTTATAGAGGAGAAAATGGGAATAATATGATGAAGGCACCAAATTTGCGAACGGTGACGAGTTGTCGACTTCTAGAAATATGGAGGATATCGTCAGATTCAAGGCTAAGGTTACTAAATACTTTTGAAAGGTTTTGGTCTATTTTGCATACTTTAGCAAATGGATTATGGTCTTGTGTGGGTATACAGAGCAAAAACAAGGGTAATATGGGTACGATTAGATGTTTTAAATAGATTTTAGTGGGAGGGCAGATCTGATGAACCTAACTCACCAGGGTCCTTCAAAATTGTCTATGCAAATTGGTTGGGGATGGCAAGTTAAGGAAAATGCCAGCTACAGGACTATGGGGGGGTGCTTCCATTAGAATATGGTGGCTTCAACTCCTCGCCCATAATTAGCACCTCTTTCAGACAGACCTGTGGTATGGGCTATCACAAAGGATTGAGTCAAAGAATCCAATAAAGCACCAAGATTAAAACCAAACCACACCTGAGGTACACCCAGAGGCTTACAGATAATCTCTGTCAAACAAAATGAAAGGACATGTAATTTTAAACCATTTACTGTTACTCCCTAGATGAAGGAATCTTTATAGAAATGAAATTACAGATGCCACTAAACTATCATAAGGATTGAGACCTATGTGTAATTAGACCAAATTTTGGTATAATATTGTAACAGAAAACAATAAAAACTACTTGCATGCATTCAAAGATGAAATAAATACACTTTACTCAAGATTAACATAGAATAACTCAAGTTTGATCAAATTTATCAGCAAGGGAAAGTTTCCAGAACAATCTCAAAGCTTGTTCAATGACTATACACTTGCAACCACCTTGACAGAATTTAATTTGAAACAAAGAGGGATATACAGGATTCTTAGATGAATTCTCGAAAAAGGATGGGCTCTGTCAAGACTTTTTCTGTTAGAAAAATCAATCCCTGACCTTCCGTTCCCAAAATGCCCAACAGATTTTCACGAAAATTTGTGCCATTTATAAACTTTTACAATCAGAGGTCCTTTCCCTACCCAAAAGACCAAAAATGTTTAATGCTACTAAGTCGTTTTCCATGATTCATCGATGCGAATTCTCAGAATCAGATTTGTAAGATAATTACCAGGTGCTCGAGCCGGGGCAATCTCTATCTGAATATCTCTCACATTCAACTCCTCCCTCTAGAAAATCACTATTTCTTCCATTTTCACAACCACTTCTGCACCACTAATCTGTCAAATCTATCTCCTTGTGTTGCTGCGGGAGAAGAAAAATGGTAAACCAGATCGATCGAGCTGAAATTCAGACCATTTTAATGGAGGAAAGATGTCCTTCCTAATGGATCCTTCCCACCAAACTTCTAGATATCAACAAAAATTAACTTGCCTCTCTGAGTTGGCACTGTAGAAAATAACCAAGAAATCATGTAAGACTCACACTTCTAAGATGCATTTGGATCAGTATAAATTGAGGGGAAAATCAGGATTGCTAGACAAATTAGCGGTCCATTGATCTTCATACTTTGAATTTGGGTAGTCCATGTGGTAGGATTCGGATATTTAAAAATTTTTGTAGGGATGCTGAGGCAGAATGCTTCTTTTTGATCTTTCAATTTTTTTGGAAAAATGGAAAATCTAAATACATTTTTCCTCCACACCTCCGCCCTCAGGAAAATATTCCTTGTCACGTGTGCAAATGTGATTGGAATGGAACCGTGGCCCAAATTCTGTCACCTTTTTACTCTCTTTTTGGATTAAATCAAAATTTTCCAAAGTTTCCCCTGGCAGATCCACCCTTCGGTTTTAAGGATCTAAAACGTGGGTCCAATGTGATTTGGAAAACCCGCGCTTCCCTTTTTAGACTTTTGACTCTTTTCCCTCAAAGGAAAAGTGATTTTCCAATAGTTTCCTCCGGAAGCCCAGATGCACGTCTGCCACCGTTGACCTAGAGCAAATTGATACTTTTTCCTCATCATGCTCACGGGCCATTTTGACAATTTTAGTCATTTGCATGCAAGAGGAAAAATTTCCAAGTTGCCTCCAATGGTCCGCCTTCCCGCCTCTTTGACCTTTGAAACAAACACGTGTTCTATTCTGTCAAGGTTTTTCCAGACATAACTCAAATCAGTTGATTAACCATTTGTCAGGACAAAGAGGTATAGAATAATCTCAGATATTTTCAATGGTTGCTGAAAATTGTAACCACCTTGCAGAAGCAATCAAACTGCCATGTGTCACATTAAGCGCTTCTTCAACATGGTTCTCAAAAGACCCTAATTGAGTGCAAGCTTGCCACGTGTCCTACTCTAGGAAAAATTTTCTTCCAAGGCTGCATAAAAATCCATGTCTATAGGTGCCATAAATCAAGCAATCGGATAGCATTTACCAGTGTCCTTTCCCCCCAAATATGCTAGACATCCAAGTGCCAAATGCCAAGTAAGTAGATCTCCATCGTGTTCCCAGAATCATGGATCATCCTTCAAAATGTCTGTCAACTCGACGGGTCCCCAACATGCAGATCTCTCACGTGTCCCGGATTGCAAACATGGAGCTTTTCCTCTAAAAATGGGACTCTTCCTTGAAGATCGGTCAAAGCACTCCGTGCCTCTAATCTTTCCAAACCTCCACGTTCCTGATTCGACTTTACTGTGCAGATGCAGAAATAAAATGGTAGATCATTTAGCCCAATGAGCTATATCATAACTTGCCAATGGAGACATAGACGTAAGTCTAGATGCTTGCCCATAAACTTAGACTACAAAGGTCGATGCACTAATGAATGAACTTACCATCTCTATTTCAGCATGTAAACAAATACCAATAAATCATGAAGACATCGCACTTATAGGAGATTTTTAGTAAAAATGGGGGGAAAATAAAATTTAGACACACAACTGGCATTGATCTTTACTTTGAATTTGGTTCATCCAGATGGAAGATTAAAAAATGGGCTCAAGTAGGCTTCTCTTTTGACTTTTACTGAAGTTTTGGGAAAAATGTAAAAATTTTCACATTTTCCTCAAATTCACCTCCGCCAAAGAGAGAAATGGGCCTAACACGAATGTCCTAAGGTGGGTCCTAAAGGAAAGTGGCCAAATTTTTCCATTTTACCTCTTTTTTGGAAAAGGAAAATTTTCAGAAGAGTTTTCCAACAGCTCTGCCCTTGAAAAATCCACCTTCAAGTGTTGTAATAATGGGTCCCAGTCAGAACTGTGCTTCCTTTTTATGGTTTTAACTCCTTTTCCCTGAAAGTGGCGATTGTTTTTTCAAATTTTCCTCTGAAAGTTCGCAGCTCCACCGTTGTGAAGCAAGCTTTGATGGCCTTTGAATCCATCGTGCCTCACGGGTCATTTTTGATAACTTTCACCCCTTTCAGAATAAGAGGCAAAATTGTCCAAGTTGCCCCCGATAGTGCGCCTCTCCGCACCTCTTTGACTAGATGCAAACTTGCCACGTGACTTTTGTCATGGCGACACTCTTGAGATAGTGCACCCAAAATCTTGAGACCCTAAAAGAGGCACAAATCGCCACATGTCCTCACTGTCAGACACTCTGTTTGTACCCCTGTCTTGACTTCTCAGTGGAAGGTGCCATGTGTCACAATCTGGCGCAATCCCCTTTTTTCATGAAAAGTCCAATAAATCTAATGACCTTGAATGAGCATGAGTTCACCATGTGTCCTACCCCAGTAAAATTTGTTTGAAAGATTGAAGCTCAGTGGAAGGTGTCATGTGTCAATATCCAAGGCAGTCTCCTTTAGTCATTGAAAAATACAAACAAACTGCAAAGTAAGTGAAGTCCTCCAAGTGTCCTCATGGGGATCCTTCAAAATTGAACTTAAAAGCCCAGTCCCTAACATGCACAGTTCCTCCACTTGTCCCAGACTTCCAAAATAATTTTTGAAAAAAGACTCAGTATGGGAAGACCCGGTGGAAGCCTCCATGTGTCCTCCTGGCACTACTCCAGAGCCAAAACAAAAAGTAGACCTTCAAATGATCTTTATTCTTCCACGTGGACACATTTTTAAGTTGAGGCTTTTCATAGAATTCTTGGAGTACCTAGCCAAGCCACATCCAACCAAAAGAAGCCAGGTCCCCTGTCATTGCAAGGATGAAAATTTGACTAGGAGAAATGCCCGTCAAACCGTAAAATAAAGAAAAATGACCATTTGAGCCTTGAAATGAAATTTTCTCCAATGACAAAGACTTTAGAAATGTTACAAGGCTCAAATACGTTCCTCGGAGTTACATCAATTAATTTTTCTTCAAGTATCTAGGGCAGAAACGACAAGAATGACAAGTCTTGACTGTGGAAAATAGAGAGAACGGGAAAACAAGAGTTTTTGAAGGAACAGGGAACATGAGATTCAAATTTCAGATCATTTCTAGAGGAACAAATAAACGAGGAGACAAACATGGACCCATGCATGATCTTTGACCCAGGAGCAAATTAAAAATAGCAGCAAAGATTGACTAAGCACAACACAGGGAAGTAGAAAATGATAGAGGCCATAAATCAATAAATTTTCAAAGGTAGAAATGGGACGAGACTATTTTGAGCACCAACATCGGCTCCAAATCGGGGATGGAAACTTCCTACGAGTGCCACAAAAACAAAATTCAACCAAGTGCCAAAATCATCCATTGGGTGACTGAGTTAGCTTGCAAGGTAGAGAAACAAAGCCATATCCAAAAAAAAATAGAGAAACCTGCAAAAACAAGTCACCAAGAACCAGAACGACCAAAAAACACAAAAAATAGGACGCAAACAATAAACTATACATTGTACAAGAGGTGTTTACCTTGATTCTAGGGAATCAATCCAAGAAATGCTTCAAATGCCTACCATTAACAGGAAGTTTGAGTAATTCACCATCCAAATCCTTCAAGAAGAAGGTGTGTTCACCAATTCTAATGTCAATGGATTAAGGGCCCATCCATAATGAGTCAAATTTTCCATGCTTGCCCTTATGTTCATGCCTGTTATCCCATACTAGCACAAGATCTCCAATATTGCAAGCTCTAGGAGTGACCTTCTTATCAAATAGTTTCTTCAACTTTTCTCTTAAGTTTATATGCCTCTGGTGGTATGCCTTCCTCTCTTCATCAAGCTCAATAATCTAGTTAATGCGAGCATCATAAGGACTTACCTCTTGATCTTCCAATTTTTTTATGAACTGATATGAGGCTAGTTGCAATTGCAGGGGAAAGAAGGCCTAAGTTCCATATACCAACTCAAATGGAATCTTTCTAGTGGCTCTTTTAATAGTGGTCTTATCAGCCCAGACAACAAACTTCAGTTGTTCACCCCATTTTATCTTGTTTAGTTCCAAGTTTCTTCTGATAGTCTTCAACAAGTTCTTATTATTGGAATCAGCTTGTCTATTTCCTTGGGGATTATAATTAGAGGCATATTTCGAGTTGATCCCATATTTTTTTCATATTGCCACTAGAGGTTTAGCTCTGAAACTCATGGCATTATTAGCTATGATTTTGACTGGTACTCCAAACCTACAAATGATATGGTTTAGCACAAAGTCCATGACAATTTGGTGTGTGGCCTTCTAGGTGATGATTTCTTCCTCCCATTTGGTAAAGTATTTAATGGTTACAAGAATCCACTTATGACTAGCATTTGAAGGGTTATAAATCTCACCAATGAAATCCATTCCCCATTGCTTGAATGGGGCTTCAATTGATACATGCTGCAAAGGCAGGGAGCATGAAGGTTTTAGTATTCTAGAGAAATGCTAATAACTCTCATATCTTCTGACAAATAACGTTGTATCCTTAAAGATAGTTGGCCACCAATAACCAGCCCTCAGGATCTTGTGTGTTGTGACTCTTGCAAAAAAATGCCCCCCACAAACTCCTCCATGGAGATCAACAATTATTTTGGGGTCTTCATCTTCAGTGATGCATCTTAAGAGGACTCCCTCTGGGTTCATCCATGCCAACCCAAAATTAGTAACGATATATTTCTAAGAAGCCAAATTAAGAGCTCTTTTCTGGTTCTTACTTAAATGCTCAGGGTAGTTTAAATGTCTGAGATAGAACATCACATCCTTGTACCACTCAGAATTCATCAACTTTTCAAAAAAACCTACCCTTTCTTCTTCAACCTCATTTACCTCAATAGTCTACAAGTTTCTCTTAGCCATAACCTTAGCCAAGCCCAAACCTCTCACCAAATTTGTGGTTTGGATGTCCATATCATATTCTTGCAATTTGTTCACCCATATACATATTTTTCTTGAGACCTCCATCTCTGACAAGATCTCCTTTACCATAGTATGGGGAAGATAAGAAACAACCTTTGAACTTATAATATAAGGCTTGAAAACCTTTTTTTCTTTTACGAAGGAAAATTCCTACTTCTCCATAATGGTGTACTTTAGTTCTGCCCCTTGCAATGCCTTACTGAAAAAGGCAACTGGCCTCTCATCCCCTTCATCATCCTTCTACAGTAGGATAGAAGCAATAGTGTTTTCTGAAGCAAAGGAAAACAACTGGAAAGGTTTCTTATAATCTACAGTTTCTAAAATAAGGGCATGCTTCAATGCCTCTTTGATTCCATTGAAAGCTTGGATGGCAGATTCCTCCCCATTGATGACCTGGTCCTTCTTTAACATGGAAGTGATTGGGATGGTCAACTCAGTAAAGTTTGATATGAATATTTTAACAAAGTTTATCTACCTAAAGAAGGATTGAATCCCTTTCTTGGCTCTTTTAATTAGGACTTTGTTGATGGCCTCCACTCATTTTGGATCAATCATCACTCCTTGTGACACAATGTGACCTAGCAACTTTGCCTTCTGCACTCCAAAATTACATTTCTTTGGAGTGAATGAGATACCATATTCCCTACATTTTATCAGCATCTTCTCTAAGTGCAGCAAGTGGTCACTTCCCTTCCTAGAAAACACGCTTACCTCATCCTGGTACATAGCAATAAACTCATTGATATAACCAGAAAAAGCAACATTCATTGCTCTTTGAAAATTTTCTCCAGCGTTCATCAAACCAAAGGGCATCCTGACATACACATATATTCCCGAAGGAGTTGTGAAGGTTGTCTTGATCCTTTCTGGTTCTTTTACCATGACCTGGTTATAATTAGAGAAACCATATACAGTAGAGAGAAACTTAGAACTAGTCACCAACTGCAGCTTGTGTTCCATTTTAGGTAAAGTATAGTTTTCCTTCATTGAAGCTTTGTTCAAATTCCTGAAGTCTACACATAGCCTGATGTCACCACTCTTCTTTCATACTGGGACTAGGTTTGCAACCCAAGAAGAATACCTCGTGGGCTGGATAATCCCTCCATCTCTTATTTTCTTCAGTTCTTCTTTCATTTTGAGAGATAAGAGAGGATTAATTGGCCTCTATTTCTGCCTGAATGGTTTTGCATTGGGCCCAAGGAAATATCATGTTGAAATAGGTCCTCTCTATATGCTTTGAGCTCAGAATAGGTCCAAGCCTTGAATTCTTGCTATTTTTTCAACAATTGGATGTGTGACTGCTTTTTCTCTTTGTAGAGATTGCTTTCTAACCAAATATTCCTTGGTTTCTCCTTTGTGATGAGGTCATGCTCCTCAACATCCCTTGAGGCTGCCATATTCCTATTAATAATGCAATCACCATTATCAAAATTTAACTCAAGAGCAACCAACCCTCTAGGAATGGTATTAGTCTTTAGCTGGATGATGCCTTTTCCAAACAAGGTTTCCCTTCCCTCTGTTACACATACCATTGGCTCAAAATCAATGTTTTGATCAGAAAATGTTATCTTTCGAAAGTGCACCCTATAGAGAGATGGTTGCAGGTTTTCTAAGGTTGTACAAATGATCTCTCTCTTTCATAGATACAATGGAAACACATCAAATATGTCAGTATACCTATTTCAAGGTGAGTCTCTGGTATCAAGGCCAGTTCCTTATTAGTGAATCCTAAACTACTTTCTTGGAGTTTGAGAGTAAAAGATGACTGTAAAATGATTAAAACTAAGGTGATACACCAAATTTGTATGAGGGCTTTGACTGAGTATATGCACAAATGATTTGGGAAGGATTCTTGATGCACGAACCAATAGTTTTTCTACAGAATATCTAAGGGAAAAACCCTTGATTGTACTAAGGGAGGATCACAACAGTACTAATAAGTTAACATGCACATTAAAATTAAGCAAAAAGGACTGAAATTTTGTAGCAGGGTAAGGTGGTTGATCAGGGAATTTGCATTCACAAGATTAATATAACATACACAAGACTGCAAAGAAACTTGGAAAGGCAAAAAATACTTCACACTCAGAGGGCAAGACTAGCAAAATTTTCTTCAATACTCATATATCCAAAAGTCCACCAAGAATCTCCCTTGTACTTTGCAAAGGAACACAATATATAGCAAAATAAATTTCACCCCCTTCTTAAACATAGGATAAGGCTTGTACTCACCCATGCATACTAATTTTATCCTTTATTTAATAATAAATAAAAGGATAAAATAATACAAACTAGAGGATGCAGTTACAAATAGGCATTAATAGTCTTGTTTACAATACAGTCAAACTGAATTTGACTGTTCTATTTTTAATAAGGGAAGGGTGAATAATTTGCTAGAAGTAAGATTTCTTGCTAGGCAAGTCTCTCTCCATTGATCATGCAACTCTGTCTCCTTCTCTATTTTTTCATGTTGTGGAGGCATGCAAAAATACTTTTGTGCAAGAAAAAAATAATTACAATAAATGTAATATTTGCAAAGTATAAACCTCCATTGTGGGGACCACCTACCCATGTGTACATGCTCTAATATTTGACATCTCATTCTAAATGGTCACATGAGTGACACACTGTGAATCAATTTTAGCTCCTCTCTAGAGTGGGGACCACTTTTGCATTATACTTGGTTTTGCCACCTTGTGGATTTAGCAAATACAAAGGTCGACCATTTTGTTTGACCACCTTGTGAACTTTATGCACTCCATACTATAGTTTGCCACATTTTTTATATACATGTATTGGATAACTTTCATCCTTTGCAATTTGGATAATACTTGGTGAATAAGGTTAAAACCTACCTTTTGAGTGATCATTATTGGTATGATGGTTGTCAAATCCTTTTATTTATTTGATTACATAGACTATGGTTTCAGAATTTAGAAAGTATATGTAATGATTTAAATTTTGGACACGTGGGATGGCCCCTTCCACACGGTGACTCACCCCTCATCCACTTTTTTGGTGGCATTTGTAACTTGAGTTGAGTTTGTTGGAAATTTTTTTATCATCCCGGGCCCTTGATTTCTGTACCATTTGTATCTGATGCCGTTGATCCTTGACTGTGATTAGGGTTTTAAACCAGCAATTAATGAGGTGAGTGGATATCGAATGTGGTTAATCACTTTGATCTCTAAGCTTTATTCTCGGCCATTGATCCTCACACTTGATGAAGCCTGATCATTGATCTCAAATAATGGTTGAGTTAGGTTGAACTCTGCTGATGTGAATTAATTAAAATGCTCGAACCCTTTCATTTTGATCAGCTTTTGGCTTGCTCGCAGAGAGTGGCGAAGCCTTAGCAAATTTTTCTTGGATGCGATTGATGACTGATTTTGATCTCGGTTCTTCTGTATTTACTCAACCTTTCTGAACTATGTTGTATTTAAATTTTTGTGTTTCTTCTCAAGAGGTGGATGTGGTATTTTACTTGGCCGCCACTACCGTGAACCTAAAGTTTTGACTGTGTGTCACTCTCATCCTTCCAAGCTCTGTTGCGAGGTTTTCTAGTATAGTATGTTGGCATTCGATATTTCCATGTGAGGCATTGTGGTCATGACTACATTTTTTGCAAACTCCGAGCTTAGAACTGTATTATTCTCTGGTCTTTGTTAGTTTTCTTCAAATTGGCCACCCTTATTGTGGGTTTCAAGCTCTTTTTGGCCTATGTCGAGCTTGGTTCTATGTTGTTTGCATCGCCGTTTGATGAAGAGAATGGTAAGTTTTGATCTTCTAAGTACCACTGTTACTTGTCTTTGCCACTTCTACTTCAAAGTGTTGATAAACGTTTTCTTTTGCATTTTCATGTGACACCTTAATTTCTTTGGTTTTTTTGAGTTGAAAATTTGTTGGGTTGTCCCTTTTTGATGAATTTTGTGGCCACTTGAGGGTTTCTCAGATTTGATTTAAACAGTAAGCACCATTTCTTACCCTGATCTTTCCTTTAATACCGATTAATGGGTTTGCAATGAAGAACTAGGATCTGTATTTTTTTGAGTTCTAGGTATTTGTATTTGCTTTGACTTTCCCGAAGCTCCTTCTTTGCATATTTTGGTACTTACTGGCCTTTTCAAGGGTTCCGATACTTGAATAATGTGTTGCTTTCCTTCGTGTTTTCCTTGATATATTCTTTGGAGGCTGTTTTGAATACCTGTATTCTTGATCTTTCGTAGCTCTTCAAGTTGTATTAATGTGACATTTTTATTTCGGGAGTTCCTTCTTTAAGAATACTACCTTGTTCTTGACTGAGAGTTGCTTCTTTGATTACAGTCCTGAGTTATAATGATCTTTTTTATTCTGATCCTAAATTGATATACATGTTTTGAAAAGATAGTTATACCTTAAATCTGGGTTATTATCTCTTTCTGAAGCCCTTTATAACTGTAGATGTCACTTGAATTACTTCTCACTTTTAATGGCATCATGAGATAACTCCTTTGTTCACTTGTAATGGCTTCTGATATCCTTTTTGGTTCTAATTTTCTTTAATATTTGAACCTGAACAATTGTTTTTGAATAAAGGAGGCCTAAAACATGCTTATTTTTGAAAGTTCGTGGTATTTGAAGCTTTGTTTGTCATTTTCTAAAATGGTTTCTCAATCTTGCACTTTTCTGTTCTGAATAATTATGAATCTTGTATTTAATTTTTACCTCTGAAGACATATTGTGGCATGTTGAACACTTGATACTTGCTTCATTTTGAAAAATTGTAGTTTCAGGATGGCTATATTTGTAGGATTATCTAGCAATTTCATTTCTCAGTTGTTTAAGCTGTAAAGAATGCTAAAAGTAATTCAATCTAATGAATGAAAGTACAATCCATTTATTTTCTAAATTATATACTATATTTCCTTTCATTAAAACTATGATATGTATGCTGGAAAAGTCGTAAATCTCCATTTTACACGGCGAAGCCCTGTCAAATTTTTTCAGAATCTTTTCTTTAATGCATTTCTAGAAATAGTAGTTGTATTTTCTTATCCAAAACATAGAAAGTAACACCTTTCTTGATGAACTGATATAGCAAATTGAGAGCTGAAAACATGTTAGCTGTTTATTTTGATCATGTGATGTTTTTCTGCTTTCTGTATCACTTATTTTATTTTCATAGTTCCTTTAAAGCATTTAGTAATTGAAAACAACATGATGAAAAGTTGTAAATGTTCATTTTACATGGCAAAGCCCTGGCAAAATTTTCCCAGAATATTCTCTGTCATCCTATTTCAGCTGTAATCCCTTCTTTCCATTTAGCTTCCACTCTCTCTTTTGCACTGAAACTTCTTCCATTTCAGATTAGCTATTGGAACTTTGAGTTACATTCTTCTTTTTCTCGCATGCAGTTATGACTTGTCTATTTTTGTTTTGGCAGCAACTTGTACCTACACACTTAGGAAAACAATTAAAAAATAATTAGGATTTTTGGCCTCTCTCGTGTCCATGTTTCTTATTTTCTTTTCTATATTTCTACTTCGTGTGTGAGCTATGCAATATGATCTTCAAATAAATTACATCTCCTGTTGCTTAGAGATCCATATGCACGAATCAGGACAGTGTAGGAATATGGATTAACCCTAAGCTCTTTATTGATGATTTCCTTATTTTTTGCTTTTTAGGTACCATGCTTTGAGGATGAAAGGAGTTGGCAAGGAGATGCTCTGCACAACGAAGAATATACAAGGCAATGATGGGTTCACTCATACTCATGTGCTTTCTATTTCATACATGTGTACTTCTTACTTTAGTAGATGTTATTTCCTTTTCAGTCACATCTCAGGGCTTGTGTGGGAAACATTTGACTCTCCTTGTGAACAAAACATTGAATTCTGAAAAATGAGTTGTGTATTTCTTGTGCATTCTATCTTTTCTGTACAGATCATATGATGAACTAAACAATTCAGTAACATAATTGAATGTCTTAATCATGAAGGAAAGAACATTAATAAGGGCCTGTAACATTTAGTAATGAACTCTGATTTGTGTAATCTACATTTCTGTTTGCTGCTTCAAAACTAAACACTTCACCTACTCTGTAATTCAGTGTCTTCAACAAGAAAACACAGTTTTCCTTTGGGGCTTTGTGTTTTTTATTGAAGATGGAAAGAAATTGTAGACTATGTGATCTATTCTATTTTGATGCAACACACATAACTGTAGATTTCATTTAATCTTATAACTAATTTAGCAGTAAAAAATAACATAATGACTTTCTTAGCTTAGGTATACTTCACCCAAGACTTCTCATCATAACAAAAAAGTTTTGAGTTGCCCATTTTTGCACAAGTACAAAAATTGTCAACAGAAAACTCTCCATTGTTCTACAAAAATCTCCAGATTTGAGCATCATCATCAAAAACATGTCAGTGTTTAATATTGTCAGGGACAAAGGGCCTTGTCAATACCTTGACATCATATTCACAATAAGGGTACATTGCACAATTATCAAACCAGGACCCCAGCACTGTAAGATTTTCTACCAATTCGTTGAACCTTCTATCATGATGCACAATGTTGAATGAATCGAACATCTCAATAAGATCCCCAACTGCATGCTTATATTGCTTCATTCGCTGATTTTTGGTGGCATACAATTGTCTGACTTGTTTTACAATCAATTCTAAATATCCTTTGACAATTATGTCTTTCACGCCATATTTCCAAGGAATTCTTAAACCTAACAATAGTGCCTCATACTTAGAAATGTTATTAGTGCAGTCAAAGTTAAGCTTGAAGGAAAAAACAAACCTTTCATGGCTTGGAGAAATCAAAATAGCACCGGAAACATTTCCAAATTTGGAGCAAGCTCCATCAAACAATAGAGTCCAAGGAGAACCTGCCTGCTCAAGAAATTTATATTCCTCAATCTTGTGCTCCATTCCCTCAGCAAATCCCACAAAGTTATCAACATCAACATTTGTGTACAATACTTCATAGGATGCATTGTTGGGATCCTCAATAAGGTGCAACATTTTCTTCTCTCAATAAAACCTGATAAGGCCACCCTCAACTGGGATGGTTGCATAAGACATGTCCATTTGGACACCCCACCAACACTTGCAGCCCATTTTCTTGACAGAAACATGGCCCACCTAGCTGGACAGTCAATGATGACAACATCAAGTTTTAAATTTTTACCTGGATAGGTTGCAAGATGCACCACCAAACCCTTCACACATCCCATTACTAGCACTTCTCTGGAGTCCATGGCAGTGCACTTCCCATATGTTGTTGTCACCTTAATATTCAACTCATTCATGATTTCTAGAGGCATGACATTGCATGATGCTCCTAATTCAAACATACAATTATGGAGCAGCCTATCCTTGATGATCAGAGTGGCGAAGAATGGGTCCACATTAAGCTGAGAGTCTACCGAGGATGTCCCCAGATAAACTTTAGGTGGTTTAGGTAGCTCTTATGATGCTGATGGTGTCTTAGATTCTTCAATGACTAGAGGATTCTCCACAATGTTCACATTTCTCCCTAAGGCAGTCTTCTCTTTATTTAATCCCAAATATTCAAATGCTCTCCTTTTGTGCTCAGGAATCGTAAGCAACTCAAAAATTGGGATAGAGACTTTGATTTGAATTAAAACTTGGGCAATGTCATATGGGACATTCCTGGGCAAGGCAGTATTGTAAGAAAAGCTGATACACTCATTAGGTGGCACAAGATTTTTTATAGCTTAAGGATGAGGAGGGGTATGATTTTTGCTTAAAACTGTAAGTCCTTTGGCAGGTGCATCTTTCTTAGGAGCCTATTTAGGAATGTTTTAAAGTAAGGGAGATTTTGGCTTTGCTTAAGTCCATGTACCTTTGGCAACCCTACTTCTTGTGTTATATTCCTTCTCTTGGGAAAAAAAAACATTCATTAACATTTGTCTATCTTCCTCATATGGGATTCCTCCATCATACTTATTTATCATTAAGGCCCTTAAATATTCAAAGTCATTATAGGGAAATTCAAAATCTTGTACAGTATCTACTTCTAAAGTATGAGAGAGAGGAAGAATAGGTACCCTATGAATGTAGTCCCAAATATTTGCAGCAGTTCTAGCACTTATCACCTCAGTTGAGGTTGCCCCTTGTTGTGAGCTGGTGGAGCATCCCATCATGCAAACATCATCATCATTATCATCATTAGCTTCTTCTCCCTCTTGCTAACCTTCTTCACAAGGAGTATGGGGCATGAAACATTTGTCACACCAATCAATGACCTCTATTTCTTCCACCATAGCAACTCTAGCAGCCAAAGGATCAGGCACCATTTTGTTTTCCCTACCCTGGGGCTACCTATTTCCAAATCCAATAGGTCCTTTGCCTCTATTATCCAAAATTCACCCCTCAAGGTAATTTTGAAAACATACATCAAATTCCTCAGTCCCAAGCAAGTATAATTAATTTAAGGCCCAAAATCACGTTTTGAGGGTCCCCTTGGCTTCTCTCTAACTTCCCCATACAAGAAAAAACCCAACAGTTAGAGAAAAGTGGAAAAACTCCAAAAAAAATGGGCTCATTTTGGTGTTTTGTGGAAAAATAAGACATTTTTGTCCCAAGCAGTCTACGGGACAGTTGGGACAAAAGTATGCATAGGACGTGCAAAGTTGAAATGGCCGTAGGTAGTAAAAATCAGAAAAATTTGAACTTTTTGTCCCGCGCGGTCCGCAGGACATCTAGAACATAGGTACACGTAGGACGCGAAAAGCTGATTTTACCGCAAGTCAGTGCATTACAGGTGGCACAGAGAAATGTGTCCGATACAGTTGGGACAAAAGTACGTGTGGGACGTGCAATGGCAAAAAAGATGCAAAAGGAATGTTGCGGTGAATGCAGAAGTCAACTGCCCTCACGGCCCGGTCGAGCAGATGTGCGGGGACAAGGAAGCCTGAATCGGGTGATGCGGAAATTTTTTCCCATGACAGCCGGGACATGTGGACCCAATTTTTCTGAAATAGCCATAGTGAAAAGAAATGTCGATGTTTGACCTCCCAAACTTCAAATGGCCATAACTTTGGACTTCAAGATCCGATTTTCATAAAATTGGACTTTATGGAACGAGCACGACATCCTATGCATAAAAAAAGTTAGATATATTAATTTTGATGACGGTGGATATATTAAAATAAAATAAACATATTCATTTCCAGTCAACTAATGCTCATTCCCGTCAAATGATAGAAAATCCTTGGAAAACCCAAAATAGCTGCTTTCACTTAGAAGGCCATAAATTTTTCATTTCACAACAAAATCACACAAAATTGGTATCGTTGGAATCATGGCTCCGAGCCTGAAACTCAGAAAAAAAAAATTCTAGATTTGATTAAGGATAAATAGATATTTTGTAGAAAACGTGGCCAATTTTAGAATGGTGTTTTTAGTTGGTAGTTGGACGCATTCAATGAAGCACGAGCATACATATTTCACAGTTGCAAGTCATGGGACAGTATGGGGAGCCTTTTGCAAGTAACAAAACATCATTTCACTCCATTTAATACCTCTTACAAGTGGTTGAAGGAAAAATTTCGGGATTTCCATTTTCCCTTTTTCTCTCTCTTCTTATTTTTCTATAAATTGGAGTGTTGGGCTCATTGTAAATGGAGGTAGTTTTATTGTAGTAAAGCTCTGTCAAAATTACTTTGTGAAGCCAATGTGCTACAAGCCCTTGTAGTGGACTTCTTGCATGGTGATCCAGGCCCTTATTTGTAATATATTGAACTATGCATATCATGAAGCAATAAAATACAAGTTTGTGGATGCATCTTCCCCTACTGTGTTTGTTTGCACTCTTCTTTCCCTTTCAACCTTCATTAAAAGAATATTGTGTTGATTTGTGAGCTCTTTTAAGGACTCATTATTATTGTGCATGTATGAAATATCATTGTGAATCCATTTGCTAGATTGTGGAGAACCATTATCACCCCTTCTAGTGTGCACTTTGCTTATGTTTTTCACACATTGGAAAACTACTCTCACATCCCTCCTTTTCTGGTGTATCACTGCTTTAGTGTAGGATTTTATTTTTTTTAAGCACTCTCTCTCCTTGGTCCCTTAGAAAGTTAGATTAGGATAGATAGTTTTTTTTTTGCATTAGATTAGATTGTGGCAGGTAGTATAGGAGTAAGAACCAACTTTCGCTAGAGGTGTATCTCAAGTAGCAAGTCCCACAACTTGGAGATAGTACCCATGTTATCCATTCACACCGTGAGCTCAAGTATATGCAATTTTGTAAACATAAGGGTATTGTGATTGGGTGATAACAGATCCTTGAAAGCTTATGCAAAATGGAAAGATTTAACGAACAAAATTCCAATCAAAGCTAAAAATGTTTCTTCAATTAGAATATGTGCTTCAATGGAGGCCTAGATTAGCAATCTTTCATACAACCTATGGGATTCTATCACGAAGGCTCGAGTAAGAGAACCCAATAAAGAACCAAGATTCAAACCAAATCATGCCTCAGGTACACCCAGAGGCTTACAAATAATCTTTGTCAGGCAAATGAAAGGAAGTGATTTTAAACAGTTTAACTCACTCCCAGATGAAGGATCTTCTGAGAAATGAAATTGCAGATACCACTAAACTATCACAAGGATTGAGACCTGTGTGATAGGACCAGATTTTGGTACAAGATTGCAACAGAAATAAAAAAAATACTCACATGCATTCAAAGATGAAATAAATACACTTTACTCAAGATTAACACAGAATAACTCAAGTTTGATCAAATTTATCAGCAAGGGTAAGTTTCGAGAACAATCTCAAAAATTTCCAATGGTTGTACACTTGCAACCACTTTGAAACAATTAAATTTGACACAAAGAGGGATATACAAGCTTCTTAGATGGCTTCTCAGAAAAGGATAGGATCTGTCAAGCTTTTTCTGCTAGAAAAATCAGTCCATGACCTCTCTAAAACTCTCAACCATTTGCACAATGAATTTGTTCCATTTATAACTTTTACAATAGACTCCTTTCCCCCCAAAAAAACTAGACATTGAGTACTACCAGTGTTTTCCATGATCATGATCGTGATTCCTAGAATAAGATCTGTAAGAAGTTACCAGGTGCTCAAGGGTAAATCTCTTCAAATATCTCCCATATTAAACTGCTTCCTCTGACAAATCATGCTTCCTTCCATTTGCTAACCACTTTCGCCCCTAATATTTCAAATCTTGCTCCTTGCGTGCTCAGGAGAAGAAAAATGGAAAACTAGATTAGGCTCGACAGTTAGGCCATTTTAATGGAAAAATACATCTCCATATCTCTCGCACCAAACTCTAGATATCAAAATTAACTTGTCTCTCTATTTAGCGTGTAGAAAATAACAAGAAATCATGAAGACTCACGTTTCCAAGAGATTTAAAGTAGAAATGGGGGGAAAATAATATTTAGACACATAGCTACCATTTATCTTAGATTTGAATGTGGGCCATCCATGTGGAAGATTAAAAAATAGACTCGGGGGCTTCTTTTTGACTTTTTCTGACCCTTTGAAAAAATTAAAAAACATTTACATTTTGCTCCGCACCTCCGCTTCTGGAAAATGAGCCTGACACATGTCCTAAGGTGGGTCCCAAAAGAAACGTGAAAAAATTATATCATTTGACCCTCTTTTGGAAAAAGGAAAATTTTCCAAGTTTCCCCCATAGTTCTGCCCTTCCGCTTCAGGTTTCTAATGTGGGTCCCAGTGGAACCCCGATTCTTTTTATGCCTTTAGCTCCTTTTCCCTCAAAAAAAAAAGTCTCACTTTTCCTCTGAAAGATAGTATCTCTGCCATTGACTCGAGCAAGATATGACCCTTTTCCATCGAGCTCACGGGTCATTTTGATAACTTTATTCATTTGCATGCAAGACGCAAAATTTACAAGTTGTCGCCGATACTCTTCCGTCCCACCTATTTGACCAGAAACAAATTTTGAATTTTTCTTTTGTCGAGTTTACAGGCCATTCTTGATATTTTCATCCTCTTGAGACAAAGAGGCAAAAAGATTAAGTTTCCTCTGATGGTCGTTTCCCCACCTCTTTTGACTTTTCAAACTGCCACATGTCACAATGGCGCACCTTGAGATGGTTCCAAAAATTTAAGACCCTGAATGAGCGCGACCTCACCATGTGTCCTACCCAAGAAATTTTTTTTTGAAGGCTTGAAGCTTAGTGGAAGGCGCCATGTGTCAAGATCCGAGGTAGTCTCCTTTGGCCATTGAAAATTCCAAGAAAAATGTAAAGTAAGCGGAGTCCTTTGATTGTCCTCATGGCGCTCCTTCAAAATGGAACTTAAAAGGCCAGTCCCTAACATGCACAGCTCCTCCACATGTCCCCAACTTTCAAAAAATGTTTTGAAAAAATACTAAGTATGGGAAGACCTAGAAGAAGCCTCCATGTGTCCTCCCAGTACTACTCTAGAGCCAAACCAAAAAGTAGACCTTCAAATGAGCATTGTTCTTCCACGTGGACACATTTTTAAGTTTAGGATTTTCATAGAATTCTTGGATTACCTAGTCGAGCTGTGTCTAACCAAAAGAATTCATGTATGTTGTCATTATAAGGATGCAAATTTGACTGGGAGAAATGCCCGTCAGACCATAAAATACATAAAAATGACCATTTGAGTCTGGAAATGAAATTTTCTCTAAGGACAAAGAGTATAAAAATGTTACAAGGCTCAAATATGTTCCTCAGAGTTACATCAATTAATTTTTCTTTAATTATCTAGGGCAGAAACGACAAGAATGAAAAATCTTGATTGTGGAAAATAGACAGAAGGGGAAAACGAGATTTTTTGAAGGAATAGGGAATAGGAGATTCAAATTTCAGACCTTTTCCAGAGGAACAAAGAAACGAGGAGACAAACCTAGACCCATACATGATCTTCAACCCAGGAGCAGATTAAAAATGACAACAAAGACTGACCAATCACAACACGAGGAATTATAAAATGAAAGAAGCCGTAAATCAATAAATTTTCAAAGGCAAAAATGGGAGGAGAATATTTTGAGCACCAAAAATGTCCATGTACATCATACCTGTAGCAACTATCTGGTCCTCTCCACTAAGAAGATACTCCTGTTATCCCAAATTTTCTTCTGAGAAATTTTTGTCAAACATGACCCTTGCACAAGAAAATCAAAAGGATCTGCTCTGTCCTGTGAGCTCACAGTTCAGATCCAACTATCAAGGGGAAGGAAGGGGCTCGACTCAAGTAATAAAGCAAGGTAGAAACATGATGGTGAGCTCGACAATTGAGGAACAAGGTCAGTTAGGATGCCAACAACATCAAAGGAATACATAGTGCATAAAAGGAAGAAGGCGGGGAAAGACTCAAAGTTTTTGACTTCACTACATACGAGTTGACTTGAGGCCAAAGAACACACTCGCGTAAGGTTTCACATGTCATCTTGGTACAATTCCAAAAGGTGTTTCAAAATAGAGACTCTAAACAAGTGCCAACCCATGCCACAAGTTCGAATAGAGATAGAGTCGGAAGTTAAAAAGTCTCAGACCATCAGATGATGGCACGTGCCTCATCTACACTCCTTCAAAAGCAAAATCCAAAGGCGGTTTCCAAACGTATGCTAGCCAACCACACGTCCATGACCCAGAGGGAGTCTCATCAGTAGTTGAAAATTATTGGGTCAGGAAGAATCCTCCAAGTGTCTGATAGGTGAACCTCCCAAAGTCATGTTCAAATAGGGCCTCTAATTTATCGTTGAATATCCATGTGTCTAGGGTCCAACAGAAATCAAATAGGTAGAAGGACCAAATCGATGAAGTATGAGAGGACCGGCGAAAGCCTCCACGTGTCTCATCAGCGCAATTTCAAAGGTACAACCCGAAAGGCAATACCCTAATGAGTGTCATCCCACTATGTGGTCAAATCCCAAAAAGGTGAGGGCAATCGTTGAAAAGTTGAAAATCATGCGGAGGCCTGTACGTGTCTCAACTGCATAAATTCAAAGGTAAAATTTAGGGGTAGTTTCGAAATCAGCGCGAAGCCTCCACGTGTCTCGGGTTAGGCACATTGTCTCCGCCAATAGGAGGGACTCAAGAAAAATACAAAGGAGCCCACGAAAGTTGCCACGTGTCAGTTCGGTAGAATTTCAAGAGTGAAAGGAAGGAGCCAAATCTTCAACAAGCACGGGGCTGCCACTTGGCCCCTTTATGGATAGACCCTTGCATATTGTGAGCCGCAATAGGCGCCCCACCCGAGGAATTTCAGATGGTCATATCGTTTGATTGGAAGCTCATATTTGGGTTGAAGAAGAATTTTTGGAAAGGTCTCGACATTATCTATGCCATGGAGGCCTCAAACCCTAATTTCAAGAAGCTTAGGTGGGTAAAAAATATCAAGATGTATTCATGCCATTAATATACAATCTGATTGCTTCAACAACCAAATCAGATTTGATTTGATCCGTTGTTCTTCCTTCCTCGACACACCAAATAGACATAAAGTAGCGGACTTGATAGATTTTACGCAGATTTTCCATAGCATTAATGGTGGGTGGTTGAGATTTCAGAGAAGAGTTGAGTTTCTTCCTTCCTCTCTCTCTCTCTTATTATTATATATATTGTAAAATAGGGGCATATTCAAACAGTTGGTCGTTGTTTCTCGCCTGTCCCCTCTCTCTTTCTTCCTTAGGGTAGAATGAGGAGTCTAAGCCTCCTCGCATGGCTCTGTAATGGATTTTTATTTCCTCTTTCCCACTGATGATGTATTGTGTGAACTTATGGAGTAATAGAATTTGTTTTGTGATGAATCTATCCATCCTTTTCTTATTTTGTTGTCTCTTCTCACCTCTTGTCATTACAGGGAATATTATGCATGCTTTGTTGTCTATTCCAGGTTTTGGGAGGTGCGTTTAATGGGTTGAATTGGTGTTTTTTTTGTAATTTATCTTTGGTATGTGATGCATCTATCCATCCTCTCCATTGGTCACCTCTCTCCCCTTCCGGTAGCTGGGATTATCATTAGCCACTTCCTTTTCTGGTGTATCACCACTTAGTGTAGGTTATCTTTTTCCCTTTCTCTCTCCATGTCTCATTGGAAAGGTTACATTAGGATTAGATAGGTTCTTCCTACACTCAAGTAACTTGTGTAAGGTATATTAGGAAGCAAGAACTGACTTTCTCCAGAGGACCATCTCAAGTCTGTAACTCCCACAACTTGAGATATGGTCCCATGTTGTACAATCACACCGAATGCCCCATCTTAGATCCAGGTCATTCGAGGGTGCTGTGATTCTGCACTAACAACTCCTGCAGGTGGCCTAATAGTCCATGTTATAGAATCTGATGATCTTTCCATAGATCTTTGTCGGTATTGTGGTGGATGTACTCTAGTTGATTGTTCTTGAGGTGGGGTATGTGTCCTATTGGCCCCCTAGTTGGAGGTCCCATACTATGCCCTCTATGAGCATCAAGGCATTGTGGAAGTCAAAACGGTGGTTGATTCTGCTACTACTGAGGAGGCCTGAAGGAAGATTGTGTTGTAGTATGTCCACCATGATGCGGACCTGATCCTCTCGGCCTACTATCCTACATCTGTTGTATACAACACCTCACTTTGTCTGTGGCTTGCTAAGTCTTCCCCTCAGTTTCCTATGTAATGTACGCCTTTTCCATGACCTCTGATAGTGTTTGCAGACAATGAATGCACATTTCCTCTCCTAATTCTAAGTTCAGGCTCCTAAATAACCTGTGAACCATAACGTGCTTATCCTATATGTAGTTTATATATTGAAGAAGATCCAGAAAATGACCATCATAATTTGCTACCATCATGGATCCCTATCGCAGATCATGAAACTCATCGATCCGCTACTAGATGAATCTCCTAGATATGTATCTACTCCTAAAATGATCCTTGAAGAACTCCCATGTAATTGTCTTTGAATCGACATGGATATTTTTCTCCTTAGTACTCCAAACTCTAGCTCCATTTCTCAGAAAGTGGATGGTAACACGATATTTCTTGTTTCTGGTACAAGGACATAGCTTGAAGCATCCTCTCAAGCTAAGCATCCATGTCTCAGCTTGAAATCCTCCGGTGTCTCAAGAAAAATGAGAACAACGTAACTTAAGTATCTCTCTAATATGACCTACTGCTGTCAAATGTTGGCCCCTAAGTATCTCCACATGGTCATCCCTTGGCCTAAAGCTTCTAGACCTATCTCTGTGTCTCGTAGCTCCATTTCTATGCTTTCTAAATCCTAACTCATGTCTAACCGAATCCACAAGGGTTTTCTCTTCCCTATTCTCAACAATATGACATGAAGATGCAAAAGCCTCTATTGATGGCTTTCTGTGATTTCTGCTAGGTCAGCCTCCTAAAGATCCTCCACATATATTGACATTAACATCCAGTAGTGTCTACAGTATCTTAGGCAATATAGTGGTTCCTACATGATCTGGGGGTGGTAGGTTTAAATCCATGTGTAGGAACCCCTCGTCTGGTTTGTGCCTTCTGCATAGACCAAAGTGAGAGTTATTTTACCTTTATCTAGGTTATTTCATTTTTCTAATTTTTATACATTTAAAAAATATCATACAATGTTGTGTGTTTTAGGTTTACATTTTTTGTTTCATGTTCACCAAGGGTCCAAGTGTTGAACCCACGACTCTGACACTAAGTATAGTACCCACAAAAATATACACTAGAACCACAAAAAAGTATAATTATTTAATGGGGAAATTTTTTCTAGAATATTTTTGTTTGTTTTAAAAGGGTTACAAGGGTAAACATTATTCACAAGTTAATTATTTTCTCAGTTAAAGTTTCTACAAAACTTGGAGGAAGTTGAAATTAAATTAATAATTAAATATTATTAATTTACTTCCCAAAATATTTATGGTTTAAAAGTAATTTACCAAGTTCGATTAGAAAATTTAATCACTCCTTTATTAATATTTGTTTAAAAAATCCTTTAGGTCATTATCACCTATCATGCACGTTCATTTTATTAATTTTCATCAAGATGTCACCACTAGGCTAACCATTAAGGGGCCCCATTCACCCCATTACCCATGAAATTTTTAATTTAATTTTCATTCCCATAAAATTCCACCCACTTAAGTGATGTGTGGTTTAATCTGAGCCATTAGATTAAATCTATCATGGCCATTAGATCTAGATTGCCCTAACTTTCCTTATGAGTTACTTTTATTTCCATTTTACCCTAATTTCTCATTCATTTGTTCATTCTTATTTTGTAGGTTTTGAGGAGGAGAAAGAGGAGAATCCATGGACGCCATTAGAAAGGGTTTGAAAGCTCTATTTTTATTGTATTTTTGTGCTAAAATCATAGATCTACCCATTTTCCTTTGTGGGTATTATTTACCCTTCTTTATTTATGTTTATTTGGTATTTTTCTTGCAGGTTTGGTGTATATACAATAATTATATAACCATTTCAGGTGGATGAATGAGACATAAGTATGTGTATATGTATATATATGTATATATATGTATATGTATATGTATATGTATATGTATATGTATATACATATACATACATACATACATACATACATATATATATGTATGTATGTATGTATGTATGTATGTATATGTATATACATATACATATACATATACATATACATATATATACATATACACACATACTTATGTCTCATTCATCCACCTAAAAATGGTTATATAATTATTGTATAGAATTCAGCCCTCCATATTTTTTTTAGGCCACAACCATAGGGCATGGCGTAGGGTAGGTGTGTATTGGGAAGGGGTCTTCCCCCCCCCCCCCCCCCCCAACACATTTTTAAAAAAAAAAAAAATATGGGGGAGGGGGGGCACTGCCGCCCCCCTCCCCCCACCCTCCTTCCCAAATGTTATGAAATTTCATTCTTTTTTTTAATTAAAAATTGTTTATGAAACATATATATAGATTTATATAAATTAAAGGTAACTGCACGAAGTTGGTGGACAATTCTGTAGACATAAAAACCTGAAATTCAGGAACCACGATTGCAGTTCCTGAATTCTAGGTTCAGTAATTACCAAACCTAAAACCACAATCACGGTTTAGAACCGCGATCCTGGAACTCTGAGACAAAAATTAGCAGTCCCGTGACTCCTTATTTTCCGTATTTTTCATTTCAAACCACGATTTTCCTAGATGTTTTTCACTCTTGCTTTGAATACCACCTCAAAATTGCTCATCAGACTTCTGGATAGCAATAGATTCAACCATGCCGCCAAGACGAGGAGGTAAGCCCCCAATTTTAATCATTTTTTTGCAATTTAGGTTTTTTTTGCATTTTCATGGGTTTTTTGAAATGTTTGTTTATGTATACAATTTTCTTGTTTTATCAGTTGCTCGGCAAGCTCGAAATCATGCAAACCATCAAAACATTCCTCAAAACCCACCGAACATTCCTCAAAACCCTCCTCCAAACATAGATTCGCCTCTTGTGGCTCCTTTTGTCCCCATTGAGCCAGCAGGAACATAAGATAATATCATTGGAAGAATATGAGAAATTAAAATTGTCATTGAGAACCTAATTCAGACTATAAGACAAAATCATGCTACAAATCCATACTACATGACTTTAGCCAATACATTACAAACATTGATTGGAAAATTCGAGTCCGCAACCAATCAAATACATAGATGGAATACCTTTAGAGGTGACTGTAGGTGGTGGTATGTGGATAAACTATCCCATGTGGCCGTAAAAGAGAAAAATAATGGAAAAAACTTGATTTGTGCATTATTTACCGACCCTAGAACCAATGCCCCCCGCAGTTACTTGCAAACGGTTCCCAATCCATTGGTGCCATGATAACCGAATCAAAAACAATTTTAGGATCGATGGTGGATGGTTTTTTATTATCCACCATGCAAAAACAATGAGGTTCCTCTTAATTTTTGAAGAAATTATATTGGGAGTTCGTGCTCAATGAGGTCCTGAATTGTTTTGACTTTTCTGACCTTTTTGGTCGAGGAGGTGGCTCTGCATAGAGTAGACCTAGTGCACACATAGGTAAACCTAGGATCCCCCATGCCCCAAAACCCCCACTACCTTCAATTATCCCTCCTACAGTGAAGGAAGTTGTGGAGATTGATACATTGCATGCATTGAGGGAGCTCACTGACACTCTAACCCAGCATAGTGACCAGATTGCATCTGGTGATGTTGGTGGAGGTGCCAGTTCTAGCGCACCACACCACTGTGGATCATGTGGTGCCGTATGCACTGCGGGTGAGACATCATTTGCTGGTTCACAAGATTTCTTTTCTATGGATGAGATGTTGGGGGAATTTTTTGGAACTAGTGCCACTTATATCGGTCTTTCACAGGTAAATTTCAAGTAAATATAAATAATATATGTATATATACAATAGTTTAATTCACATGTTTGAGATATATATATATATATATATATGATTGTACGTCATGTACATACATGTAAAAAACTAATTTTTTATTTTATTTTAAATAGCAAGAGCTGGTGAAGGAAACATCCGGCATCGACATGCTAGCTACTGCAGCTGGGCGTGTTTCAAACGTAAGTTTCAAGTTATACAAAGTTACATTTTAATTTCATTTTATTGCACTAGATTATTATTATAATGTTTCGTGTGTATGTTGTACATATTAATATGTTTCTATTTTATACATAGGATTCTGGCGGATCATCATCTACTCTGGGAACTGAGGCTACTAGCATGCTTCACATGAGTTTTATGCAGGTTAGTAAATCTCTTTACACTTTGTTGATAATTACTGGAAGTTCACGTGGATTACATGCTTTGGACCTCTGTTATGTGATGCATAGTCATGTAGATTTTAATATTGATTTGTACATGTTTTTTGTATAGCTTATGACTGCTAGAGAGACTCCTCCATATATGCAGACTGTGGAGGTTGCTGTAGATACTGCCATAGCATCTACAGATCCACTAAAGTTGAGCTACAATATTTCAAATTTGTTAAGTTTTGGAGGTTCATTATTTCTTATTACTTAAATCTACAATATCAAATTTTGTATGTATATGTGAAATATTTAATTTAAAAATTAATTATTTGTATGTAGCTTACCCCTCGTGAGTCTAGTGTTGTCCCTGCGATGCGTCAACAACAAATTGATAGGGATCATGAAATTGCAGTAAGATTTCACATGCATTTTAACTAAATTTTACAAGCTTCTAAATTTTGAATGTATTTTAAAATTTTGGGTGTTAAAAACTTGTTGTTTATGAATGTACAGGTTAGCTTATGGGCATACTTAGAGACACCTAGGACCACATGGATGAAATCCATAGTGGCATCTCCCTCCACTACATCCATAGGTCGTGGACGTGCTACTTCTAGCAGGGTGAAGAGAGGGAAGATGTTTCATGAATAGATTCATAGTCCACCTGGATGTACATAGATATATATATGGGCCATCTAGTCCTAGTGAACATGTTTCTTCATATAGTCCATTGTATATATATAGCCTGTTGAGACCGCATGTGGTCCCATATGTACATTATAACACACTTAGTTCAAGATGTACACATACATTATGAACTTATGTATATATTTTCAGAGACGTGTGTCTGGAGCACACTTTTTTTTATTCTTATATATCCATGTGTGTTGGTTTTCATAATGATAAATCTGAACTATATATGTTTGATTTGATTTCATTGCATGTATGATATCCTTCTATGTATGTTTTCATAACCATTTAAATTAGTTTTGTGATATGTACATGTTTGATTTAAATATTTAATCATGTCTTCTTGCATTTGGATTGAGATGATTTTTTTTCATTAGATTAGGTATTTTCATATGGTTTCCTGCTTCAAATTTCAAGTGTTATTGATCTATAGAATTGCAAGGATCTAAAAAGGAAAGTTTTTTATCTGAAATTTTAAATGGGATGCTATAAAAAATTAGGCTACAAATGGAAAATATTTTTAGATCATCTTCAAGGAGTTCATGAGTAGAAGTTACGGGAAAAATTGCTGGGGAAATGGAGCAAAAATGAAGGAGATATGATCAAAAATGTCATTTTTTCAATAGGGTTTCTTGAAAATTTAGAAGCATAACTAAATACTAGCAGCAATGAAGGAAAATGAAATATTAAAAAGGGATTAAAAAATGGCTAAGTGTATGTTTATACTCACCCAGGGAAAATTTTAGTGGCGAATATTCGTAATATGGCGAATATTCCATTTTTGAAACTTTTGAAAAGGCGAATTTTTTGGCACGGATCAGTGACCTGTTTGCCTAAAAATTACACTTTAATTTTTTTTAGGGGTCGGCTTCGCCTACCCTTGAAAAATATCCCCTATATAAACCTAGATTATTCACCAGGTAGAACACTTCTACTTCACATTTTTCAACAATATGATATATCCCGTATTATAGACGCGCGACAAGGGGGCAAGTTATTGACGCGTGACAAGGAGGGTTTACAGACAAGGAGATACTACAGATATTGACGCATAGTAGACGCATGACAAAGAGTTTGTTGACGAGCGACATGGAGATTTTTTCGATGAGCAAGAAGAGGGCAGAGGCTGCAGACGAGCGACAGGATATTTGCTGTCGTGCGTCGAAAAAATGCATTGATGCACGTCAACAAACCTCAGTAACGCGCGTCAAAAATAGTAATGATGCGCGTCACTGAGGTCTGTGATGCGCGTCAACAGACCTTAGTGACGCTCGTCAACAACCATAATGATGCGCGTCACTGAGGTCTGTTGACGCGCGTCAATGAGGGTTATTTGTTGACACGTGACCTTGACGGATAGTTGACGCGTGACAAGGAGGTACAACAGGTATTGACACATAGCAGACGCACGACAAAGAGTTTGTTGATGCGTGACACGGAGATTTTTTGATGAGAAAGTAGAGGTCGGAGGCTGCAGACACACGATAGGAGATTTTGTTGTCACGTGTCAAAAAAATGCATTGACGTGCGTCAACAGAACTTAGTAACGCGCGTCAACAACCGTAATGACGCGCGTCACTGAGGGTGCTGTCACTGAGGTCTGTTGACGCATGTCACTGAGGTCTATTGATGCGCGACAACAAAATCTCCCGTCGCGCGTTTGCAGCCTTCTGTCACAGCACTTGACAATCAGGTGAAATTTTTTCATACAACCCCCAAAAAATTTGCCTTCCCGCGAAACCGGTTCCGGGGATATTCGCCAGGTATTCTCCACCTCCGATTTCCAAGAGGTCTCTTAAAATGAACCCTAGTATAATCCATATTTTTATTGGTTTTGTTGGGACACCACTAGTTCGCCAATATTGACATGTGGGACTTTCCCATATATGAATTTAATTCATATCCATTCCCTCCATCCATTCAACTTTACCTAGCATTTTTTTACTGGAATTGGAATTTGGGTTAACCTGTAAGCGCAATGCCGACATGAAGTTTGTAAAATGTTCATTGTTATTTTATTTCATATTAACACAATAATAAATCCATCATAAAAAAAGGTAAAGAACCCATTGGTTGGTTGATCAATCAGTTTTACAAACACAAGTGATGGATAGTCTCTTCGGGTATATCTATTCTAAATAAGTACATGTAAAGTATGTCGAGAGTTATTTTATTTTTGTCTCAAATTTAATATATGTGCATAGAGAATGATACCTCTTGGCATGTTTTAAATAGATTTATTTAAAAAAGTTATCCTAGTTTAAATTATTATTACCATGAAAGCGTACGCTCAAAAATATTTTAAGATAAAATAAAATAAAATTTACTGTAACAAATCTGGAATGCCTTGAAAACGACAAAATAAATATTTACACTCACTTGTTTTTTATATATAATTTTTTTTAATTAATATCTATGTTGAATATAGCAAAATCAAACACTAAGTAAATTGAAACACACACATAATGCCACAATTACTTAAATTAAAAGTAATATGGATGATTTGGTAGAGAATATTTGATACGCTGATCACACGTATAATAATTTGTATGTATTTCTCCATCTAGGAACAACAATATATAGTGAGATGCATCTTGTAAACTAGAAAGTTGTTATAACAATAGTCCAACAATAATTTCACATAACCAATTATCTATGAGATATGTTCTAACAACTTAACAACTCATGCAATCTCATTTATCATGTTGTACGTAATATTTGCTTTGCAGTAAATACCTGATACTAATGTGAACAATAGGTTTGTATCAATCCCCCGTTAGTGTTCTACATGTTAGAAAAATCATTCACACTCTCATCTGCGATATGATCACCCCTGTTAATCATGCCCTACCATGTGATTCATGATCTTTATCCAAAAGTAACACTCTCTCCTTCCATGGTTTTAATAACACTTACAACAAACCTTGACATGAATAGATCCCATGAATTGTTCACCTCATGTAGTTTTCTGGGTCTTCCACTAATTTTTTCAAGATCCATGAACAAACTTACTGTAGTACTTTTATTCTCCACTTTACATGTACATCAGCGAATCATATATACATCAAGTTGCTTACTCCTTACAAATCAGAACAAGAAAAAGTACACTCGAAAAATTTCGCATAACATCTTATAAGAGTCACAATATTCTTAATTGCAATCAACATTGTTAATTGCTACCACTCGAAATCAACAGCATAGACAACTACAACTTCCACTGGATGCTGCACTTGACTTTAGCAAGTTTGGCGTGTAATAAAAATGGAACATTTATTTTGTGTAGATAATTAATATGGGCACCGCAACCCCCACTGAACAAAACTCTGAAACGTGAATCTATGTTGGATGAGTGGGCACCGCAACCCTCATTGAATTTTGTGTAGATAATTAATATGGGCACCGCAACCCTCATTGAATTTTCATGTGTGCATTTCACGGAACCTATGAACTCATTCTTAAATGGTCATATGTAAGCGGTTGTATTAAAGTTGAGGGAGACTTTAGATGAGTAAGAAATTGAAGGCCATAAGTGTAATATCTGTAACATTTCTTTTGACGCACACCTAAGTGGAAATTTGTGAGCGTAAGTGAAAGGGAAGGTTAGTAGCATTAGGAGTGAGGGAAAGGAAGGGTAGAGCTTGTAACTTATATTATTGTGGGAGAGCTTATCGGAAAGTATCAAGCCTTTCTAGAAAGACTTTTCCTGTGTGTTTCTTATAGAGTTATCTGCAATTTTATATAATAAACAACAAGATATGGTGGAAAAATCAATTCCTGTGAATAATTTTAGCAGACAAAAATTTTTGATATGACAAACACTGGTGCGTACCACGTTGATGTAACGATATTGTAATGGGAGTGCGTAAATGTAACAAGTTTTGGATTCTTGGACTATGTAACTTAAGTCTTTATTATTGTAATCCACATTCTTATAATTTCCTGTATAATCCATTTTTTTACTGGTTTTGTTGGGACATCATCATATCCACGATCATGACACGTGGCACTTTCTCTTCTATGAATTTTATCCATATCCATTGCGGCCAGTGATCAAATTTGAAGCTGCCAATGTCCTTCAAATGTCTTTCATCTTTTCATAGAAGGACTAAAAATTTACTCTTAAAAATTGGAAATTTAAAATTATGCTCGAATATTAAAAGAACTTAAAATATTATAAATTTTCATTAAAAGGGTTAACTTTAAAAAATTCCTCATCATGTAAATTGTATGTTAAATTAATTTATTTAATTTGTTAAAGTTATTTTTTAAAATGGAGTAATAAATTAAAATTAGAGCAACACAATTCATGCCTTCTATCATTTTATTTTCTATATTAAAAAAAAATCGTTCACTTCACACAAATCATGCACAAAATGACTAAAAAGGGGATAAACCCATAGAAAGCAAACAATCGGCTTACTCTTTCTATTTTCAAAATAACAATATTCTCTTTTGGATTTTGCTAACTTGTAAACCATGTTTAGAATTCAATGGTTTATTATCAATGGCGTTATTTATTTTATAAATTGGTCATTTAAATATTAATTGTTTCTATAAATGTTTTTGGATGAGTGACAATTTATACAAGAAACAACTGAATTTCTGACGAGTTTTGTTGCTCTAAATATTATCAATGTACATGTGTTGGAACAACTTACTATTAATGCATAATTTTTTTAAATACATGTATATTTTACATATTAGAACCACAATTATACCATTTTTTATTTCTCAATAGTAAATTGCTATTGTTTCTTGTCTCTACAATATTTCTGGTGTGATAATATATTACTCGATATGTTTATTAACAAGGTATTATTGATTTAATCTATGACATTCTATTATATTAATAAAAAATCAATAACCTTGTACATATTCAATTCTAAGTTTTAACAAATATAAGAAAGGCGTGCCCTAAATTCTACACAAATGCTCTGTTTTTTTTCTTTGCAAGGTATAGTCTAGTTTGAGAAGAATAATATTTAGATTGGAGATTCCTTTGTCTATTACATACCCATGTTTTCTATGGGTTAAAACAACTACCCTGAGGATCAAATTATTTGAAAGTTGTGGCACTACTAATACCTATGTTGGTGACCTTGAGGTTCATGTCTCATTATCAAATTTGTTATTTTTTCTATGGCCAACTTATAAGTTTGTTGCTACTTCATCTACCAAAATTCTCAGGTAGATGGGATAAGATATCACATATTCTATAAACTAACTCATGTTTCCCCTTTGGGCATAGTAAGCATACTATGCTTAATGAAAGTCATGCAACACTTTATCAATTTCTCAATATGCATCTAAGGGGGGCTGTTTTGGTGGTTCACCACCACCTCTTGCCCAGGGGGAACTCTCGGTTAAGGTGTGACTCAGAATGTTGCCAAGATATCAGTATCTTTGGTCTGATATTGTGGAGTATAGTAATTTTATCTATAATATTTAATACCAACTTTGAATGTGACACTTGCTTTAGTCTCTCTTTTTGGTGACATAAATAAGTCCCTCCCTATGATTTAATGGTTAATAGCTTGTAGTGCCAAACGTTCTCTTTCCAATAAAAATAATAGAAAAATAGAATAAATAAATAATAATAATTCCTAGAAGTGCATGATGGATTGTGAGGGAGTGGGTGGAAGCAGTGACCAACTCCACGTGAAGGCACATGGTATTTCTGACAAAATCATGGGCCTCCATTTGTTTTCCATGGAGGAAAACCAAACTTTAGTTATAAATTTTTGCAGTAAATAGGTGGAGGGCAGCAAGTGTTGGACGCACTATCTAAATTAAATAATAAAACTTTTGGGGAGTCATGTCAAATAGAGATCCCTCTTCCAGCCATCCCAAATCATTCCCATATGGTTAATTATTTCCTACGCTTGGAGGAAAACATGTATCTAAATGTTTCCTCATATGGCTTTATACAAATCGTTGATCTGGGCATGTACCTGCACTAAAGCGGTTCCAAATTTCTTTTAGGGGAGAATAATTTTGCATACGCACTCATGGCCTGTGCCAAATGTGAGTTCTGGGACAGGGATGAACTTCCAACAAATCATAAAAGATTGAGTAATATTGTCAAATGTTGTATTTGTAAATGCTCTGGTATACGTGAATGCAAAACGTGGAAGCATGCACTTGCCATGTGAACTGTTCACAAAAATGCCTAAAAACAATGCGGCCTTGTGAACTAGATTGACTGCAGGATATGCACAATAAGGATCAATTGAAATGGCCTTAGGGTCGTTTTTTCTTGTGACTATTACAACAGAAATGGTCATTGTTCTTTTTTGTAAAATCCGGCTCATCCATGGAGAGAAGCAGACCTGAGATAGAAAGGGCTCGTGGGGATGTTTTTTTTCTTCCTAAAGCAACACAGTCCAGCCTCATTCCAGTAAAACAGTGTTTTGTGAAATCACTTCACAAAATATCACAAACAAATGCCCCTTTAGAACTGATGTTTGTGCTCCTGCAATATGTCTGTAATTTCCATCGACAATAGTTTCATTCGAATACCTCCTCTGATGTTTATTAGGATCTTGCTTTAGCACAAACTATGGATAGATGTTAAAGAAAAATGGAAGGAAAATTTATCCATGGACTTTTGTTGTGTAGTGGGTTTGATATGGATGTTATATAGGGACTGCACTCTTAGAGATATACAAAATACGGGTGTATAGAGCTTGTACGCCAAGTGATTGATTAAATTTATAAAGGAACTTTGGTTTCATGGGGGGGGCATGATTGCGGGTTTTTCTAAAAGATAATATAGGTATTTAATAAAATATCATTAATAGATCTAGATGAAAATTTGAGACCTTTGTGAGCCTCTTTCTTACCTGTACAAATTTGGGGCTTTAGTATAGGGGGCAAGAATCCACAAGCATAGCAAAGAGTAGAAATTTGTAAACCTATGGTCGTGTGGGTGGAAATATTGCATGTTTGTATACTATTTAGCTTAAGGTTGCATGCAAACTATTTGTAAGAATGTTAACAGAGGGTTAGAGCTTTGCTAAATGCCGGTGAACCCACCTGGAGCTCCTCCTGCCCTGCAGACGTTAGTATTTCTAGGCATGGTTTATCTCTCCTAATCTCTCATAATTTATGTTCTTTAGTTTTTCTTTTACAATGAAATAAAATTTTAAATCGAAGGATTTTCATATAATTGATTGTATTATATAAATTTGTTTTAAACCAATAAAAACATTAGTTCTTAACTTACAAAATCCAATATTCCTTGTTAGACAATGAACTTAAACCCTCACTTCGTGCTGATGTACTAAACAAACCAACCAAACTAGATTTATACAGTAATCCTTTCTATTTAAAAGATGAAGTTGACTTCCCTGTAATTATGTTGACCATTTCCTAGTTTAAATTGATAAATTCTACTTTTTTTAGACTCACAAAATAACCTTCGTCACTCTGAAAAGGAGTGGTTAAGCTTCCTTCGTTTACCTCGTTGTGTGAGGTGTCACTTTATTCTTTGGATTGACCCCAATGAACATTTGTGATATTTTTGGGTGCGCTTCTAGGAGTTCCTTTACACCGTTTTGCAACTTGAGGAAGCTACTTACATTGAAAATTTGGGTTTCGTATCAGCTCATCATTTAATCTGGGTCAATGAAATACTTATCTGCAATTACAAACCCCTAGTACTTTTACTAGACAATTACCTAAGAAATTTGGTTCAGAAAAATCACATTCCAAGTTAGTTTGGAAGAGGCATTTTGCAGGCCTCCGGTCGCAGTTTGACGAGGTCAAACTAGACCAGTTATGACCGGTGGCTCTAGAAAACTTGTCACTATTTGAAAACTATTTTCTAGTTCTCATTTGCGTCGACTCTGATGAATATCTCCTTATATAGGGGAACTTGTAGGAAATTCCTCATTGCGCGTTCAACCATCGATCATCAGTTTTGGACGTGGTTTTCTTAGCCCTCGAGCTCACTTTTGATCACTAACTAGCTCATTTATGACCGATGTCCCCAAAACATTAGCCACTAATCATAAAGTGTTTGCCATTTCTGAATTCTTTCAGTTCCTATGAACTCTTGGTATATAAGTGGACACATAGAAATTTAACCGTGGTGTGTTTTCTCATCAGAAGACAACTTTTGAAATTGGTTTCTTAGCCTCCAAGGTTGATTTGAACGTTTTTGTAGCTAGTAGGAAAATGTAAAAAGAGAGTGGTAGGACCCCTTTCGGGATCCCAAACCATCATGGAAACTTTTGACACATGTAAATAACTGTTTTAAACTCTATATTGTAACTTTTGTGAAATAGAACTTTTGACAAAATGGTGTTTCTCTCTCTTCCTTTCTATTTCTCTCTCCTTGATTACGAAATGAAGTGAAATGAATACATGGTTTCTAATCCTTTTCTTTCGAATACAAATTATAATTATTATTATATGTAAATGGGAAAATAAAGACATTAATTATGTTAGATTAGGGTGGATTCCATGGCAGCGATTTATAGCTAATTTCATGCTCATATGGTTTTGCAGGATGCAAGAATGATGGTGAATAGGTAATGTGTAATTAATTATTTATTATTGTAATTTTTATAGGCCATTTTAAAATGAACGTATATGTATAATGTAGTCTCATGCTACAAAAAGTTATATTCAAAATTTGCTAATATGCATGGGATGCGAGTTTTAGGGATATCTTAGAAAATGTGTATATAATCATAGGTTCAATTTGATTCATAGTTGCGTATGGTAAATGAATTTGAAGTGAATTTATTGTAGTGCATTTTCATTGTTCAATAAATAGTATTAATTAATAAAGAGATTATTATGCATGTTGTATTCTTACCTTGTAAATGTAATAAAGAGATTGAATCGAAACACCCAACCCTAGTATAAGATTTATGTATAACATGTCTTCATGTGTGATCCTTCTTACCATATAAGGAATTGGAACCATAGAATGAACTTAAACATTACACTCGATGGAACCTCCTAGTTTAGGTAAATAAAATCCCTAGTTTGAGTTTTGTGTCATAGTCGTTATGTTTAGCAGACAACGTCGTGAACCCATGTTTTAGGAATGACATGGTCCAAATTCACCGGAGTATGTGGTTTAATTCTAGGTTTGTTATCCATGTGTGGGGAGGAGAATGTATTTTCTTCAAGTTTGACACCATGTTGAGTAGTGAAGACCATTTTTTAAGTCACCTTAAGAGTCCCTATTCAAAGCAACGATTATGCGGTGTAACCTTACCATTTATGGAGTAAGTAGAAACATGGTATCTTTCCTTGAACACATATCACTTGTGGTTATGTATAGATTATAATTCTTCCAATCATGTACCTCTTCAAGATGTTAGACGTCAAATACTTATGTAACTGTTCTGTTATAATTCTATGCTAATAATGAGACTATAGTGCGATGCAAGAGTAAATTATATAAGAGTAAAACAAGATTGAGGTTAGGAATAATGTTACTCTTGGAGTCCTTATAACTTAATTAAAAAAATTCATGTGTTACAAAGAGTATGAATTGCCTTGGTGTGATCAAGCTTTGAGAAAACAAATAGTTATTAGTAGGTTAAATGGAATTCAACAAGTTACTGAACTATAATAACTATGGTAGGGAAATAACTTTACCATGATTGAAGAATGTTTTTGGGAAAAAGCTATCTTGAATCTTAGTCTCCCTTAATCCGAAGTTATCATCTTGACATTACGTTAGATTCACTTGTGTAGTAACGGTAAATTTTAAACATTGAATAAGCATTTTGGAAGCATAATCTTAACATAAGAATGAGACAATTAGAATCTTTGTATGTAATTTGAAATGTGGAAAATATGTATGTAAGTTATGGAGTTTGTCATAAGGGATAAAGAGCAAAATTAAATGGTTAAACAATAAGTGAAATGTGAAATGAATTTTAAGAATTTGTAGGTAAAAAAAGGGAGAAAATTATGCTTACATAATAATGTTATTGGAATGTTTATCGTAAAGATGTAACCATGGTAATGATGTGTTGTGGGTTGTCAATCCTTAAGTCCCTTTTCTTGTGGTTGAGTTATTGCTAGCATTTGATTCATTGGTTAAAGTGTGTCATCGACATGTATATGGTGTTGTTGTGTGTCTATGTGAGCTGATGACTTATGTAAGTGTCTTGTGCTTTGTTGATTTAATCTTTACTTGGAGCCCTTGTGGCATTGTGTAGTGAGTAATGTAAGTGAACAATAAGTTTTATCCTGGTATGTTTATTGTTATTTTTGTGTGTGAGAAATTTGGGCATTACATTTGGTATCAAAGTGAAGGTTCATACTCTCAAACCTTTGGGGCAGATTGGAGTTGTGATGGTGTTGCATGATTGTGGCGGATACTAGAAGAGTAATGTGATATAAGCATGATTTGAACTATGTCGTAATTGTGAAATTGTGAATGCATATGTTCTGTATGTCACTTAGTGCATTTTTTTTATTATATTGATGTGCTTGTGATGAGATTATTCTCTCTCCTTTTCATGGATTCTATGAAGAGTTCACGTGTGATGTACTACCTTATTGTGTGGGAAAAATCACGTTATTTTGGATTGTGGAGTATTGGAACATTTTGGCATTATGTGATATCAAGGTGTATTGAGGTATTGCATGACAAAATTATTGTAAAGTGAATTGAATTTTATCGTGATGTTGTCACCACAGTTGTGATAAATCATGTGTGTCACCATGTTGTAATTGGAATTGACTATATGTTGTAAGGTTATACATTGTGTTCCTCATACGTATAATTCATGTAAAATATGATGGTTCATGTCATGATTTAGGGGCATATGGTGAGTGTATGATCCCTAATGTAAAGTGATTGCACTTTGGGTGCAGAATGTGGTAATGTGATGTATCATAACCCATAAAAGTAATGACTGTGTTATACCATGTATATATACCATTCGTAAGATGCTATGGTTAATGTGATTGAATCACCATTGTCTTAGTGATGTACCTATATGTTATGTTGTGTAACCTACACTAACCGACCCTGAGGGAAATCGGTAAACTGTCTATGTTTAAAGTGAGGAAATGTGTGCCGTTCACCAATCACTCGAGCTGAGTACGAGATAGGAAGTGGAGCCTCACATAGGTTGAAAACCCACTTTTGTTCATCTGGTATGTGTGGTACTTGCTCAACAGGTGTCATGCATATTGTGTTTCACAGACACCTTAGGCTTAGTAGATGGTGACTTGTACTCATTTCTCTCTCCTGATATGGTTATCGTATGGTTAAACATAAGTGTAGTTACGACTATGTTGAGTCTTGTGGAAGTGGTGGATGGTTGATTTAGATAGAGATGATGACAATTGTATTATTTGATATGTTATTTTATGAGCTGAGGCTTGATGTTTTGAGTGCCAGCAACTCTTTGAGTACCCCTCCTGGTGGCCATATAAGGCCGCATAGTTATTGTAATGTGTTATTCCTATACATGTATTTTATTCGTAAATTGAAATTTTTCCCTTTTCTTGATAGAACAAACAATTTTCTTGATTGACATGTTCTTATATTTTGGACATTTATTTGGTTGATGCACTAACATGCAGATTTTTGCACTTACTATGGTTATTTGGCCATTTGTTTTTCTTAGATTTAAATTTTCTTTTTAAGTTTAAAATTTTTATAGCCTAGCCCAAGGATTTAGATATTTCCACTTGGCATTTGAATGGTTTGTTATGTTTGTTCTAATGTCATAATGTATTGGAATAGGGTCATGGGATTCACCATAGAGTGGTGGGACCTATGGAGGCTCTTATGTTGTATGCAAATGTATGCCCCAAGGAGTTACAGATAACTAGTGGGTTGTTGAACCACGAGTTATTATGTCGCTTGGGTTAGAGGTGTTTGGACTTTATGTGCCTAGAGCCATAGGGTGCACCAACCTAGTTTTGTGGAGCTAATTTAAAGGAAAATTTATCTTTATTTTATTTTTCTTGAGGGAGGCATAAGAGACACTTGAGAGAGGAATAAGAGAGATGAGAGGCATAATAGACACTTGATGGAGGCATAAGAGACTTGAGGAAGGCATAAGAGACACTTGAGGGAGGCATAAGAGACTAGAGAGAGGTATAAGAGATTTGTGTGGGTGTGATTGATTATTTGGGAGGTATATGCAGTTGTTTAATGATACTTTGGGAGGTATATGGAGTTGCTTTGTGCTATTTTGAGAGATACATGGAGTTGTTTTGCGATGCCTTAAGGGAGGTATATGGAGTATTTTATGATATTTTGGGAGGTGGATGAATTTTGTATTTTTATTTATGTGTACTCTTGTGAGTCTTGTTACACATTGTTATGATTGTGACTTGGCTCTCCCCTTGGTTGTTTTAGAATATTGGATATTGTCTTAGCACTATGTTGGTACAGTCATGGATTTTTGGGTCATGTGATACCCGTTGTATATGTATCAGCAGGATGGTTTTGTTTGTCAGTCACATGTGTGTACTAGATCTATGTCTATGAAATAATTGTTGGAAATTATTTTCTATGTGGACTACTTGTTGTCATTCCATGGTGGAATTAGAAGCCTTGTGATGTGATACACTCGTGAAAGTATGTAAATTGATGCCTCATGGATTGTTTGTGTTGTGTTAAGTTTTGTGAAACAACTTAATGTTAGTAACTATTGGGTACCAATGAACATAAGACAATTGAAAATTCTAAATGAACAATATTAAGAGCTTGATATTAAGAAATATTGTAAAAGAAAATACTAATTAAGTAGTAAAGTAAAATACAACTAACTACCAATCTTCACATAACATTATAATTTAAGATATTGCAAAAATTAGTTTTCTTCCTTGTGGCCACTTTATATCGATAAGTTGTTTTATTTATTTAAAAAATTACATGTGTCATTATTGACCTTATTTACTTCTTAACATTCGAGATTGTGTGTTGTGTCACATCAAGGATGATGCTCTTATAAGGGAAGGGAAATGTAGTGCATAACATTCTCTTTCAAATAAAAAGAATAGAATAATAGAATAAATAAATAATAGTAATTTTGAGAAGTGCATGATGGATTGTCAAGGAGTGGGTGGAAGCAGTGACCAACTCCATGTGAAGTCACATGGTATTTCTGACAAAAGGCACGGGCCTCCATCTGTTTTCCACGGAGAAAACTAAACTTTAGTTATAATTTTTTGTAGTAATTAGGTGGAGGCAACAAGTGTTGGGTGCACTATCTAAATTAAATAATCAAAATTTTGGGGATTCGTGTCAAATAGAGATCCCTCGTTCAGCCATCCCAAATCATTCCCATATGGTTAATTCTTTCCTACACTTGGAGGAAAACATGTATCCAAATCTATCCTCATATGAATTTACACAAATCATTGATTTGGGCATGACCTACATTGAAATGGTTCCAAATTTCTTTTAGGGGAAAATAATTCTGCCTATGCACTCTTATCCTATGCCAAATGCGAGTTCTGGGACAAGGATGAACTTCCAACAAATAATAAAAGATTGAGGAATTTTTTCAGATGTTGTATTTGTAAATGCTCTAGTATACGTGAATGAAAAATGTGGAAGCATGTGCTTGGTATGTGAACTGTTCGACAAAATGCCTAAAAAAAATGCGGACTTGTGAACTGGATTAACTGTAGGATATGCACAATAAGGATCCATTGAAATGGTCTTGGGGTCGTTTTTCTTGTGACTATTACAACATAAATGGTCATTATTTTTTTTGTAAAATCCGACTCATCCGTGGAGAGAAGAAGACCTAAGATAGAAAGGTCTTGTGGGGATTTTTTTTTTCTTCCTAAAACAACACAGTCTAGTCTCATTCCAGTCAAACAGTGTTTTGGGAAATCACCTCACCATATCTCACAAACAAATTCCCTTTTTGAACTGATGTTTGTGCTCCTGCAACATCTTTGTACTTTCCATCAGAAATAGTTTCATTTGAATACCTCTTGTAATGTTTATTATGATCTTTCTTTAGCGAATACTATGGATAGCTATCAAAGAAAAATGGAAGGAAAAATGATCCATGGACTTTTTTTGTGCAGTGGGTTTGAGATGGATGTTATACAGTGACTGCACTCTTAGAGATGAACAAAATGCGGGTGTATAGATTTTTCATGCCAAGTGTTTGATTAAATTTATGAAGGAACTGTGGTTTCATGGGGGCGGGGGGCATGATTGCAGGTTTTTCTAAAAGTCAATATAGGGATTCAAGAAAATATCATTAGAAGATCTAGATGAAATTTTGAGACCTTTGTGATCCTCTTTCATACCTATACAAATTTGGGGCTTCAGTATAGGGGGAAAGAATCCACAACCATAGTAGAGAGTAGAAAATTACAAACCTATGGTCATGTGGTGGACATATTGCATGTGTGTATTCTATTTAGATTAAGGTTGCATGTAAACTATTTGGAAGAATGTTAAGAGAGGGTTAGAGCTTTGCTGAATGTGGGTGAACCCACCAGGAGATCCTCGTACCCTGTAGATGTTAGTATTTCCATTCATGGTTCATCTCTCCTAACCTCTCATAATTTATGTTCTTTAGTTTTTCTTTTGCAATGGAATAAAATTTTAAACAGAATGATTTTCGTATAATTGATTGTATTAAATAAATTTGTTTTAAAACAATAAAAATTTAAGATCTTAACTTACAAAATCCAATATTCCTTATTAGACAATGTACTTAAACCCTCACTTCATGATGATGTAGTAAATGTCCCAACCAAACTAGATTTATACAGTACTCCTTTCTATTTAAAAGATGAACTTGACTTCCCTGTAATTATATTGAACATTTCCTAGTTTAAATTGATAAATTGTGTTTTTTTTAGACTCATAAAATAACCTTCGTAACTCTGAAAAGGAGTGGTTAAGCTTCCTTTGTCTACCTTGTTGTGTGAGGTGTCACTTTATTCTTTGGATTAATCCCGAATGAATATTTGTGACCTTTTTTGACATGCTTCTAGGAGCCCTTTTACACCGTTTTATAGTTGTACGAAGCTACTTACATTGAACAGTTGGGTTTCCTATCAGCTCATCGTTTAATCCGGGTCAATGAAATACTTATCCACCTTTGCAAACCCCTATTAGTTTTACTAGAAAATTACCTGAGAACTTTGGTTCGGAAAAATCACATTCCAGGTTAGTTTGGCAAAGGCATTTTGTAGGCCTTCGGTTGGACTTTGACGAGGTCAAACTAGACCAGTTATGACTTGTCACTCCAAAACACTTATCACCGTTTGAAAACTGTTTTCTATTTCTCAGTTGGGTCGACTCTGATGAATACTCCATATATAGGGGAACTTGTAGGAAGTTCCTCATTGTGCATTCAACCATTGATCACCAGTTTTGGATGTGGTTTTCTGAGCCTGAAGCTCACTTTTGATCACTAACAACTAGCTCATTTATGACCGATGGCCCCAAAAAATTACTCGTTAATCGTAAAGCATTCACCAGTTCTAAATTCAGTATTTTCCTATGAACACTTGGTATATAAGTGGACACGTATAAATTTTACTATGTTGTGTTTGCTCATCGGAAGAAAACTTTTGAAATTGGTTTCTTAGCCTCCGAGCCTGATTTGAATGTTTTTTGTAGCTAGCAGGAAAATGTAAAAAGAGAGTGGTAGGACCCCTGTCGGGATGCTAAACCACTGTGGAAAATTTTGATACATGTAAATAACTGTTTGAAACTCTATAGTGTAACTTGTGGTGTGAAATAGATCTTTTGACAAAATGGTGTTTCTCTCTCTTCCTTTCTCTTTATCTCTCCTTGGTTACGAAATGAAGTGAAATAAAATGAAATGAATACATGGTTTCTAAACCGTTTATTTCGAATAAAAATTATAATTATTATTATATGTAAATGGGAAACTAAAGACATTAATTATGTTATATTAGGGTGGATTCCATGCTAGCGATTTATCATTGATTTCATGCTCATGTTTTTGCAGGATGCAAGAATGATGGCGAATAGGCGATGTGTAATTAATTATTCATTATTGTAATTTTTATAGACCATTGTAAAATGAACGTTTGTATAATGTAGTCTCATTCTATAAAAATATTATATTTGAAATTTGATAATATGTATGGGATGCTAGTTTTAGGGTCATCTAGAAAATGTATATATAATCACAGGTTCAATTGTATTCATAGCTACGTAGGGTAAATGAATTTTAAGTTAATATCTTGTAGTGTATTTTCAGCATTCATTAAACAATTAATTAATTAGTGTGTTGTATTATTACCTTGCAAATTTAATAAAGAGGTTGAATCGAAACACCCAACCCTAGTATAAGATTTGTGCATGACATGTCTTCATGTGTGATCCTTATTACCATATAAGGGATTCAAATCGTAGAATGAACTTAAAATTTGCATTCGATGGAACCTCCTAGTATAGGTAAATAAAACCCCTAGTTTGAGTTTACCTTCATAGTCATTATGTTTAGCGACAATGTCGTGAACCCATCTTTTAGGAATGACATGGTCCAACTTCACCCAGAGTATGTGTTTTACCTCTAGGTTTTTTATCCACGAAGAGAATGTCTTTTCTTCCATTCTGACACCATGTATAGTGGTGAAGACCAGCTTGGAAGTCACCTTAAGAGTCCCTATTTGAAGTAACGATTATGCAGTGTAACCTTACCTTTCATGGAGTAAGTAGAAACATGATATCTTTCCTCAAACACATATCACTTGTGGTTGATGTATAGTTTATAATTCTTCCAATCATATACCTCTTCAAGATGTTAGTCAAATACTTTTGTAACTCCTTCTGTTATAATTATATGCTAATAATGAGACTATAGTGCGATGTAAGAGTAAATCATATAAGACTAAAACAAGATTTGAGGTTAGGAATAATGTCACTCTTGGAGTCCTTATAACTTAATTAAAAAAATTCATGTGTTACAAAGAGTATGAATTGCCTTGGTGTGATCAAGCTTCAAGAAAAAAAGATATATATATATATATATATATATATATAAATGGAATTCAAAAAGTTATTGAACTATAATAACTATGGTAGGGAAATAACTTTATTATGATCGAAGAATATTTTTGGGGAAAATCTATCTTGAATCTTAGTCTCTCTTAATCCGAAGTTATCATCTTGACATCACATTAGATTCACTTGTGTAGCAAGGGTAAATTTTAAACATTGAATAAGTGTTTGGGAAGCATAATCTTAACATGAGAAGGAGAGAATTAGGTTCTTTGAATGCAATTTGAAATCTTGAAAATACGTATGTAAGCTATGGAGTTTGTCATAAGGGATAAAGAGCAAAATTAAATGGTTGAACAATAAGTGAAATGTGAAACGAATTTTAAGAATCTGTAGGTTGAAAATGGGATAAAATTATGCTTACATAATAATGTTATTGGAATGTTTATCGTAACCTAGATGTAACCATGGTAATGATGTGTTGTGGGATGTCAATCCTTAAGTCCCTTTTCTTGTGGCTGAGTTATTGCTAGCATTTGAATCATTGGAGAAAGTGTTTCATCAACATGTATATGGTGTTGTCGTGTGTTTATGTGAGTTGATGACTTATGTAAGTGTCTTGTGCTTTGTTGAGTTTTAGTTACTTGGATCCCTTGTGGCATTGTGTAGTGAGCAATGTAAGTAAAAAAACATTATCCTGGTATGTTTACTGTTATGTTTGTGTGTGAAAAATTTGGGTGTTACATAGATGTTATCAAGAACGAGGTCTACAGAATTGGAAGAAGTAGATATCTCAGCTCAATTGAATGATTACGAGGGATTAAAAAGAGTTTGTATTTGAATAAAAAAATACAAAGACCCCAACGTCATCATATGGATAGGTACTTCTACTACAAAAATAATGAAAATGGATTTGGAAGGTATTACAACCAAATTCGAATAGGAAATTGGAATCCCTATTCTAGTGGCAAGATTGAATGGACAAGATTATGCTTTTACTCGAGGAAAAGATATTGTGTTAGCTGTGATGTCACATCATTGTCCAAAATTATAAGTTTGTTACAATGATTTTTAGAACATATAACTTCTGTAATTAATTTTTTGAACCTTAATTATTTGACTTAGTAAATTTCAAAAAAATTATTAAATGTTATATATTTAATAACAAATTTTACTTTTTTTGTTTTCATTTTATTTAAATTAATTAAATATATATTGAAAGCAATTAATATTTTTGTATTTTTTATTTTTATTTCTTACTCCTCTTCCACACTTATTATATTATGATTTAGATTATTGTTGATTAGAGACATGGAAATTATTATGATAATTTTGTTAACATGTTGATAGAAAATATGGAATTTTTTATTATCGATATATTGTGACTCATATTATGGATTGTATGGAATCCTAGAGGACATGGATAAATATTTCAGTACTTGATGATGATAGTGTTGTTACTTTATTATATACTGAAAGTTTGGATTTTTGATGTATTGATTATGTTTATATGATTGAGATAGTCTTATGATCTCTTTGATACCGATGAAAATAGTAGAATTCAAATGTCTAGAAATGGTAAACAATTAATAAAATTCCTTAGTCTTTATGATGATTAAAACTATGTTATATAATGATGTGAATTGATAGATATGTGTGTGTTTTATTTTTTTTGATGTAATTGATATGACCTTGAAACCGAAGGGGTATTGTTTTGGTTTTTTGCAGGAAATTATATCACAATAAATAAGCAGGGATTAGGAGACTAACCATGGGAGAATATTGGATGTTTGCAACAAAGGTAACCTTGGAGACTTTGTGTTCGTGTATATTGTTATAATGTTATTATCGAGCTTGTTGAGAGGTTCCCATGGGGGGTGACCTCAAATGTGACCATGGGTTTATGTGTTACTGTTCCCTATTTTTTTTGTTTATTTTGTTGAGTATGTGACTCCTTAATTGTAATTTATTCTCACTTTATTATTTCTTAATTATTGTGCTCTTCTTTAGTTAATTAATCATGTTGATTATGCTAAGTTGGGATGTGACGAAGTGGTCATTTAATGTGGTAGACTAGTCCTTGTTATCTATTGATTTGAGATGGATTTTTATTGATTTTGGAGTTTTGTAACCATCTTGACTTTTTGAATCTCGAATTTGGGGTTTGAACCCACTTTTGAAGGCTTGTGGGAAAAATTAATCTTGTCCCATACCTTTTAAACTCACCCACTAACCATCCTATGATGTAAGGGGTCAACATTAGGCATCATTATGTGTTTTTGAAGGAAAAAGAGGTGATTAATTGCACTTTCTTATAAAACATTTTATTGGTGTACTTGGAAGTATGGAGTAGTGGTTTGTGTGTTAAAGGAAATTTGTCATATCCTCACCCACCCATTTATGAGTCTTGGTCTTTGTGTTTGAATTTGTGAGGTCGATTGGAGGGAAAGTGATGTGGCATCCTACATGGAGCCACCTCACCCTCCTCTCATCATTTTATATTTATGTGAGTTATTTTTTAGTTTTGGGGGTTACTTGGTTTTGTTGTACACTTGCATATTTTGGGAGTTTTGGCTTGAGTTACTTGATTTTTTGGGGTCTTACGATCTTTATTTTAGATTTTTTTTGGACTTGGAGGAAGCTTGAAGTTGTTTCTTGTGGATTGAAGGTTCATGCAATGCCCAGGTAGGGTCTATACCCTTGCATTTTAATTTACTTGTTGTGTGTTCTTTTGTAAAATGAATGAATGCATGTGTTTGTTCTCGATTTGGGGTAGTATGACCTTAATGATTGTGCGGGGTGAATGAAAATGGGGATATTTGAGGGAGGGATAAGAGTTTTGGGTGTGTATTTGGAGGGAGTTTGGGTTGGGTGTCCTTCCTTGTGAAGAAAAAGGGACATTTCTTTCTTATCTTTGTATGTTTTAAATGAGGGAGTGATAAGAGATATGAGAGAGTGAGAAGAGATTTGAGGGAGTGATAATATATTGAGGGAGGGATAAGAGTTTTGTATGTGAGGATGGAGCTTTTTGAGGTTTTTAAGGTGGACACTTAACCCATTGGGAGGTATAAGGGATTATCCATTTTAGTATAAGTTTAACTCAATTAAAATATTAATGTTAATATAAAAATTCTACATCTTGTTCTCATTTTGAAAGTGGGTTTCCTTGCATTACAAAACATGGAAAATACATTTTTTTCCCGTTGAAGTATTCTTGTCAATCTTGGTAGTAAAATAAAATGAACTTACATTTGAGTTATGTTATACTTTTCCCCCTCTTTCAACTATGTATGTAAAATGGTGTGATCTAGTGTTGTTGACATAGTTGATATAAGAATGTTTAAAAGGAAAAATTTATACATTTAGTTCTCTTAATAAAGAAATAAGTTTATTTTTCATTTGAGTATTCTTTTAAAAAAAGTAAGATAGAGAAGAGATTTGTTTTTGTATATATATATATATATATATATATATATATATATATATATATATATATATATATCTGTGTGTGTGTGTGTATGTATGTATGTATGTATATTGTTTAATATATGTTTATATATACCCATTTATAAAACATTCTATTTCCACAGTGACCGGCGTCGGTTGGTAACTGGCATTGGCAGCCTTCAAACTGACATTGATTTCTAAAACATGGTTACAGTTTCAAAACTTACACTTTTTAAACTTTGCTTCTCAAATATTACTTCAAAACCAGTATAACAAAGAATGTATCATATCTGAAATTTTATTAAAATATGAAAATATGTATGTATATATGTCTAAATAAAATACACTAAAATCATAGTGACTGGTGTCAGCAGAGTGCAGGGCATCGGCAGCACATAACGAAATACCACCAGTTAAGAGATCGACACCAGTCTCCTGTGCGTGAACTCTTTTTCAAAAAACATGATTTTCAATCCAAATCCATATCTTAAATAAATATTTTTAAAAATAATGTATATATATACATATATATATATATATATATACACACACATGTATTTACATATATACATTCATGTATATATGTATATAAGTGTATATACTACTAGATCAACCAATTGGTTTCACCCAAATGATGAACTCAAAGAAAATGTGAGCAAAAAATACCCACAACTAGATTAGTGTTGGAGCTTTTCAACACACAAAAATAAACAGATAACTACACACTCCAATCATATTGCAAATAATGAAATGAAGAGAAAAATGGAAGGATAATTTCCTCTCACTTGTAAATATTGAACCAAAGGAAAACCTTCATGGCTTACCTCAAGTTTCCATGGCCTCCACCTCCTTCAACCTGTAAAATCAAATGAACAAATGAAGGGATTAGAGTAAGAATAGAATAAAAAGGTAACATAAGAATATTTAGGGTTTTTAGGGAAAACCTAAAATCTAAGGGTCCATATTGATCTAATCCTAGGGTAGATATTTAATCCTACACATTTTAAGTTGTTGGATTTTTTTTGGGAATGAGTTTAAATAAAAGATATGGGTATTAAGTGAATGGGGCCACCTAGTGTATTTGGGCATGGACTTAGTGGGTTAGAATAAGTTGTGACCATTTTTCCACTATGACTCAATAAATAGATAAATGGAATTTGACTAAGGGTTAAATAATAAACATTGTGCATGGGTGTTTTAGATAATCTTCGAAAAGCATTAAATTAATTAAAAGTAAAATGTATAGTTACATAACTAAATGATGGGTATGGATATTAAGTTAATATGGGAATGAAATTTTAAATCAAGTTAGGAAATAGCCTTTAATAAAGTTAGGAGGATTTTAAAGGAGGTAAAATAAAAAGATTAATTTAGTCAATATTTTAAAAAAAAGATTGGAAACCTTATAAAAGGATTAAATTATGAAATGGATTTTGGAAATAAAAAAATCAATTAATATTTTTTTCCGATTAATCTATGGCTTTGTAGAAATTATTCGACGGGAATTAACTAAATGTAATCTTATGTTTAACATCCTTGCAACCTTTTAAACATTTTTTTTTTCGTAATTTTCCTATGTAATTAATGAGTTTTCACATGGTTATTGTGCATCAATTTGTGGGTGTTACATTTTGGTATTAGAGTCATGGGTTCAACACTTGGACCCTGGTAAAACATGAATGAAAACAGTAAACTTAACACAACACTAAACTTAGAGCACATAACATTGTTGATGAGTTAAACATAGGAACTTAGTAAACTAAAACAAACCTAGATGATGGTGAACTAACTCTCGCCTTGGTTTATGCAGGAGGCACAGACCAGACGATGGGTTCTTTCACGTTGAGTTAGAGGTACCACCCCTAGAGAAATTATTCATTGTTATATTACCATAGATTTTACATACCTTATAGGAGGTGAATGCCACTATACATGGAGATTCAGTTAGGGGAAGACCTAGAAGGAAGGATTGAGAGCTATTTAAGGAGGCTCATGGCCATCCATGACATAGTGAGGAGCATAGGGTGGATAAAATCCATGTGCGTCCAGCTAGACCTACTTCACCACCGAGCAACAAAAAAGATAGGGATGTAATATCGAGACAAAGATCTAGGAGCCCTAGATAGAGAGACGACCATGAGGAGAGACTCAGGGGAAAAAATATGATAGCATCTAATCATATCCGAGAGGTACTTAAGCTTAATCCATCTCACGTCACTAGAGATACATGAGGATTCCAAGATGAGGCTTAACTAATTATCTTGAGAAGATGCTTCAAGCTATGTGTGTACATTAGCAACATGAAGGCTCCTATTGTGATACATATTTTGAGGGACGGGGCAAGAGTTTGGTGGAAGATAGAGGAGCATAATCTCTGAGTGTATTTAGAGACTATGACATGGTATCCCTTTAAGGAGATATTCAGGAGCCTATATTTATCTAAATTATTCATTCAATAGAAGATTGATGAGTTCCATGAATTGCGACAGAAATCTATGATAGTGGATGAGTATGAGAGTCAGTTTTTGGACTTGTTTAAGTATGTCAACTACATGTAGGATGAGAAGATCAGGATTAACACATTCATCAGGGGCTTGAATTTAGATTTGGAAGGAGCAGTGCACATGCATTTTCCATACTTTAGCTGAGGCTGTTGAGAAGGACTATATTGCATAAGAGAATAGGGGGAAGAAACAACATGATAGAGATAGAGTGAGGAGACACATTCAACAGATGCATGATAGTCGGTTGAGGGGGGAAACACCCTCCTCCTTGTGGCGGACATGGATCGGCACAGTGTTCCTTAAGGCCATGACAACAGCCATATCATTAGGAGCAACAACATACCCTTCCACCATTTAGACCTCCAAAAATATACGATGCATAGAGAGGGTAGAGTATGGGACCTCCTCTTCGAAGACCCCTCAAGACATAGGCACCACCTAGATCTCATTCGGTTGGAGCTCATCCATAGTGGCCACATCAGTCTATAACAGGATCATTGGGGTCTACAACATAGACCACTAGAGCACTAGGTGGAGACGCTTCTCATTAGAGGGATCTTGGTAGTTGTCATGGATGCGGTGTACATGGACACCATTTGAGAGAGTGTCCACATAACCGTAATAAAAAGGGTAAGTGACCTATTTCTAAGTTTAAAGTTGGTGACATGGCACAAAGTTACAGGATTTATACAATAGTTGAGAACCATCAGGAAGAGCACCAGGGAATTGTGATCGACACCACAGGTAGCATTGGTGGTATTTCTATCTTTATTTAATTGTTTCAGACTCTTCTCATTCTTTCATTTCCCCATCATTAGTAGAGTGATGCAGGCTGGTGGAAATTTCATAGGATCACAGTTGGGATCTAGAGATGGATTTTAGAGCCAATATCATAGTGGACTCCTTAGTCAAGGAGTGTGTAGTAGACCTAGGACCCTTCACCATGACCTTCGATATTCAAATCCTTCCTTTGGGATCTTATGGGATTATTTTGGGTATGGATTGGCTATCTACACATGGGGCTAGAGTGCATTGTTACAATAAGGTACTATCATATGAAAATGATTTGGGAGATAAGTCAGTGATAGTTGGGGTTAGGAGGCCTATATCCATAGAAACTATATCCGCTATGCAGCTTCAGAGGTGTGCACGATGGGGATATTAGTTGTGGGTCTTCACTTGATGATCATCACTTTTTAAGGGATTTTTCAAAAGTATTTCCTACTGATTTACATGGCCTACCTCCACCACGTGAGATATATTTTCATATAGATTTGGTTTCTAGAGAAGATCCTATTTCACGCGCACCATATAGGAAAACTACCCTTACGATTTACAATCTCAAGTTACAGCTAGGGGGCCCTTCTTGAGAAGAGCATAATCCATCCTAGTGTATATCCTTGGGGTGCACCGATGAGTTTTGTGAAGAAGAAGGATGAATCCTTGCAATTGTGTCTTGATTACAAATAGTTGAACAAAGTAACGATCAAGAATGGTTACCCCCTTCCATGCATTGATGATTTTATTGATCAGATGAAGGAGACACTATGTTTGCTAAGATAGATCTTAACTTGGGGTATCATCAGCTGGGGATTACAGAGGTAGATATTCGTAGAAAAACATTACACACGAGATATGGCCATTATGAGTTCACAGTTATGCCATTCGGTCTGAAGAAGACCCCCAAAGTTTTCATGAGTTTTATGAATGGGGTATTTAGGACATTCTTGGACTGCTTCATGCTCATATTCCTAGATTACATATTGATTTACTCATGCAAGAGTGAGGAGCACAAGGAGCACCTTCGAAATTTTTTGTAGTGTCTTTGAGAGAAGCAACTTTATGGGAACCTGGAGAAGTGTGCACTATTTCAGATAGAGATTCAGTATCTAGGCCACATTATTTCAGGGGAAGGTATCACAGGTGATCCTTCCAAGATTGGAGCTATTATTGATTGGAAAATATTGACCAGTGTGACCAAGGAACACAACTTTGTGGGATTACAAGGATATTATAGTATATCTGTTAAATAATTTTCACATATTTCTCATCCTATCACTTCGCTACAATGGAAAGGGAAGAAGTTTGTTAGGTCAAAAAATTGTGAGCACACCTTCAGGACTATGAAGGAATGCCTTACTATAACACCTATCCTAGTAGTTCCATATCCACAGAGGGACATCCCTGTATGTATATATGCTTCATTGGCAGGGATTGGAGGAGTATTGATGCAAGATGGCTGAATTGTAACATTTGAGTCTGGTAAAATTGAGGATTATGAGATCAATTACCTGAATCATGACGTTGAGCTTGCAGTAGTTTTCATTCTTTAGGTCAGTGGTGACATTTTCTGTTAGATAGGAGGTTCGCACTCAAGAAAGATCATTTAAGCCTATGACACCTCTTGACACAACCCAATCTCAATGCCTGTTAACGATGTTGGATGGATATTTTATGTGAGTATGATATGGAGATAGATCATGTGAAGGGGAAAGAAAATGTGGTAGCGGATGCCTTAAGTTTCCAAAGGCATCTTGTCATGACTACATTAGTGGGTAAGGACTTGAGGACAAGGATTTTGTAGCAGCTTCAACACGATAGATTCTATCATCCAGCCAGAGAAGAGATTGAGTCACACAGACCTCTTAAGGGGAATTTTTTGGGTATTTCATTGGAGTAAGATGGGATTCTTCAGCACTGGGTCAAATTTACATACCTAGAGATGGAGGGTTGTGGCAAGATATATTAGCAGAGGCTCACCATGAACCTTATTTAGCCCATCTAGGGGTGAAGAAGATACACGCCATTTTGATATAGTTATATCATTAGAGAGGAATTTGAAGGGATGTAGCCCGGTTTGTGTCTCGTTGTTTGGAGTGTCAAAGGGTGAAGGTCGAGCATCAACATCCAGATGGCCTTCTTTATCCATATGTTACACCAGAGTGGGAATGTGACACCATTTACATGAATTTCATAGTGGGTACCTACGTCGATATATCACGATGATGCGCTCATGGTCATAGTGGATAGACTGACAAAAGTGACTCATTTTTATCCGATGAAGACCACCTATATAGCTACTACAGTGGCACGAGTGTTATGGGATGAGATAGTTAGACTTCATGGGATTTTGTGGAAGATTATTTTTATTGCAATCCTTTATACAACTTGAATTTTTGGACTACCATGCAATTCATTCTTGGGACAAGGATTAATTTTAGTACATCTTATCACCCAAAGACAAATGACCAGACTGAGTAGGTGAACAAGATATTAGAGGATATGATTCACATGTACATTATTGATTATCAGTCACAATGGGAGGATACCCTTATCTGGTAGAGTTTTCTTATAACAACAGTTTTCAAAGTTCCATCAACATTGAACCATTTTAGGAATTATACAGTAAATATTGCAGGACTTCATTAAGTTGGGACATGTTAGAGGACAAGGTATGACATGGGCAATCCATATTATAGGATATGGAGCAGTAGGTCTACTTGATTAGAAAAATATTGTAGGAGGCTCAAGATATTTAGAAGAAGTATGTAGATAAGAGGAAAGTTTACCACATTTATTAGGTCAGATCAAAGGTTTTCCTTAGAGTCAGACCTCATAAGATCCCCCTCTGTTATGGAAAATTCTCTAAGCTAGATCCGAGATTTGTGGGTCGATTTGAGAAACAAGAGCTGATCAGTCCCTTAGCCTATTGCTTAGCCTTGCCACCTAGTTTGTCTTGCATCCACGATGTTTTACATTTCTCATTATCATGGAGATAGTTCCCATATATTTCTCATGTCTTGGATTGGAACACTTTGCAGGTGTAGGAGTAGGGACATGTGACTATGGATCCCATGCACATCATAGAGCGTAGGACCCGGGGCCTTTGAGGGCATGATATTGATCAGGTGCGCATCCAGTGGGATCAATATGACAAGATATCAGCTACTTGGGATGATGCCACTTTTCTATGAGCTTAGTTTCCACACTTGTTAAACTGACTTCTAAGAGGAAGTTGAGTCAAAAGGGATGGGGATTTAATTCCCACTCCTCTTCGACACTTATTATACTATGATTTATATTATTGTTGATTAGAAACAAGGATATTATTAGTATATTTTGGTGAGCATGTTGGTAGACACTATGAACTTTTTGATTATTGATATGTTGTGACTCATATTATGGATTGTATGGACTCCTAGAGGACATGGATAGATATTTCATTACATAATGTTGATCTAGTGTTGTTACTTTATTAGATGACAACACTTGAAATTATTTACGTATTGATTATGTTTAGATGATCGAGCTAGTATTATGATCTCATTGATGTTGATGAAAATGGTAGAATTGAAATGTTTATAAATTGTAAAAAATTAATAGAATTGCTTACCTTTGATGATAATTTAGCTATGTTATATGATAATGTGAATTGATACATATGCATGTGTTTTCTTATGTAATTGATATGGCCTTGAGGCCGAAAGGGTATTATTTTTGTTATTTGCAAGAAATTATATCACAATAAACAAGAAGGGGCTAGGAGACTAAACATGGAAGATTATCAGATGTTTGCAACAAAGATCACCTTGGCAACTTTGTGTTTGTGTATATTTTTGTGTTATTTTTGAGCTTGTTAAGATGTTCCCAAGGGGGGCTGACCTCAAATGTAACCATGGGTTTGTGTGTTAGTTTTCCCTCTTTTGTTTTATTTATTTTTTTGAGTATGTGAATCCTTAATTGTAATGAATTATAACTTTATTATTACTTAATTAATGTGGTCTTGTTTAATTAATTATTCATTTTGATAATGCTAAGTTAGGATGTAAATAAGTGGGCACTTAATGGGGTAGATAGTCCTTGTCATATATTGATTTGAGATGGATTTTTATTGATTTTTAAGTTGTGTACTCATCCCCACATTTCAAATATCGAATTTGGGATTTGAGGCCACTTTTGAAGGCTTGTGGGAGAATTTAATCTTGTCCCATACCTCTTAAAGTCACTCACTAGCCATACCTATGATGTAAGGGGTCAAAATTTGTGTTCAAAGAAATGTGGAAAAAGCTATGGAATGGGGTAACAACTCTCAAGAAACCCCAAATAAGAAGTAAACAAGGATTCCTATTTTTTATATTTTTACCTTGAAGCAAACAAGCAAACTTAACAAATATAATTACCCTCTATTCTTGAAAGCTTAAATAAGTGAGCCTAATAAGGATCTAAACAATCAGTTTGTTCTTAATAGAATGAGAGCTCACCATTAATTACTCCATGGCCAATGGTTCTTCCCATTTACTCCATGGTGTGTGAATATAAACTCAATTCCAAAACTCACACTTATTTATAGTGTGTTACAATGGCTCAAATTTGGCCATCCATTATTTTCGATAAAGAAAATAGCTCAATAAAATGAAATAAAACTCCTAATCCTAGCAATAATACTATAGTTTATGTTAGAGGGAATAAGTCACAAAGAAGTGTTCTTGTAAATGAGAGGGGGGTAGTGGGATATTTGGGTTCATGTGGGACAAATGAAAAATCCCAAAAAGCACTTTAGCAAGTAAAAGTAAGATTTGACTAGGTTTTAGAAGAAGTTGACCATAGTTAGGGCTAATTAACTTAGGTTAGGTTCATTAATCTTGCTCTTAGAGATAAATTAGGGTTTTCAAAGAGTGTTGAGAGGTCTAATCAATCCAATGAAATGGATTGCTAGTTCAGAAAGCTAATAGAGGTAGTCTAGAAGAGGATAAAAAGAGGATTTAGCCAAGAGGAGGCTTATATTAGCCTATTTAATTGAATTATAAGAGGACTATGACCGAAAGAGTGTCATTCGAGGGGATTTAGATAGGTCTAACTAAAAGTATGTCATCAATCTTTCTCTTAGAGAGAAATTACGAGGAAATGGAGGTTCAGAAAGCTAATAGAGGTAGTCTAGAAGAGGATAACAAGAGGATTTAGCCAAGAGGAGGCTTATATTAGCCTGTTTAATTGAATTATAAGAGGAATATGACCGAAAGAGTGTCGTTCGAGGGGATTTAGATAGGTCTAACTAATAACATGTCATAAATTTATGAGGAGGATAATTAGTGAAATATTAAGAGTAATATTGCTTTGATCAAACTATAGGTGCCTACAAAATTAAGCCTCATTATGTGTTTTTGAAGGAAAAAGAGGTGATTAAATACACTTTCTTACAAACTCTTTTAATGGTTTCCTTGGAAGTATGGAGTAGTGGTTTGTGTGTTGAAGGAAATTTTTCATATCCTCACCCACCCATTTATGATTCTTGGTATTTGTGTTCGACTTGGTGAGGTGGATTGAATAAGAAATGATGTGGCATTTTTCATGGAGCCACCTCACCCTCATATAGTCATTTTCTATTTATGTGAGTTATTTTGAAGTTCTGGGGGTTACTTGGTATTATTGCACACTTGCATATTCTGGGGATTTTGGCTTGAGTTACATGTTTTTTTGGGAGCTTGATTTTGGATTTGGTTTGGACTTGGAGGAATCTTGAATTTTTTTCTTGTGGATTGTTCAGGTCCTTGCAATGGTAAGGTAGGATTTATACCCTTGCATTTTATTTTAATTTTTGTGTATTATTTTGTAAAATAAATTAATGCATGTGTTTGTTTTGGATTTGGGGTAGTATGGCCTTAACGATGGTGTGGGGAGAATGAAACTGTGTATCTTGGAGGGAGGGATAATAGTTTTGGGTGTGTATTTAGAGGGAATTTGGGTTGGGTGTCCCACCTTGTGAAGATAAGGAAGATTTTTTTCTTATATTATTATGTTTTAAATGAGGGAGTGATAAGAGATACGAGGGAGTGATTAGAGATATGAGGGAGTGATAAGATATTGTGGGAGGGATAAGAGTTTTGTATATGTGAAATGATATTTTGGAGGTTATTAAGGTGGACACTTAACCCATTGGGAGGTATAAGGGTTCCCCATATTTCTCTTCTCCCTTTTCTTAGATTTTAAGCAGGTATGTGTTGGAAATTTGTATATTGTTAGTAGTAATGTTTTTAGCTTTATGTGTTTCAAATTTTGTTGGCATGAATGTATGTGTTATCCAATTTTTCCCCTTCAGGTTAAATTGGAAAAACATGACCTTACACACTGAGAAAATAGAGGGGTTGATTCAGTCATGGGAGCTTAAATTTTGGGATTGACCGTAAGGGTAAAGTAGGCCAAACACATTGCAGGGGATTTTGGGAAATGAAGAAACTCTGAAGTAAGAATTTTGGACTTTGGAGGTGGGGTCATTTGGAGGTAGGCCGAAGAACAATTCAAGGACTCAGTGGAAAGAAGCATGAAAAAGGGAAGTAGAAGTCTAAAACCCAAACTTTGAAATTTGAAGTTCAGGGTTTCAAAGATTCAGAGGTTTTATGCGCGCCGGGTGGATGAACAGTTCTGAACCCCTGAAACACCCAAACCCTAAACCCCCCAAATTTTGAAACCCAAACCCCTGAAATCCTTAAACATGTATCCATGAAATCCTTAAACCTGAACCCCTGAAATCCTAAAACCCAAACCCCCAAAATCCGAACACCAAAACCCCAAAAATGTAAAGGTCCAAAACCCGAAGTCCAAATTTTGGAATTTTGGGTTTCATCATTTTGGAACCTTGTACCCTTAGTGCACAAAAAATCATAAATTAAGGTCTAAAACCTGAAGTCTGAATTTTACACTTTGTTTTTTGGCATTTCAAAGTTTTCACAAGCTCATATTGATGAATAGTAACCCAAACTTCGAAATGAAAAATCCCAAAACTATGAAACTTTGAATTTCAGAGGTTGCGATGCAAGTTCATAGTTTTAAAACGAAGATCAACCATGCACATTTATTGCAGAATGGTACCCTCATCTTCAGAAGGCCATAACTTTTGACTAGGATCTCATATGTGTACAAAATAGGACTTTAATTTTAGTGAGACTAAGTATTTAAAAATGAAGAAATACACTTCACCATTTTAGAGGGATGTTTCCATATTTCTCACCTACCAAAATGATGAAGGTATGGACTTCCTTTCTTCCCCAACAAGGAAAAGTACACGGAGGTATGGATTTTGTAGTGGAACCCATCATTATTACAGGTGATTTTGTTACATTTTGGGTGGTCAAAGAAATATTTTGAATTTCTTTATCTCCCTTCTCTCATTCTTCCTATATATTGTAAAGAGGGGCTCATTTTAAAAGATTGGACACTTAGTATATGCCCCTCCTTCCTAATTATTTTTTGTAAGAGATTTTGTGGAGAATCCAAACCTCCCTACTAGAAGTTGTAATGCAAAATATGTGCCTTTGGCTGTCAATGTGATGTATTGTGTCAACTTTGAGAGAAATGAAATGAAATATGTGGATGTTGCAAACCCTCTTATGTGTTATATTTCATATTTCTCATCTTTCATTGCATGCAAGGTTATTGTGTTTTGTTGTGTTTTCATTGCAAGACTCTATTTGTGTTGTGTTTATTCTGTAGGTTGTTAAACATCATTCTTAGTGCATCACCTTCCCTTACAGTAGGTTTTAATTTTCATGCATTTTCTCTAACTCTTTCTCCTTGGGAAAATTTTAAATTAGGGTTATATCTGGAACTCTCTACATTTTTTAGTGGTTGGCACTAGGATAGGATAGGAATACAACCTTCTTTGGAGGGTTATCCTGATTGTAAAGTCCCACACTTTGGGATAACTCCATGTTTTACGAATCACATTGATTGCCTCAACCGTTCACTTGCAAGAAATCAAGGGTGTTGTGATTTCCCCTTAACAATATGTATTTTTAATCCTTTGTAAAGAATTTCCATGGTTGCAAACATTCCCTATTTCTCCATTATTGGGACACGGAGGCCAATGAGAAGGGTGGCTTCACCTTCTCATTGGAATAAGTTTTGGAGGTGAGTGTTTCATATGATCCCTTCCTTTTTGTTATTATTTGGAGATGAAGAAAAGGATTTTAAGTTGATGCCTTGGATAGAGTTATTGTGTAGAAGACAAAGAAAGAGAAAGTTTATTTTTGTAAATTTTATCATGTTGTCTCCACCTTTGAGTGGAGGGATTTTGTACACTTATATTCTAAAGAGATTTCATGTAAATTTATCATCAAACTATGTATTGTAATGGTTGAAAGAAGGAAATTGTGAGTTGTATTTTAGTTGAAGTGTAACTCATTCAAAATTTGAAAGTTAATCTAAAAAGATTGCATCTTGTTCTCATTTTGAAAGTGGGTTTCTTTGCATTGGAAATACATGGAAAATATGCTTGTTTCCCATTGAAGTATTCTTGTCAATCTTGGTAGTAAAATAAAATGAACTTACTTTTGAGTTATGTTTTAATTTTACTCCTCTTTCAACTAAGTATGTAAAATGGTGTCATTTAGTGTTGTTGACATAGTTGATACAAGAATTTTACAAAGGAAACAGTTATACATGTATACATTTAGTTCTATTAATCAAGAAAGAAGTTGTTTATTTTTCATTTAAGTATTTTTTAAAAAACCAATAAGATAGAGCTCTATTTTTGTATATATAAATATATATTATTTAATATATATGTTTATATATACCCATTTATAAAATATTATGCTTCCATAGTCACTGGTAGTGGATGGTAACCCGACGTCGACAACATTGAAACCAACATCGATTTCTGAAACATGGTTAAAGTTTCATAACTTCAAATTTTTAAACATAGTTTCTCAAATATTACTTTGAAACCAGTTTAACAAATATTGTATCATTTTTGAACTTATATATATATATATATACACATATATATATATATATATATGTATGTATATGTATATATGTCTATAGATATATATATATATGTATGTATATATATATATTATATATATTATACATATATATATATATATACATATATATATATATATATACATATATATGTATATGTATATCTGTATATATATCAAAAATAAAATACACCGGATTGAAAATTGTCGATGTCAACAGAGTGACCGATGCCGATAGCACAGAAGGAACCGCCACCAGTTAAGCGAATGACACCGGTCACCTATGTGTGAACTCTTTTTCCATAAACATTATTTCAAATCCAAGTCTATATCTTAAATAAATATTTCTCAAGAATGTAGATCTATCTTAGATATATATATATATATATATATATATATATTGACATAAATACATGCATGTATATATGTATATAAGTTTATATACTCCTAGATCTACCAAATGGTTTCACCCAAATGATGAACTCAAATAAAATGTGAGTAAACAAATACCCACAACCAGATTATGGTTGTATGTTTTCAACACACACACAAAAGAAAGAAAGAGATAACTACACACTACAATTCTAATGTAAAAAATGAAATAGAGAGAAAAATAGAGGGAGGGTTTCCTCCCACTGGAATATCTTGAACCAAATGAAAATATCCATGGTTTCGCTCAAGTTTCCATGGCCTCCAACTCCTTCAACCTAAAAAATCAAATGAACAGCTGAAGGGATTAGGGAAAAGAAAAGAATAAAAAGACAACATAAGGATATTTAGGGTTTTTAAGGAAAACCTAAAATCTAAGAGTCCAGATTGATATAATCCTAGGGTAGAGATTTAATCCTATGCATTTTAAGTTATTGACATTTTTGTGGGAATGAGTTTAAATAAAAGGTATGGGCATTAAGTGAATGGGGCCACCTAGAGTATTTGGGAATGGACTTAGTGGGTTAGAATAAGTTGTGACCCTTTTTCCACTATGGGTAAATTAATATATAAATGAAATTTGAATATGGTTTAAATAATAAACATTGTGAATGGGTGTTTTAGACTATTATATTAAAAGATTAAATTAATTAAAAGTAAAATGGATAGTTAAATCACTAAATGATGGGTATGGATATTAAGTTAATACGGGAAGTAAATTTTAAATCAACTTAGGAAATAACCTTTAATAATTTTAAGAGGAATTTAAATGAGGTAAAATAATGACATTAGTTTAGTCAATATTTTAAATAAAAATGATTGGAAACCTTAGAAAATAATTAAATTCTGAAATAAATTTTGGAAAAAAAAAAACATAATAATAAATTGTTTCTAATTAATATATCACTGTGTAGAAATTATTAGACGGGAATTAATTAAACGTAATCTAATATTTAACACCCTTACAACCTTTTTTTTTATAAAAAACCTATAATTTTCCTAAGTAATTAATGAAGTTTGACATGGTTTTGGTGCATCAATTTGTGGGTGTTACACTATTTAAGGGTAATTTTTCTTGTAATCTACCATTTAGGAAGGGAAAATCTTAACCTAATCTGTCAAACTAAAATATGAGGAGCACTTCAAATTTGATCACTTATTCCTACTTCCTCCATTTGACTATACTTGGCATTTTTTATTGGAATTTGAACTTGGAAAAACTTCTAATTGCATCGCGGCCATAAACATTGGTACATTCCTTTTCATTTTTCAATTCACATGAGCAATTTAAAATTATCCACGTATATGCAGTAAAAAAAAATTGCCTTTCAAAAAATATTAAAAATAATAATTAGTACATGCATCATACTTAATATTCGACCATGAAGAAGTTTTTGTAGAATGTGATTTGTCTATTTTGTTCTATATTAACACTGGTATACCGATTTTAAATAAATCTATGTAAAATAATTCTAGAGGTATCATTCACAGTGCCTATTCCATTTATGTCTCAAATTTAATATAGGTGCCTCAAGAATGATAAATCTCTACATATTTTAAATAGATTTATCGAAAATAGGTATGCTATTTATATTATTATTAACATGAAAACATAAGTTAAGAAAACATTTAAGATATTAAAATTTAAACTTATTGTAACAAATCTTCCCCAATGCCTTAAAACCCTAACAAAAATAAATATTTGAACTCATTAATTTTTATTCCTTACTAATTTTTATATATGGACATATTTTTATTTAATGTTTATTTTGTATGAGTCAGCCAACTCATGCCTTTAAAAACCTCGTTGACACTGTAGGAAACCTCTGGGCCATGAATATATAAGACCAAAATGGTTTTAACAAAAAAAGTGAAAGTTACCGTAACATATCTCCCTGAATGATTCAGAACCCTAACAAAGATTAATATTATTACTCACTAATTTTTTATGTATACATATATATTTTTATTTAATGTAAGTTGACAATACTAATAATTTATTTTTTATAAAATGTTTTTTAATAAGTTGGCCATAAAATTGATCAATAACACTATTATACACCACGCTATCAGAGTAGGATTTCTCTCCACACAAATATTGTCCCAAATGTATAATAGAGTCACCACTATGGGTATTAAAGTTTAGAAATGGAAAATAGAGGTCAGTAAATTGAAGTGATTGGAAGAGTAGGAAAAAGGATTACGAGAAGCGAATGACTTTGAGAAAAAGTTTATAAAATATTTCTCGTATTGTAGTTTTAAAAACCTATATATGTACATTGTATATAGCCAAATCACACATTGAGGAAATCTAAATGCACACACACTACAAGATAACATACCTTTTATCCAAAATATTTTCACAAAATGTATGTGGATTTTGATGACTAAATTGTGAATCCAAATTTGTGGAGTCCACCTACAATTATTTTGTGGAAATTATTAAAGTGTGGAAATTACCACAATACTAAAATTGTGGCAATAACTACAACTGAAATATTGTGAAAATAACTTACAAGTCAAATATTATAGAATTTCTACAACAAAAACATTTCCACAATATAATATTCTGTTTATAAATTGTGAATTCTATATACGAAAATTGATATAAAGTTTGAACATAACTTATTTGTAAATTATATTTGTTATTATTTAATAATTTATTATAAGGGTATTATTTACAACTTAAAATTAAGAGAGTATTTCTACACTATATGCAATATAGTTATAGAGCTTATGGAATTAAAGTCTTTAATTTGTCAAAAACTCTACAACTAAACCTAAAATTATATGAAAATATTGTCATTTTTAAAACATATTTTATATTATTTATAAAAAATTTTTGTCTTAATATTTTCCAATATTGACTAATTAATTAGAAAAAATAATTCCTTATATTGGAAATTGAACTTTGATTAGTAAACTCCTTTGTAATATCAAATATTAAAAATGGTGCCCGAGAGGAAGTATGAAACTATAAATGGAAATTATTGTATTAACTATAAACTTTTCTCAATAAGAGGGGTTTGATATTTAATATAATTTAACTTGACTTATGAATTCAAAATTATGATGTCACATAAATTTTAGATTGAATATATCTAAACTTATGGTTTCGAATTAAAAAAACTGTACATGTACATACAAAGAAAAAAATTTAAAAATGAGAAATATAACTTTTTTACATTTATATTAATATTTAAAACTTTTAAATTTAAATACCACTAAAATAGTGGCAAAGAAACTCTTCAAAGAGATCTTGAATCCAATCTCAAAATATGTTCATTATTACTTGTAAAAAAATGCACTCCCATGAAAAGTATAAAGAAATATAATATTAATCCAAGTTAAACATGAAAAACTTCATTGTAAGTACTCCATTTCCACAATCATGTTCAGGACCTCTACAAATTCTATGTATCAAAGATTGCAGGATGAAAGTGGGTGCCTAAGGAGTGAAAAGGGGGAAAAATTTCTACATATTTTCAATGAAGGGGCTTATGCTGTCAGGAATTGAATAAAGAAGCTCTTAAAATTATTTTCAGCACGCTGATTTGTTTGGGCAAACAGTCTTTCACGTAGAGGTAGGGGCGGGCCACAAACACTCTTTGGAGTAAATCTGTCTTCTGAAGCGTTTGAAATTCGAATCCTATTACTTAAGGTAAGCGTAACATAGCTACTACCCTGGGATCATTTAAATAAATATCTACGGTTAGAAACGTCCCAATCAATTATGAAGGCAAAATCTGGGGCTTAATTGTAGGCATGATTTAAGGTATTCAATGATATTATGTGATCGCCTTTCTATTTCAGGATTGTTTTGGATAAAGCACATGCGGATAAATTTGGTGAGTTCGTTAAACTTAAGATTCTCATTCTTACCCCAATAAATAATAATGTTTTTTAATGTGATAGTTCCACTATAAATAGGTTATTTTCTATATTAATTCTACCAAATTTTTGTGTTATTATAATTATTACTGTTGCTATATTTAGTTTTTATTTATGTTTGTTTATTGAAGTGTTAATTATTGAAATAGCTTAGTAAATATTAAAAGTACTATGCATTTATTTACATGAATTTGAAGAGTGTTTTTAGTGTTGATTCTTCTATTTTCAATTATTTTTGAATTAAATAAAAATATTACAAATTTCAAAAATATGTTATATGTTATTGTGTATATTTATTCAATACGATTTTATAAATTAACAATAATAATTCTTGGGTATTAAAGTTTTGATATTTTCACATTTTATGAGATGGTAAAATAGATTCGAATTGAATCTGTCATGTGTTTTAAATAAACACATGATATGATTCATCGTTAGGAACGACTATGCATTTTTAGATCCACAAACTATAAATTTGTAAGTTCAATGCATCATACATTTATTCAAGAGTCTAGGTGTAATGTTGATAATTTAAATATTTTTATTTAAATCATAGTATATTGTAGAACAACTGCAATGTAAGTTAACAAATTGAAAAATTATTGCGGATTTTCCACAAATATTTCACAATATGTAATTTTTGTGGAGAAACTATTCTATTTGTAGTAGTGATGTGGATATTTCACAATTTTAAATTTAAATTTTATGAAGTAATATAATTTTTGTACAATAAATAAGAAAATGTGATTTTTCCACAATGAAATTTCAATAATGTGGATCTTTAGAAATATTAAAATGTGAATTTTATGAATTTGTGGAAAATCTACATTTTATTTATAGAAGTTATTCGTTTAATGTTGAAAATTCACAAATTTTCTACAATTTTTTTTTATGTGAATAACAATGTGGATAAATTATCTTGGTTCTAGTAGTGACATAACACAACAAATATTTAAATTTATATAAATTATTTGGTAGAGAAGATTTGACATGTTGATTTAATAATTAATAATTTGTATGTATTTCTCCATTTGGGAATAACAATATATAAAGACATGCAATCCCTATAAATTAGTAATTTTTTATAACAATATTCCAGAAATAATCTCACATAACCAAAAATGAAGAAATTAATTTTCTGAAAAATGTCAATGACCCGAAGAAGAATGATTTGTTTTTTTCCCTCACTATTTGGTGGGTAGAGCTCAGAGGAAATGAGTGAAATCTAATGCAAAACGGAAGATTTCAAACTCTTTGTAAATTTTAAAATTACATATTATCACAAGACTATAAATTCATGGATCATTGATAAGAGATAAGATCTGCATAGAGAACAAGACACGAGATCTTCCAAGATGCACGGTTTGATAGATCCCTCACTTTTTTGATAAAAAAAATATAACAGAGATGTACAAAAGAGTATCTCCACCTGAATTCTAGATTGACACTCCTTAGGCTAAAAATTATCGCAAATGAAGTGACATGTCTAAACACTTTGTTAGAGGTCTAGAGATAACATCAGCTAAGAATTATAAATATAACTTAATTTATCTAGAGGTGACAAGGACCTTGCAAAACCAAAAATAAATTTTATATCATTTATATTTTCAGCATAATCGGCTATAATATTTTATTTTTTCATTATTTTGCGCTAACAAGCCATATAGAGGGGAAAAGTATAACTACCCATTATGGAAAAAAATTCTCAAAAATTCATATTTCCTAACTTGTAGGTGATTCGTGGAGAAAATTAAGCCATGTGGATGAAAAATATCCAAACTCAACTCGAGTTTAAAGATATTTGGCATTTTTTGAATGGTTTTAGAGCCAAATCACAAGAAAATGTAGCCCAACATAATGAGATTCACAAATCCAATCAAAATTCCAAATTCATAATCTTGTTTGTAGTTTTTGATGATGTGAAACACCACATTCAAGATTCAAAAATATCCAACAAAGTGTGGGACAAGTTAAGCACCATGTACGAGCCCATAAACAACAATACAATATTAAATTTGTAGTTTCAGTTCCATACACTTAAATTCAAACCGAATGTGAAAGTTAAAGCTTTCTTCCAGAGAGTTACATAATTTAGGGCTTCACTTATATCCCTTCGAGAGAAGTTTACTGATAGATATATTTTTCCCATTGTTCTTATACCACTTCCTTCCTCTTACCCCATTTTTATGATGACACTAAACATGTCAGATCAAATAGTTAATTTTGTCAAGCTAGAAAATCTATTACAATAAGAAGAAATAATATACAAAAAAGAAGATGAAGAGGATTAGGCACCATATTCTCATTAAAAAAGAAAAGGAAAACCACAATCTTCCCAATATTCCTAAAAATGACATCAACAAGGGGACAAGAAAAATAATAAATGTTCTATAGACAAATAAGGACATGAGTTGAAATATTTCTTGAACAATACATGGAAGAAAATTTTATCAATTGGTTCTATAAATTTAAATCATTAGTCTCAGTAGGGAAAATCACACTACAAGTAAGGCTCGAAGTAATGGAATTGATGAAAGAATCCCCACCTACAAGGAAATGTAGCTAAGTAAGAAAATCATTCATAACATGAGGACTTTATTGTACACTGATCATTCTAGCGAACCCTCCACATCATCTAGTGTTGTTTAGTATGTTTATTTTGGAGCCACTCAACATATTACTAGAAACATACACTGGTTTACTACCATGGGGGACACACCTTTGAAAAAACATGTTTCATTAGCTTATTATTGTTCTTACATGGTACAAGGGATTGGGAACATTTTTCTACCTCTTAGTTCATGAAATTGTAGATTAATAGATGTATTATATATCCCTATATTAACAAATAATATAATATAAGTTAGTCAACTTATAGATCATAATTTGAAGATTGATATAGATAGTTAGTCTTGTAAGAAATTGTGCTCATTTCGAGAAAAATATAGAGGCTAAAAAATTATCGTAAAATTCTACAATGTGGGACGTATCTTCCAGATTGACTTTGTCCATAGGGATGATCAGGAACTAGTCATTAATAATTCTTCCTCTACATAGTTGTGGCATTGGGGACTTGGTCACATCAGTTTAAAATATCTCAAAACTCTTTACTAGTTTGATATGGTGAGTCTTTCCATCTCTAAAGAAGGATACAAATAAGTATCTTAACTACCTACCATGTAAACAATAGAGAGATTCATTCTACAAAATTACTTATCGAGCTATAGGTAATATTCATGTGGTTCATATAAATATTTATGGTCTGATGCAATCTAGTCATTCTAGATTTCAGTATTTCATGTTATGTGTTTATGATTATTCAAGAAAAAATTGGATGTTTTTTCTTTGAAATAAGATTAAGGCTTTTGAGAAGATAAATAAGTGTAAGGTGGTTATAGCAAACAATACTAGTCATCATATCATATATTTTCTGTCTTATTGAGAGGGGAAATTCACCAATAATGAGTTGAAATCCTGCCTTCAATCTCATGGGATTCATCGATAGATTCCTCCTCCACACAATCCAAAACATAATGATATTGTTGAGAGATGGAACCATATTATCATGGAGATGGTTTGTTGTTTGATTGATGATTCTGGACTAGTGAGAACATTCTAGGAAGAAGCAGTGAAGAAAATAATGTATTTGATGAATAGAATACCCACATTTCATTTTGATGGAATAAATCCACATAAAGCATGGTCAAATCGAAATCCATACGTTGCACACCTCAGATTATTCTAGTACAAATACAACATACACATACCTAGTTAGAACATAAAGACGTTGGAAATAAAATCATAGAAGCACATCATCATTGGCTATAGTGATGAGGTTCTTAGGTACATATTGATGGATCCAAAGAGAAGAAATGAATACACCATGAAATATGTTGAGTTATTTTAGAAGAAGGATGCTCATAATCCTCCATATTCACCTGATGTAGATATTTCATCTATTTTGAAAAAAAAATATGATATTACCACTAATCATAGTTATGATAGGAATGATGGTGATGATAAAATAAGACACGACCCAAGGGAATAGTACAACCTATTCCCAAATGGTATACTAATATGATTCGAGATGTGAAATTGGATGCTCCACCAGATACGTCCACCACTAGACCACACACTCATAGTAAACCTCAAGATGAGGTCAAATTTTCTTTGATTAATATATTTGTTGAATCTATTGAGTCACCTACTATATAGGAATACCTATGATTGAAATCTTAGAAAGATGTCATGGATGCTGAGTATCAGTCAATGATGAAAAATAACACCTGGATGCTTTTCGATCTTCCACCAAGGAAAAAACGCATTGGTTACAAATGGATATTAAAAAAAAAGTTAAAAATAGATGGCATCGTAGACAAGTAAAAATCTAGACTGATAGAAAAGTGACATGCAAAAATCAAATGTTATAGCAGCTCAAGTTGTTCAAAAATTTCCTCTCCTCATCCCTTGAGGAAATACAAAATTAAGCGAAGGAATGTTAGGGAAAACATAGTTTGTTTAGTAGTTACTTTCGAGACTTTTATTATTTTCTTTTGTGGTTATACAATTATAACCTCTATTGTTTTTTTATTGTGCATCCACAAGGTTATTGTTTTATAGTTGCCACATCTTGTTTGTTTGTATGTGCTCATGAAATATCTATGAATATTATATTCTTCTGATTCCTATGCATTATAGATGTAATATGTATCATTACATATTAATAAAATAATGAAAGGTTAGCTCCTTGTTTCAGGTCCTCAATGAACACATTTACTCTTCGCACATTTTGTGAAGTTTTTTTACTCTCTCGAGAAATGTTATCTTAAAAGTGAAATTCTAGTAGATCAGGGTGGATTCAAAAATAAATATATTAGTCCATTGAAATATAATATAATACTCTTAAGGGCCGAATTATTTCTTTTTTCAAATCCTCTCATGTCCATGCAGTATTTCAACTCACTATTTCCCCTTATTACACTAAAAGTGTGAGTTGGCTCATAAATTCAAAGGGAGGAATTTTCAGCTCTTGAAAATGATTTCAAAGGAGTTTTTTAGTGTTTTATAGTCAAAACCATATATTATTCACCCTTAGAACTTAAAGTATGGGTTTCAGCTCGAAAATTTACTTTATGTTTTATTACTTCATTGGGTTAATGATGTCACCAACTTATGTTCACTTAAGGAGCATAATAAACATTTGAGAGGTCAAATGTAAATTTTTGCATGAAAAGAATAAATTATCCACCCTTATAATTGTACCCTGACCTAATTGGAACATTCCATTTACAAAAATATAACTTTAAGTTAGAAAAATCCTTCATTTTGGCTTGTTGTTGCTAGACACCAAGGCCCAAGGGTACATTTTGAAGTCCCTCTTTCAAAATAAAACTTTTGGAATGCATGTTGTATTCCCATATTTTTCCCTCCCCTTATTATTTCACACTTTTGAAGTAGGAGATGCAAAGTTGGCTCACTTTTGGGTTTGTATTTGCAAACCTCAATCTCCACCTCAGCTTAAGTTATTTTTTAAAATTATTACATTACATGTGATGATGAAAATAAAATAAAGATTAAGTGTTAGGGGAATATATAACATGAAATTTAATATTACAATATGAATCCATGAGAACCAACTAGATATCCTAGCTTTAAAAATCACTTTTTTCTCGCCCCTGAAGATATCATGGATGAAGACACTAATTTTTAGGTTATTCAAATTTTCTATGATGCCCTCCTCCGTGTTCCCTAGTTGCACAACGTTAGAAAAATTTCTAATGATTCCTTGGTCCTTAAAGAGACAAAGATGATTTTGTTCAGTATCCTCTGACACCTAGTGACATTGTTGACAGTGGCAGTTTGGTGCTTTGTAAGGGTAGGATTGGTTTCTTTGTCAGGAAGGGTGATGGTGCTACACCATGTTTTTTATCGTAGCATTTCATTTTACACATTATACCCTATGCTATTTTGGATTCTAAGCCTATCTCTTCTGCCAATTCCTCCCTTTTGGTGTGCTTTTGGAATTCGGTGTTAGAGTCAGAGGAGTTCTTCTCCAACCAGGGGTTGATCTACCATTTCAATGGTCTCTATTTTCGGCTGCTACTTCTGCATTCATCGATTGCTTCAAACTGGCACCCCATTTTGTCTTGTAGGGTGCAAATTTACCCATATGCAAGAGTTTTTTCATTTTGGTTTTTAGTTCTATTGAAGATAGGGTTTTTATCCTCTCCAAAATTTGTGAGCTTTAGAATCACTGCTTGATGAAACTATGGTTTCTGATTTTTAATCTTCTCAATGATTCATTGAACGTCAAACTAGTCTGGGTTTGTTTACCTCATCTACTACTATATTCTTTGGAAGAGGAATGTTTGGTAACCATTGGCAATGCTTTGGGAAAAAAAATTATGCATTGATTCCAAAATGAAACTTTACACACACACTACCTACATTGTATCTTAGTAGATCTATATACCACTCTCGAATTACCTTCTTCCATTAATCTAAAATTTATGAATGTACGTAGTCATAACTACTAGATTATGAATGATTCCACTTTAGATGAAGGAAGTGTTTCTCCATTGGGAATATTTCTTCACAACGCATGAAAGTACACATGAAGCTTAAGGAAGACCTTTTTAGGTGGTAAGATGCTCAACCCAACCTATTGTATGTTGGGGATGATTTAAATTATTCTTCAGATGTGTTGATTGAAGTTAGAGATGACTATGGTACTAAATTAAAAATTCAACCCTTGGTTGAGTCTCAAACTTCACCCCCTTTGGTTGTGGTGGGTTTGTTGGTTCAGGGGATGACACTAACTTTTGGGGTGGATTATAACTATTCCAAAATAATCTCTACATAAAAGAGTCAAATGTTGGTCATATTTGGCTTACAATACATTTCGATTAAAATTTATATCCTAATAGGTGTGATGGATGGATAGTCATTAATTAAAAAAGGAAAGGCACCCCTCTCCATAAAATGAGATTTAGATCTCATTATCAGGATCCACATAAGTAAATTGGTTGTGCTGTAGCAATGGGGCTTTAGGCTCTTCCTTCTTCCTCTTCTCTTGTTCTTCACTTTTTACCTTAGAGGTGTTTTATATTTTGTTTCTTACATGCTTCCTTTCTGTTGAGCTTCAATGTTTTATTCTACCATAAGGGCCTGTTTACAAGGATACTTATCCTTTCAAAATCTTCATATTATTTTCACCTTTAATAAACCATCTTGAAATTATTCCTTCAATCTCAAAAAATAATAAAAATTATCCACATCTCAAATTCCGTGAGGAAAACCTTCATTAAATTTTATGCACACCTTTATCATTAGGGAGGCATCATTATAGTATGGTTTGTAAATGTTCTACAGATAATTTTGATAAAATTTGAGTTCTAACCTTGTACTACCCACTAGTGAGGGAAAAATTGGTAACCCAATTTCCAATAGCTAAAAGGGAGGATTACTACAAAAAGTTGGTTCAACATGGAAAAGGATATGTTAATGATCAATTGATTTAAAAAATTCATCTACAGAATAGATTATTATTTGTGTACATATGAATGGATCGATTCAAACTAAATATTATCTTTTCACCCTGAACATTGTATTTCTCCATTGTAAAATAACTAATGTAAAATTTACTTAATTCTCTTAGGATTTCTATTTCTTCATTGTGATTTTACTTTAAGTAGAAAAGTCACCTAGAATAAAAATATTCATTTGTTAATTTCTATAAAAAAATATTTATATCAATTTTAAATTTTATTCTCTCTTTCTGTAACGCTCGCAAAAAAATGAACACGAAGCCCAAAGCCAAACAAATATAATGGAAAAATTATGGAATTTTTTTTTGTTAAACGCTAAAAGCAACGCGTAACTAAAACCCACAGTTAATTACCGAATCTCGCAACATTAAATAAATAATAATATTAAATAAGAGAATTGATTAAATCTATAGTTGCGTTTAAAATATTTCATTCCATTAATCCTAAATAAATTTAATACCTAGGTTACTAAGGTCATGCAAAAATTAAATAATTAAATTCCAAGTCAAAACAATTCTTTCATTTATAGTAAGCTAATTAAATCTATTCCCCGTTGCAAAAGAAAGGCAAACTAATTATTTAATTTTCTAATAAGGGATAGTCTAACTAAATGGAAAGAGAGTTTATAAATTTAACACAAAATACAACAACCAAAAGTTTAATTACTTTCAACTCACTCAAATGGCCCCATTCAAAAAGGGGGCCCATGTGATCAATCTAATCTAATCTAGGCATTTTGGGCCATTAGATGAATCTAATCTAGGCCATTGGATGAAGGTAAACAAAACAAACCTAAAAATCCTTAAGACTTTTATTCCTCTCTTCTTTGTTCATTTCATCAATTTATTTGTTTTGTTTTGCAGGTTAGAGGATGAAGGAAGAGGAAGAAGTCATGGATGAAGGAGGTTGCAAGCTTGGGGATGGATATACACATCCCCAAACCCATATTATTTTATTTCTCTTTTTATATTCTACCCTTTCACAAGGGTTTGTAAAATTTTCCATTTGGAAAACAAGATTTAAAATATTTCCCATTTGGGTATTTTCCATTCCTCCCATAGATCTATAATTTCTCCTTTTTTTGTAAAGAACTCATACTAAGGATACACACACATATAAATACTTTAATATTTTACCTATTAAAAGAATATATATATATATATATATATATATATATATCTGTGTGTGTGTATTTACCAAAATAGTGTACATATGCCAAAGAGGGCTCGCGGTTAGCTTTTGGTGACTGAGAAAAGTATACAGCGGCGGTTTAGCCACGGGAGAGAGCAATGTATTCGGTGAGGGTTAGAACCCACCGTACAAAAAATTTTGTAAGCTTTGGTGGGGTGGGGAGGGTCAATGACCCCTCCCCACCCCATTTCCCTTTTCTATGAATAAAGCCGTAAGGCTTATCAAGTATATAATTTTTGTTTTTGAAAACGTTTTTTTATATTTATTTATTTAATTAAAACTCCTTTCATTATTATAATTAATAATAAAAATAATATAAATTAATAATATTAAGTAATAATAATATTATATATATATTAATACATATAATTATTAATATATATTAATTATTAGCCATATTTCGAAACTAGTAATATTAGTAAGCTTATAAAAATATTAGCATAATAAAATGTATTAAATGGAAAGTATTAGGGTAATCTATCTTATATAATTTCTCCTTGATGGATTAAACGAGGTCGAAGCTAGATAAATGAGAATAGGGAATATTTGCAAAAATAAGTCTATAAAAGTAACCTACTACAATTGCATTTATGTAGAAATGTGAGTTTTTTTACACAACATATAACAAAAAGTGGTGATAAAAGAGATTGCTTTCATTCATTCTTAATACATCTAACTACTATTTCAATCACCTAGTTAGGTAACACCTTTAGAGTTACAATGCTTCAATTCCCTTTTTTTAAGGAGGAAAAAATATCCATTTCATTTCACAAGCAAATACAACCCTCAAACATGTAAAGTTTAAGCCCTTCAATCTACTCTATTTCAAGGTAACAAAATAACCATCCCATTCATAATCTAAAGCAACTCAACAAAATACTTGTTTCTTCCCAAACTAGAGTCTAACAACTTTAAAATAATTTTAGAAATGAGAGTGTATCAACTTGGGGATATAAAAACAAACTTAGATTAATAAAAGTATATCCATTTCATCTACCTTCAAATATTCATTTCTTCCAATCAATACAATCTTGATAATTTCCTTTCACAAGACTAACCACATTTGACATTTTAACTTTCTCAATTCACACACTTGAGAGTTTACAAGGTAACATGATTTCTGAAGAATACAAATAATTTACCACCACTTACAATTTTTACAATGCATAAAAGTGGAAAGTATGGATTTAACAATATGCCACAAGATATCTTGCCACAAGGCCAAGTTAAAAGTTTTCCAATAAGCATGTCTTCCTCAAAAGGTAGCTTCAACTCTAACTTTCTTCAATCTTCACAATGGATTCACAAACAAAGAACCAGGGGGAGTAGGAAACACTCTCCGCCCAACCTTAAATCCATTAAGGGAAGAATCCTTTCCCTTAATGGCCCCCGAGACCCAACCAAGGAACCATGAATGGAATTAAGAAACATCGACAACTATCACAAAGAGGCTTCTCCACAAAACACACATACAAGACAAGCAACACCACCAAGTTCACACAACCATCAAGTATACACATAAAAACAAAGGTTTAAAAAATCAAACCAAGTAGAGCAAGGGATATGAGAGACCACCACCTTATGCCTCCCAAGTGAAGTGGGAGTCTTTCCTTAAGCCTCAAAATGCACAAGAATAATAACACAATTCCTTATCTCTCCCTTTCAACAAGCAACAAATCCATGAATCCCTTTTCTCTCCCCATAGGCAAGATTCCCATTCACACTCCCACCAATTTTGCATGCCTCACTTAAACTCCCTTTTCCCTCCCCAATGGTCCCATAAACCCTTCTCAACACACCCAACTAAGTCCAACTACTAAACCAAAACACACAACACCATCAAAAGAAAAAATATACTTTTAACAAGCACAACATTGCTTACAACAACAAAGTAACATAATAATAAAAGTGTGGAGATCCTACCTCTCCATCAAGATCAAAGCAGAAACTTCACAAGCCTCTCCAAATTCAATCCAATCACTCCAAAAGCTCCCAAATCCAAAAGTGCACAAGACACCCAGTGAGCAAGTAACCCCCATTCCAACCAAAAGTCACAAATAAATAGAATTGAGAAGTGACGATGATGATGTGGCTCCATGTAGGATGCCACTTCATCGTCCCCCATCCTCACACTCAAGTTAAAACATCGAAACCAAGAAACATCAATGCACAAGAAAGGACTATGCCAACTCACATGGCTCAAAACTTGCACACCATGCTTTCAAGGGAGAATAATAAATTTGGGAAGAGATAAAGTGCAATGATTTTCCTTTTCCTACACTCAAAAGATGGACAAAGGAGTCAAAATTAAGTTTCCCAACCCATAGGTAAGGTTGTTGGGCCAAATTAAGAGGCATGGGACAAACCTTGCTTGTCCCACAAGTCTCCAAAAGAGCCCCAAAATCAAAATCCGAATTTTGAACTCGGGGTGGAGTAAAATACTCTCAAATCAACATAAATTCATCTTACCCAATGAATAAAATATCACATCATTACTATAAGTCACATATATTTTTTGGTTAAACTAAACAAGAGGGATTAAGTCTAATAAACACACAATTACACATTCTAAAGAAGAGACAATTTGTTCAAATTTAAAATACATTAAACATACATAAACAAATACAAAAATTAATGAAAGGGAAATAATCAACCCCATGGCCACATATGTGAAACCACCCCCCGCATGGGTAACTTCTAAACAAGACAAACAAAACACTACACAAAACAACATGACATAAGTTGTCAATTTGGCCTCATTTCTTAATGCTCGACATCCTTCCATGGTTGGTCCCCTATCCCCTTCGATGTTTATGATAAAAGTCTTACACACAAAAAATACCTCTCAGGCCTTTCGGCCGTATTAACAACATCAAGAAATCATATACATATACACACACAAATATATATATATATATATTCTTTGGTTAAACTAAACAAGAGGGATTAAGTCTAATAAACACACAATTAGACATGTTAATGAAGAGACAATTTCTTCAAATTTAAAATACATAAAACATACATAGACAAATACAAAAATTAATGAAAGGGAAATAATCAACCCCATGGCCGCATATGTGAAACCACCCCCCGCATGGGTAACTTCTAAACAAGACAAACAAAACACTACACAAAACAACATGACACAAGTTGTCAATTTGGCCCCATTGCTTAATGCTCAACATCCTTCTATGGTTAAGTCCCCTATCCCCTTCGATGTTTATGATAAAATTCTTGCACACAAAAAATACCTCTCAGGCCTTTCAGCCGTATTAACAACATCGAGAAATCATATATATATATATATATATTCTTTGGTTAAACTAAACAAGAGGGATTAAGTCTAATAAACACACAATTACACATGCTAATGAAGAGAGAATTTCTTCAAATTTAAAATACATAAAACATACATAAACAAATACAAAAATTAATGAAAGGGAAATAATCAACCTCATGGCCACATATGTGAAACCACCCCCTGCATGGGTAACTTCTAAACAAGAAAAATAAAACACTACACAAAACAACATGACACAAGTTGTCAATTTGGCCCCATTGCTTAATGCTTGACATCCTTCCATGGTTGGTCCCCTATCCCCTTCGATGTTTATGATAAAATTCTTGCACACAAAAAATACCTCTCGGGCCTTTCAGCCGTATTAACAACATCGAGAAATCATATACATAAACACACACACACACACACACACACACACACACACACACACACACACACACACATATATGTATGTATGTATATATATATATATATATATGTAAACTCCAAATTCATCATTCAACATTTAACAATTATACTATCCATCAATATGCCAAAATCTAACCCTAACATCCATGAGATTTCAAATATATTCCAACATCTCATAAATATAACATGTCAGTTAAAAATACATATCCTAAAAATCAACATGCATCTAACTGTCTAACATCACTATCTAGTGCATCATGGTAAAACATAAACATCACAGTGTCAATAATCTACATATCAGTATAATCAAACATCTACTAATCAATGTATCATAATCAAATATCTAAACATCAATCCAATAGTATCAATATCAAGATAGAACAATTTTGAAGAGGAGTGGGCACTACATCCTTGTAACACCCATTAAAAACAACCCACTTGAGACCCAAAAACAACCTAGGAGTACTTAGGAAAATTATGGATTAATTTTTTTTGTTTAAAGAGTCTACAACCTGGTTACAAGACAACAGTTGTCACTAACAGGTTCCAATACAGTTTTAATCCACTTGAATATACTTTTATTTTATTAAGAATTATTAGATGTCACAAGGTCCCTAAATTTAGGGTTAGAAGGTTCAAATAGGTTCAGAGGGTAATTCCTGACCATACCCACTCTCTAACAGGCTTAAAGATTTAACTAGATTTTTCTCAAACTTAACACATTCAAATTTTCCCTAAAGCATTCCCATTGGATAGGAAATTTTCACACCTTTAAATTGATATACATAAGTCCTCCTAACTCCTCATATTTCTCAAGTTATGGGTCAGTGGGCCTTGGGGTGAAAATTTTCCCCAAGAGAGGGCTTGTGGGCCTAGGGGAGAAAATTTGCCCAAGGGCAGGTCTGTAGACCGTGGAGAAAAATATTTCCCAGAGGAGGACTTCGGTTGGCGGGGCCGTGGGGTCATTTTGGAAATTTCCCGTGCGGGGGCAAAAAGCCACCTTTACACCCATGCTCTCTTGAGTCCGTAAGGGACATGTGGTGCCTCCTCAGCCAACTTGGGGAAAGCGGGGTGGAGAGGATGAAAGAATTTTAATGCGTTGAAGGAAAATGGGGTAAAATTAACCCACGCCTCCACCGATGCCTCGCGATGCCACATGGCAACTCCTGATTGGTTGTGCTCCACAAGCAAAAATTTAGAAAATTTTCCAAAAATTTTTTAAGCGCTAAGTAAAAAAAAGATATGCCCCTCCGCCAACACCTCATGGTGCCATGTGGTAGCCTCGGATTGGCTGTGGGCCATCTGAGCGGTGAGGAAAATTAGGAAAATTTTCCCAAAATTTTTCCGAAGCGCTAAGCTTAAAAAGGGATCCACCCCTCCACCAATGCCTCGTGGTGCCATGTGATAGCCTCTGATTGGATGTGGGATGTCGGGGTGGCAGGGAAAATTAGGAAAATTTTGACAAAATTTTTCCGATGTACTAAGGGAAAAATTCGGGCCACGGGTTCGCGAAGGAAATTATTCCCAATTTTTTTTTTGGCGCCAATGAAGAAAAACTTCAGAAGACCATTAAGTTTTATAGAGAGATCTATTTTGGGAAAATGAGGACTTTATGGAAATATATCGATGTCCTTTTTACTAACAAATCATTAAATTTTGATTTTGATAAAGTTTAAGGAGTCAATTTCAAGAAAACGATCTGCAGGCTTTTATAGTACAACTGGTAAATTTTAACTTATAAGATTTGTTCAATTTGATCTTCTTCCTCTCTCAACATGTTGAGTAAACATGGAGAATTTTTCTAAGATGGATTTAAGAAGGATTTCAAAATTCAATTTGTCTAATTGATTTGCAATTTAAAAATTTACATCGCTTGACAACAAAACAACTATAAGAGGGTTGAACCCGTTTCTGCTAAGTTTTCTAAGAAGTTCCTTTATTTTTTTTAGTTTGGTTAGGGATCATTTTTTTATCATTAATTCCAACTAATTATTTCATTTGCCTCTTATCTATTTTCATGGTTGTTGGAACATTTGATAAAGGAATTTTACAAAGTATACAGTGAATTGAAAGAAGTGTATACATATCCAGAAAGGAGATTAACTGTCTCTTTTTCCATGAAATAGACCATTGAATTCATTCTATGCTGGTCTTAAATGGTTTTCTTTCCTTCAATCCAACATTAAAACAAGAATGTGGTTTTCTATTCTTTCCAAAATCATATATTTTAAACAGGACATAATAATACATTTTCTTCTCACGTGTTTCACTTTTCCACTTTCGAAAAAGTGATTTCATAGTGCACGTTAAACACATATTTCCAATGGAAATAATATCGTTATGAACAAGACAAAACACTTCCATTAATTTAATTGAAACTCTTACAACTTCCTTTCCATTTGATTTCAAAATACAACGTATAAAATATGTATCATTCTTTCACATTCTTTCCAAAAACAAAAAAACAAAGTACAACTCTTATACATTTTGAATTTTAACTTTCATTGTCAATACAGAGTATCTTTCCGTTACAATTAATATATAGATCATCCACTTCAAAGTGGGAAAGGGATACAATAATACTTCATTTCACAAGGGACTGTCAAACCGTCTTTATCTCAACTACAGAACAACAACATGCATATTTCTCATTCTTCTAAATTGTGATCACAACAAGAGTAGGGGAAAGGAAATTCTCTCCACCTAACTAAGACATCCAATGAAGAGGAGAATCCATCCTTATTCATTGGCCCTCGAGCCCAAACCAAAATGCAATAAAATATGTGATCGAACTCATGGAAACAACATGATTCCACAAACACACAAGCAACATTTTCACAATAAGAACATAGTCCAAAACAGAATGTAGTTTAAAACTACATTAAAGCATGAAAAACATTACTAGGGCTTCATCTAGCAAGCCAAAGGATCAAGAAACTATGGGGGGTGCTCCTTATGCCTCTAAAATGGGAAATGGGTATCACCAGCTGATTTCAAACCACCAAAATATAATATATCAAAGCCTGACACTCCTCATGCCTCCCCCAAGTACCCATTATTCCTCACATTTCCTTATACCTCCCCAATATCTTATGGCACCCCATAATGAGTAAAGAAATGCAAGCCATTTCTTTGTAAGGTGGAACCCAAATCCCAACTCCCTCCTCCCTTATACCTCCCTAAAACGCAATTTTGCCTCTGTTATCCTGTAAAATTGTCAAGGGAAATTTTGTAGGTAACCATACCAAAATTTAATTTTGGTCCCATGAAAAGGTCTGTCAACGTTCAAAATGGCCTAAAATTCTATTCTAGAAATCAAGTTTTAAGAACTTATCCATTTTTCAACCTTTTTAAGCTGGGCACAAGGAATGTTGTGTCGACATCATGAAATGTGTTCCCTTTAGAAATTCCCTTAGGCGCAGGAAATGACATGCCAACATCTTAAAAGTTACACCCCTTGGGCACTAAAAGTTTCATATCAACACCTAAAAACATGCACCCAAAAGTTGCGACCCTTTTATAACTTTGTGCTGAAAATTTCATGTTGACACTTTCTTAAGTACACTTAAGGTTTAAGAAACATGATGTTGACATATCCAAATGTGCACTTAAGGATTTGAAGCTTAAGCTTTGACACCAACCAAGTTGTGCCAAGGCACATTTATACCCATGTCGACACTCCAGAAAGTGCACCAAACAAAAATTGGTGGGCACAATAAATGCCCAATTTTCTATATATAGGCGTTTAGCACCTATTTTTTTCATGATTTGAAAATGTGAAAAATATTACTCTACACCTATCAATTGTCCCTGTCATGCCCGTGTTCCTCTTTTTGAGTTTATAGACCCCAACATCATCCTTTGTCCTCTATTAAACCGGGTGAGTAGATTTTATCGCTCTTATTGTTGTTTACGGTTTTTGTTTCTTGATTGTTGGTGGTTTTAGGTTTGTTATAAAAATTTAGAACTAAAATTAATAAAATTTTCCCCCCATCGTCCTTTGAAAGCATCTTATCCCTCCTTCAAGTTCTGCAAATCTGAGAATGCCTTGCCTTGCATAAAATCCCACCAAACCTCTCTCTGTCAATTTGTAAAAAACCAAAAAGTGAGAGAGGTCATGAAAAGAGAGAGAAATCTGTATAGAAATGAAATAAACTGTTATCCTTTGGTGCACTATTTATATATGTTACAAACCTCACAGTCGTGCCTTGGTGCATTGTCCCCAAATGAAACACTTTTCAAATCTGCGCCAGTATCACCACTTACGATTTTCCTAATGGCACAGGTGTATCCCAACTAGCATCAACATTCTATGTTGAAATCTCCAAATCTACGCCATTTGTAAATCCTTTGGCACATCAAGCTTCTGTGTAGCACATTCCAAAATTGCACCTCGGGTGGAGTAAAACTCCATGCAACATCATCTTTCGTAGTTCCCAGTTAATGTAAATCTCCTTGGCGCTGACTCATAAACCTTAACACCAACACTACATGTTGTGTGTTGCAAACCCATGCCCCACACCTTTCTCCTTGGCGCTAAAAGCTCTTGTGCAACACTCTTGAAGAGTGTGTCCTTTATAATCCTTTGGCACAACCTTTCCCCTCTCAACACAGGTTCACCTTTTTGCATGTTGACATCTCCAAAAGTACACCCATCCTTTTTAAGCCTCTGCAGTATGTTATGAACTTTTGCCTTGCGCCCTAAGCCTTATCCTTGCTCATTATTATTTTTGCAAGCTTTCATTATGAATGAAAAGATGATTGAAATGGCTCTTCTATGCTGGAATTCCTTGATCCTTTTTGCAGAGCAACAACTATCTTCGAACTCACACATGTCTTCATCAAGCAATAAGACAAAAAAGTCAAAGGGTAAAGCAAGGTTTACAGAACAGGAGATCAAATATAAATACTAGAAATTCAGGATGCCTTACTCACTTACAGAGTGTAGTATCAACATCATAGACTTAGAACTTGGGCACATAGATATGGATAACTTTTGGGCCTAAACAAAATAGGTTACTGGTGGCCCATGGATGGATAAGCTGGTAGGCAGTGAGCTACATTTTGCAGCAGGTCTTCTGGTAAGTGCAATAAACAATGAGTTCATCATGTTGGTGGCCTGTTGTTACAACAAAGACACAAGATGTGTCGAAGATAAGGAGGGCAAGGTAATCATCAACCTCACTACCCGCAATTTTGAAATAACATTGGGCATTGCTCACCACAGCCAGTACATGGCAATAAGCCACAAAGAATGCTTAAAAACATGGACCGATAATGAAGATAAGTGTATGTAGATGATGAACGAGGTCTACCAAAAAAAACAAGAAGGTAGTAAGCAGATGGCCTCAAGTCATCCATCGTAGCAAATTCAACGAGGAGTTAAGTGATGTTGTCACCTTCCTTAGCAGAGTATTTGGGATTCCTGATGCCCACTACTTTCACAAATGGATACTCAAGTATTTAGAGACCATGAGTAAGAATGTGCCTGATCAACACTTCGGCTGGGGGGAAATCATATGTGATACTATCTCAAAGAAACTCCAACAGGTTTCAACAACTGGGAAGTTATATATGAATTCATATGTTTTATATGCAGCTACATCAGAGAGAGAGCTCTCAGGGCTAATTCAAAGTGGGGTATGGCCCCATCTCAAAATTTATGAGTACTACCCGGAGCTAAGGCTCGAGAACATTACCGCCCAGTTCAGTAAAATCAATGATGCCTTCTTCTATGAGGCGATCTGCATGTTGAGGCCAAACATGAGATACAGTCAAACCAGCATGAGTGTGATCGCTTCCACTAAGCAATGGGGACTTTTGTTTACACAATTCCCCATCTTCACATATCTCAGGGCTGCCAACTTTCTAGGAGAGCCAACAAAGTTACCAAGGTGTGAAAGAACTAAGATGATTCTTCTAGAGCTATCAAGAGAGCTAATTACTTACCATGAAAGGTGCATGAAAAGGAAGAAATGGGGAACTCCATTCCCCCTCATAGTTGGAAAATACACCTGCACTTGAATAGGTAAAGCACGGGAAATGTATGCTGAGCTAGAATTACAGAACTTAAAGCATGATTTCCTAGCAAGGCCAACATTCGACTGTCGGAGTTGCCTTCCTAAGGCAAAGATCAATCCCATCCATGTCCTAGAGATCGACGTAAATTATGAAATCAAAATCAAGTGAAAGGATCACTCCTGACTGACTTTGGCAGAGATCATACACTATGGAGTTTCCATCATCCCAAAATATTTCGAAGAAACTGATCAAGAAATTGATTAGGTCTACCTTGACACGGATGGGGATGATTGGCCATTTGCAAGTATTGACAGAATCAAATCACCCAAGAGCATAGAAGAAAGGTTCAAATCCAAATTATAACGCACCGAGCATTGGTGCAAAAGAAATGGTCCCATCTACCTTAGAGTGGATTTCACTACTTCTCCCTTAGGAAGGGCACCTCCAAGTCTAGAAAATTTTCCAAAGGGAAAAGGAAAAGATGAATTTTGTGAGCCTAGCAAGTAGGAGGAAACTCCTAAAATCCCTCCTTCTACTTCAGAGAAAGTAGTGGACTTAGTGTCCACAGGAGAAGAAGAAGTGGCAAGTGTTCCAACGAAGACATCCACTCATGATGTTGTCATAACTATGACTATTGAGGTACTCACCATTCCCTCTTCTACCCCTCTTCTTCCTCCTATCACCCAAGTAACCAATCCAATGGTGGTATCTTCTCCTCCATCTTCCTCCCTTCCATCTTCTCTTCCCTCACAGATCTATCCCCCAGCATTTCTTCCATCATGTTGCAAATCCCTTCCGCACCCATGTCCCTCTCTTCCCCTGTGGTAACTCCTGGATCCCTGAGCAGTAGTACGTTGGACTCCTTGTCGATGCCACCACCAAGCATGTCCACCTTCTTTCTGGAGGCCCCTTCTGTTGCTTCCCCTTTTACTCCCATTTATTCTTCTTCCTCTGACCCCGCTCCCATAAGTCCAAGCTAGATCTCTAACCATCTGGGTCAACTCAAAAGAAAGGTCCCCATAGCACCCACGGACTTCTCCGTCATTCCGAAAAAGGGACCCAAGAAGCAAAATGCAATAACTCGCTTCTCTAAAAATGCCTTAGGAGAAAGGGTCGTGGAGATAGCCTACTCGTATCCCATAAAGAAAAAAGAACATCTGTTTCCTATAGACTTCACAGTGACTCAAGTCACAATGGGAACCTCATGAGAAAGTCAGCAAGGAGAAGCCTTCTCAGTTGTAGATGCCATCTACAAAAAACTACAAGAGCCAAAGAGGAGAAGAGAGTGCTTAAAGAACAAAATAAACATCTCCTCCAAGCTTTGTAGAAAATGGAAAAATCTCCCTCAGCAAATGCCATGGAACTTGCTTAGGCTCGCAGTCAGGAAAATATCAATGAGTATATCAAAATTGCTGAACAGGGAACAACTATGTCATCCTGGATTGAGAAGATTATCCAAGATGGTCAGGTGATAATTGGAAAATTCACGTTGCTATACCAAGAAATAATTCAGGAAAATGGAGAGCTACAGGCAGTAGCAAGTTCCCTCTCTAAGGAACTGGATAACACCAAGTTGCAGTAAGGAACATTTCAGATGATGGTCAACTGTTCAGCTGACGACCTGTTAAAGGTCCCCGTTATCAATCGCCCATGGGCACATTACAAAGCACTCACTACTTTAGATTACCAGGTGGATCAAATGGAATACATCTTGGAGCGTATTGATAAAATGAAAGATCGAGTCTTGGACATGCTACAGAAAATGGAGAAAATAGTCTCGAAGATGGCTCCTAAGCTACTCAATTCATCCTATGAGTTGAGAGAAGCAAATGATACATATTAATGCTTCAAAGCTATTGTCTCTCAAGATCAAGCGCAAGAGGTCACCTTCGACATAGAGTCTATCAACAAACTCTTGACCTGCCGTGACTTCATTAGCTTTTTGATCGATGTAAACGAAGAGTTCGTTGAGTTGCTCGATAAGCTCAAGATTGAAAAGGAAACTTGCGAAGTCATTCACGACTACTTCAAGGGTCCTGATCCATATTGACTTCAAGAGATGATCAGCAAGTTTACAGAGTATCAGGCACAATGTCACATCAACTCACCTGAGCCTCAGTCAGAAACCAAGTTCAAGCCAAGATACAATGATGAATAGCTTCTTCCTCCAAGATGATGTTCTATTTTTGTAAAATATTTAAAAGCATGTTGGCACACACAATGACATCATCCATGTTACATCATGAGATGTTGTCATCCTAAAACTTGCTCCAAAGTCAACAGTTGACTTTTAGATAGTTTGTAGATATTTTATAAAATGTGGTTTGCTTTCTTTCCTCTTCTTCCTCCTTCTCTTTCTATAAATACTAGGATACTTGTTGTATTCTAGGTGGACATTTTTTGGAAGAAAAATAGAAGTGAGCAGAGAAAGACTTTGTGCTTTCTTGTAACAGAAGAACATATTAATACAAATATTGAGAATTTGTACTGAATTTATGTATTATGTGCATTATATCTCTCTTAAGTTAGATCTTTCTTTCTTTTTTGTTAGATCTATCTCTACTTTTTATCATTTGTTCATCAGTATTGCTTTGTTTGTTTATGCAAGTAAGTTTGGATCTGTTTACTACCATCCCAAAGAATAAACCTTCGGACCCTTTTATTTTGGAATTAATTTGTTTTCTTCCTTCAGATATATCCTTCCTTCATTCCTTCCTTCCTACCTTTCTGTTTGCAGTAGGAACTACCCCCACTAGGATAAGATCCCAAACCCCTAAAGTTAGAATAGTGTAGATTTGCACAGATTCCTGCTTTATAGAATAGCAATAAACTAGTTTCACTTTGCTGTCTCAATGAGGGGCTTTCCCATGCACAATGTTGGCCTGCTTATCCATAGATCTACCCATCTGATAGATTTTTGGGCCAACAGTTTTTTGTGACTCCGCTAGGGATCGAACTAAGGAAATAGTTAAAAAACTATCATAGTCACTACCAAATTGCAAATTTTCAACCCTTTGTTGAAAACCATATTTTTTTCAAAAAGTGACCAAAACCAAAAATTTCCTTATACAAATCTGTGGATCTGGCCTAGATAGGAGCTTTTAGTTCTCTGAGTTTTTACAGAAACTTGTAAATTTCCGTAGATCTGAGATTCTAACATTTTCTAATATTTTTCAAAACCCTTGCAAATTCAGGTCAAAGATCCAAATATCATCTTTCTAAAGTCAACCCACGTTTTATCCTTGTCAAGAAAACCGCAATCAGTTGTCAGTAAAAGGATAAATTTAAATATTTACAAAAGTACATGCTGCTGATTTTTGCCAGAAAAATCAGAAAATCAGCAAGTACAAACAAAAGTTGTTGTAAATATTCTCTTCACCATTGCAGATCTGAGAGGGTATGCTGGCAGGTGAACAATTTAATCATAGCAGAAGAGCTCATGGAGAAGTTGATCCAACTTTTAATCTACTTCTAAGGCATAATTTCAATATCACACCATCACGATTCGTAACCCTAAGCTCAGCGGATCGATCAGCCAAAAGTGCTTCACCTCCATGGAAAAGCTAGAATTCACAGGGCACCTCATCATCAATTTGCAGTGCTCTGTTGCTAAGTGGAACCACACTTCCTGCTCGTGTTCTCTTTCCTACTTTTCAAATGGCACATCTACCTGTACCATGGGGAAATTTCTTGGGTCTATCGACACTAAAATTTTCCTCCGTAATTTTTATTTCATTAATGTATGTATTAGGAATAGGATGTTGTTAAGTATAATTAGTAGTAGTGTCCGATAGAAGATAATGGCGCTGCCAGTATGGCAATAGTCAAAAGTACAATAGGAATGTCGTGGTAAAAAGTCAATAGTCATCGTAAGTGGTCCAATAATGTTAAAATTTCAAAGTTGGGGTAAGTAGAGAAGTAGGGTCTACATGATTAGGAATTAGAAATATTATATTGGTAATAAGGACAAGGAGTGAGGTCATAAATATTTTGTATATTTTTATTTGTAAAAAGTCTAAAAATGTGGAACCCATGTGAAATGATAAGGTTTATCTTATCTTAAAAGATGAGCTTACATGTACAGATAAGAGTTAAGGTATGGAATATGATTCGTCAGAGTGGATTTCTTATCCTATCTTAGAGATAAGATGGATAAGCCTAGAAGTCTATAAATAAAGAGGCCACCCCCCTCATTTAGCATAGAAGGAAGTAGTGAGAAATATTGTATGAAGTGTGTAAAGGAAGCCATCAGTTTAAACGTGTGTTGAAGAAGCCATTAAGGGGTGTAATTGTAAAGTTTCTCCCATAGTATTGGTGGAAGGAAAGTGAAGTCAATAACACTTGAAGTACCTCATGGGTGAGATTGTAACAATTTCATGTTAATATTATAATTTAATTTGATATTTCAGATTTGTCATCATTCCATCTTATCATAGTCGATGGTATTCTTGTGTTATGTTTGTTGTTTTGTTTCCATATTACATCCACCAAACTAAAGGCTGTGCATTAGTAAATAATCATAGCATGAGGAGTTCCCGGTGAAGAATTAACATAGTGCCGGATTGGTGATGACATGTCCTCTAGCACTACCACACCCAGTACACCCTCTCCCTCATGGAAATCACAAGAATTTTCCAAAAATTTATGGGAGTGGAAATCAAAGCACAGATGCACATATTGTTGCGTTCATTATGTCGTGTAGCATTCTGGATGTAACTCACGAATATGTATCGGTGCGTCTCTTTCTTGAGACCTTGTAAGGACCTGCGTTAGAATGGTTCCATCATTTACCGACCGGTTCCATCACCAGTTGGGCCACGTTGCAAATAGCATTTGAAGATAGATACAAACCTTCCAAAGATGTGTTTGCGTTGTTTTCGCAAATCACTCACATGAAGAAGGAAGTTAGTGAAACCATACATGATTTAATTTCCAGATTTAATGCACTAATCAACCGTGTGCCACTTGCCATGTTGCCAACATTAGAAAATTAGAAGTGTTTCTTTGTGAACGTAATGAGTTAAAGGGTAAGTTTCTTACTTTTGCAAGAACAAATACCGACATTGGTCCTTGCACAAGCTGAAGCCATTTGGATAGAAGACAATCTTCTTATATCTAGTGAACTAAGACAAGAGCCATCAAAATCAAAGACTTCAACTTCTTCTCAAGCTACCTCATCAGATCCAGCTTTCTTGAAGATGGCAAATGATTTTCTCTCACTAAAACAACAATTAGCTCAAGCATCACCTGCTACTCCATACCGGGATATCCCACAGAGGAACTTCACTCCCAACAATGCCCCTCAAAGGCCACATTTTCCTGTTGCTTCCCAAAGGTTAGCAATTGAAGCCCCTCCAGTTAATTCTTTTGTGGAGATTGAAGAAGATGAGAAAATTTACGAAGAACCTTCATTGCAAGGTGAAGATGATCAAGATGTCAGCGAACCGACTGGTGACTCTACTATCAGGTACATGGAATTTGAATGCAAGGAATATGATGAAGAAGAAGGTACCAAAGGATACAAAAATGGGCAATCATATGCAGTGTTCACTCGCTCGCAAGGAAAAGAAGAAAAGGTTGATGTAAAAAAAAAAAGGCTGCGGTAACGTATCCTCCAACCATTGTTAAAAGAGGTAATCCCCTTCTTGCTCAACCTACTGTTAAGCCTTTTGTTAAGAAATATTCTCCTCCTAACCATCCTTCTTCTAGTTCCATAAAGACCGGTAACCCTCCCCCACAGACACGAAATGAAGGACTCATTCCTTCGTTAGGACAACCCTTGGTCGCATTTGGTATAATTGATCATCCTAAAAAGACCAAGATCTAGATGTATGAAGTAGAATATCTTCAGTCCAACCCAGAGCTTCTTGTGAGATTAACCAAGTACATCCAAAGCAAGGTTGTCATTCCTCCTAGTTCCCCAAAAGGAATTCTCCCCACTCCTCCTACATCTCACGTAAACGTTGCCTCGACTTCTGCGTCAAGTAAAATTGAACCTTTTTATCTCTCCCTCCTGATTAATGGTCACAAGTTAAGCAACTGCATAATTAATTCTGGAGCATCTGATAATTTCATACCAACAAAGGTTTCCCATGCTTTGGGCCTCACTCTTACTAAACCTTTTGGTAGATGTTACTCCATGGAAACCAAGCAAGTGTCGTTGATTGGTCAGATCAAGAATGCACAGTTTGCATTCGTAGCATTCCCAGAGAAAAGGGTAAAAATGACTATCCTCATGGTTGACATTCCAGCTGCATACGAAATTTTTCTCGGAAGAAGCTTTTTTAGAGAAGTTGGCAGAGAGATTCATATGGACTGGTCAAAAGTCAGGATTCCCATCAAAGGAGTAATGCAAACATTGGAGCCTAAATCACAAAATAAGTATTTGGTCACCAACTCTGATGACCCTAAGCCTCAGATTCTTTTTGAATGATTAGGGATGAGAAATTACTTCCTATCCATAGACTCAGATAAAATGGAATTTCTTGTCCAGGAGGAAGACCTTAACAAAGTCTGGACAATGCAGTTTGATGTTAGTTGCACAACAAGTGGATACGGCGTTGGAGCTATGCTAATATCTCTGGAGGAGGATATTTTCCCTCTTTCCTTCAAGTTGTATTTTTTCAAAACAAATAATACTACTGAGTATGAATCTTTGCTACTTGGCATGCAAGCTGAAAAAGAGAAGGGAATAAAGAACCTAAAAGTACAGGGTGATGTTCAGCTAATCATCAATCAAGTGAAAGGAATATACCAAGTAAAGAACGACATGCTTAGACATTACCGCAATGTAGTGTGGGACAACATTGAGGAATTTGATGCTTTCTCAATCAAAGCGGTCCCGTGAGCTCAAAATGGCATGGCTGATTCCTTGGTTGTTTTAGCATGTCTCATGCTCCCTCATCCAAGAGTAAAAAATATACATACACCATTGAAGTGGTTTTCTACCCAAGTGTACCAGATAATTCACAACACTGGAAAGTATTCAATGATGAAAATCAACTTATCGCTTTCCTAGAGAAAGCTGACAATTTCAAAGATCTTCATTTCGAAGGATCAACTTCTGCATGTCGTGAGTCTCTCACTGGTCAAACACATGAATCTAAAAAATATTCAGTAATGTAGCTCAAAGGAAACAAGATTCCAAAAGGTTTGGTTTCCTTGGAATTACTATTCGATAGTCACGATCATTTTGTAAAGAAAAAATGACAGGATGATCCTCACTCTTCTTCGGAAACTGAATCTATCAATCTGGGTACTATGGAACATCCTCGTTCCATGAACATCGGGAAGTGTTGTGCACCTAAAGAGAAGCGAAAATTTGTTAAGCTGCTGAATAAATACATGGATGTGTTAGCATGGTCTTATGCTGACCTAAAGTCTCCCAAATCAAAGGACATTCAGCATGACATCCCACTCAAAGATGACATCAAGACTTTTTCCTAGAAACAAAGGCACTAGAACCCCAAGATCTCATGTACTATCCAAGCTGAAATTCAAAAAATGTTGGATGCCAGAATAATTTTTCCCATTCACCACAGTACCTAGGTTGTGAATATTGTACCTATGAGGAAGAAGAATGGCGAAATACACATATGTGTAGATTTTTGCAACTTGAACCAGTCATCTCTAAAGGATAACTACCCACTTCCAATAATGGATCAAGTACTTCAGGAAGTCACTAGTTCAAAAAAATTTCCATGCTTGATGGTTTTTCAGGGTATAATCAAATTCAAGTTACACCTAAAGATCAGTTCAAAAGAGCATTCACCACTCCTTGGGGTACCTTCGCTTACAGTAAAATGTTGTTTGGTTTAATCAATAATGGTGCCACTTTCCAACGAGTGATGGATTTTGCATTCAAGGCTATGATGGGAAAGGTCATTGTAGTTTACCTAGATGACCTGACCGTGTTCTCCAAAAAATGGAGTGATCATTGCGATCATTTGGAGCAAGTACTGATCAGATGCCGAGAACACGGGATTTCACTAAATCCCAAGAAATTAGTTTTTGGGGTTACTGAAGGGAAGCTGCTAGGACATGTCATCAGTAGAGAAGGAACCAAGATAGACGTTGAAAGAGTCAAGGCTATTTACAACCTTACCTTGCCCACAAGCAAAACTGACATTCACTCTTTCTTCGAAAAGGTAAATTTCCTTAGACGCTTCGTCCCTGATTTTGTTGAGAATACTTGTCATATTTCTAATATGATGAAAGGGTCTCAAACTTTCCGATGGAGTGAGGAAGGCATAAAATCATTCGAAGATATAAAAGCCTCCATCACTCATGCTCCTATTCTGGTATGCCTAGACTTTGGCAAATACTTCATCATGTACAGTTATGCCTTTGCACATACTGTATCATCCATCTTAATGCAAAAGAACTCCGAGGATGTTGAATCCCCAATTTCTTTCACGAGTTATCCTCTTAAACCGCATGAAGTAAAGATGTCACTGTTGGAAAAACATGCCTTTGCCATGGTAAAAGTTGTTAAAAAATTTCGCTACTAAATTTTGAACTCTCATACATTAGTGTTGGTACCAGACACGGCTGTTAAGTCTATCCCGACTCAATAGGAGTTAGGTAGCTTACGATGAAATTGGATCACAAAGGTCCAGGAATATGATTTGGAGATCAAAACAACTAAGTTATTAAGAGGTAAGGGCATGTGTCAGCTAATGGCTGAAAACAAAGATTTAGAGGCCCCTGAAGGCGAAGCCGATCACGTCAGTAAAGAGAAAGGTGAGCTTGAGAGAGCGGATTCCTTACCTATCATTCTATTTGTTCTTTCTCACCTATGGTGAGTGCCCAACTCACTTGACCCCAAAATAGAAGCGGACGGTAAAGCTCAGAGCCATGAGATATGTCATATGGGATTATGGGTTGTATAAATGTAGGATAGACGACATTTTCCTAAGATGTGTCGATAAGCCACAACAGATAAGGTTAGTGGAAATTTTTCATGACTTAGCCTGTGGCAGTCACTTCTCTTCATCGGTAATGGCACACAAGATCATCTGGGCTAGATACTACTGGCCAATGTTATTTTAGGATGTAGCCACCTGGGTAGTAAAATGTGAACTTTGCCAACAGTTCGTTTACAAACCCAAGTTGGCTGGATTTCCCCTCAGGCCTGTCATTATTGACAAACCATTCAGGCAGTGGGGAATCGACTTCATTGGAGCACTCAATCCTCAATAGAGTACAAGACATAGTTATGTCCTAACAACAACATATTACTTCACGAAATGGGTGAAGGTCATACCTGTTAAGCATGCCACTTCTGAAGTTGTTTACAACTTCATCAAGGAAAATATTATTGTAATATTTGGCATTCCACACAAGATCGTTGCTGATAATTCTTCCAACTTCTCTTCATGAGAAGTAATTGGTTTCTGTTATGGATATGGACTAACCTTGGCACATGCTTCTGATTACTACCCTCAAGGAAATGGTCAAGCATAATCCAACAACAAAAACCTAGTGACTATTATTTAGAAGCTTGTTGATGAAAACAAGAGGTCCTGGCACAAGTCATTGCATGATGCTTTATGGGCAGACCGTATTACTCCAAAGAGATCTCTCAGAATGTCACCCTTCCAGGTGTTGTATGGGATCGACGCTGAAATCCCTATCAACGCATAACTTCCTGATCTGCGCTTATCTCAAGCAATTGAAGATGAAACTTTTCAGAGTTCTCTTGAAAAGAGGATTATGTTCCTAATGGAGCTTGAAGAGAAATGAGTGAAAGTGGTTGAAAAGATCACCGAAAATCAGAATTAAGTGAAGAGGTTATTCAACAAGAAGGCTAAGCAGAAGGACTTCCAGGTTGGAGATCTTGTTCTTCTATGGGACAAGCGAAGAGAACCAAAAGGCATGTATGGTAAGTTTGACTCTCTTTGGAGAGGGCCATATAAGATCAAGTAACTCAACAGAGAAAATAGCTTCTTTCTCTCATATCTGGAAAAAACCGAGCTCCCGCTTCCCTATAGTGCGTAGCACATGAAGATCTTTAGGAAGTAGAGTTTTCTCTCTTTTTTGTAAAGTCATCTTTCTATTGTGTGTTTGCTTTCTGTTGTGTGTTTGCTTTCTGTTTGTTGTGTTTCATTTTCCTGTCGCCCTTGTTTTTGACTCTATAGCCCAATGGATAGGCACATGAGAATCTGGAATTTTGTACCCTTAAGTTTCACTTAAGGATAGTCCCTAGAAAGAGCCAACTGTTATCCTGTAAAATTTTCAAGGGTAATTTTGTAGGTAACCATACCAAAATTTCATTTTGGTCCCCTGAAAAGGTCTTTCAATGTTCAAATTGGCCTAACATTCCATTCCAAAAATCAAGTTTTAAGAACTTAGCCATTTTTGAACCTTTTTGAGCTGGGGGAAAGAAATGTTGTGTTGACATCATGAAATGTGTGCCCTTTAGAAATTCCCTTAGGCACAAGAAATGACATGCCAACATCTTAAAAGTTGTGCCCCTTGGGTGCTAAAAGTTTAATGTCAACACCTAAAAACATACGCCTAAAAGTTGCGCCCCTTGTATATCTTTGCGCAAACAATTTCATGTTGATACTTTCTTAAGCGTGCCTAAGGCGCAAGAAACATGATGTTGACATATCCAAATGTGCACTTAAGGCACTGAAGCTTAAGCATCAACACCAACCAAGTTATGCCAAGGCACATTTATACCCATGTTAACACTCCAGAAAGTGCGCCAAAGAAAAGTTGGTGGGCACAATAAATGCCTAATTTTCTATATATAGGCACATAGCACCTGCCATTTTCACGATTTGAAAATTGTAAATAATATTCCTCTACACCTGTCAATTTTCCCTATCACACCCACGTTCCTCTTTTCAATTTTTTGGACCCAAACGTCATCCTTCGTCCTCTATTAAACCGGGTAAGTAGATTTTATCGCTCTTAATGTATTCTACGGTTTTTGTTTCTTGGTTGTTGGTAGTTTTAGGTTTGTTATAAAAAGTTAAAACTAAAATGAATAAATTTCTCCCCCCATCATCCTTTGAAAGCATCTTATCCCTCCTTTTAGGTCTTCAAATCTGAGAAGGCCCTGCCTTGCATAAAATCCCACCAAACCTCTCTCTGTCACTTTGCAAAAAACCATAAAGTGAGATAGGTCATGAAAAGAGAGAGAAATCTATATTGAAATGCAATAAACTGTTATCCTTTAGCACACTATTTTTATATGCTGCACACCTCACAGTCGCGCCTTGGCGCATTGTCCCCACATGCAACACTTTCCAAATCTATGGTAGTATGACCACTTATGCATTTCCTAATGGCGCAGGTGCATCCCAACCAGCATCAACATTTTATGTTGACATCTCTAAATCTGCACCATTTATAAACCCTTTAGAGCATCAAGCTTCTACATAGCACATTCCAAAATTATGCCTCGGGTGCACTGAAACTCCATGCAATATCATCGTTTACATCACCCAGTTAATGAAATTCTCTTTGGCGTTGGTGCATAAACCTTAACACCAACATTGCATGTTGTGTGTTGTAAACCCACGCCCCACACCTTTCTCCTTAGTGCTAAAACCTCTTATGCAAAAATCTTGAAGAGTGCGCCCTTTATAATCCTTTGCTGTAACATTTCCCCTCTCAACACAGGTACACCTGTTTGCATGTTGAAATCTCCAAAAGTGCACCCAACCTTGTTAAGCCTCTGTAATATGTTATGAACTTGCGCCTTACACCCTAATCCTTATCCTTGCTCATTCTTCTTTCTACAAGCTTTCATTATGAATGAAAAGATGATTGACATGGCTCTTCTGCATTGGAATTCCTTGATCCTTTTTATAGAGCAACAACTATCTTCGAACTCACACATGTCTTCATCAAGCAAGAAGACAAAAAGGTCAAATGGTAAAGCAAGGTTGATAGAACAGGAGATGAAATATAAATACCAGAAATTCAGGATGCCTGACTCACTTGTAGAGTGCAGTCTCGACATCAGAGACTCAGAACTTGGGCACATAGATATGGACAACTTCTAGGCCCGAACCAAACAGGTTATCGGTGGCCCATAGTTGGATAAGCTGGTAGGCATTAGGCTACATTTTGCAGTAGGTCTTCTGGTAAGTGCAATAAACAATGAGTTCATCGTGTTGGTGGCCCATTTTTACAATAAAGACACAAGATGTGTTGAAGATAAGGAGGGCAAGGTGATCATCAACCTCACTGCCCGCCATTTTGAAATAACATTAGGCATTCCTTAGCACAACTAGTACGTGGAAATAAGCCACAAAGAATGCTTAAAAACATGGACCGACAATGAAGACAAGTGTATGCAGATGATGAATGAGGTCTACCTAAAAAAAGGAAGGTAGTAAGTAGATGGCCTTAAGTCATCCATTGCAACGAATTCAATGAGGATTTAAGTGATACTATCACCTTCCTCAACAGAGTATTTGGGATTCTTGACGCCCACTACTTTCACAAATGGATTCTCAGGTATTTAGAGACCATGAGTAAGAATGTGCCTGATCAATGCTTCAGCTGGGGGAAAATCATAAGTGATACTATCTCAGAGTAACTCCAACAGGTTTCAACAACTGGGAAGTTCTATATGAATGCCTATGTTGTATATGTAGTTGCATCAGAGAGAGAGTTCCTAGGGCTAATTCAAAGTTGAGTATGGCCCAAGGTAAAAATTTATGAGTACTACTCGGAGCTAAGGCTCGAGAACAATATCACCCAGTTTAGTAAAATCAATGACGTCTTCTTCTATGAGGTGATTTACCTGGTGAGGCCGAACATGAGATATGGTCGGACCAACACCAGTGTGATCATTGCCACCAAGCAATGGGGAGCTTTGTTTACACAATTCCCCACCTTCACATATCTCAGGGCTGCCAACTTTTTGGGAGAGCCAACAAAGTTACCAAGGTATAAAGGACCCAAGTTGATTCTTCTGGAACTGTCAAGACAACTAATTACATACCATGAAAGGTGCATGAAAAGGAAGAAAAGGGGAACTCCATTCCCCCTCACAGTTGGCAGATACACCTGTACCGCAATAGGTAAAGTACCGGAAATGTATGCTGAGCTAGAATTGCTGAACTTAAAGCATGATTTCCTGGAAAGGCCAACCTTCAGCTACTGAAGTTACCTTCCTAAGGCAAAGATCAATCTCATCCATGTCCTAGAGATCGAGGACATAATGATCGACATAAATCATGAAATTGAAATCAGGAAAAAGGATCACTCCTAGATGGCTTTAGCAGAGATCATACACTATAGAGTTGCCATCATCCCAAAATATTTCGAAGAAACTGATCAAGAAATTGATAAGGTCTACCTTGACACAGATGGTGATGATTGGCCATTTACAAGTATTGACAGAACCAAATCAGCAAAGACCATAGAAGAAAGGGTCAAATCCACGTTACAACGCACTGAGCATTGGTACAAAAGAAATGGTCTCATCTACCTTGGAGTGGATTTCACTACTTCTCCCTTAGGAAGGGCACCTCCAAGGCTAGAATATTTTCCAAAGGGCAAAGGAAAAGAAGAGTTTTATAATTTGAGCAAGTAGGAGGAAACTCCTAAAAGCCCTCATACTTCAGAGAAAGTAGTTGACTTAGTGTCCTCATGAGAAGAAGAAGCGGAAAGTTTTCCAATGGACACATCCACTCATGAGGTTGTCATAACTATGACTATTGAGGTACCCACCATTCCCTCCTCTACCCATTTTCCTCCTCTTGTCACCCAAACAACCACTCCAATGGTGGTGTCTTCTCCTCCATCTTCCTCCTCTTCCATCTTCTTTTCCCTCACCGATATGTCCCCCAGAATTTCTTCCATCATGTTGCAGATCTCTTCTGCACCCATGTCCCTCTCTTCCCCTGTGGTAACTCTCGACCCCCCAAGAAGTAGTACATTAGAATCCTTGTAGATGCTACCACCAAGCATGTCCATGTTATTTCCAGCAGCCCCTTCTATTGCATCCCCTGTTACTCCAATTTCTTCTTCTTCCTTTGGCCCCACTCCCATAAGTCCAAGCTAGATCTCTAGCCATCTGGGTCAACTCAAGAAAAAGGTCCCCATAGCACCCATGGACTTCTCCATCATTCTGACAAAGGGACCCAAGAAGAAAAAGGTAATAACTCACTTCTCAAAAAATTCCTTAGGAGAAAGGATCATGGAGATAGCCTTCCTGGATCCCATAAAGAAGAAATAAGATCTGTCTCCTATAGACTTCACCATGACTCAAGTCACAATGGGAACCTCATCAGAAATTCTGCAAGGAAAAGCCTTGTCAGCTGTAAACGCCATTTGTAAAAAGCTATAAGAGGCCAAAGAGGAGAAGAGAGTGCTTAAAGAACAAAATAAACATCTCCTCCAAGCTTTGTAGAAAATGATCAAAGCTCCCTCAATAAATTCCATGGAACCTATTCAAGCTCCCAGTCAGGAAAATATCAATGAGTATATCAAAATTGTTGAACAGGGAACAACTATGTCATCCTAGATTGAGAATATTCTCCAAGATGGTCAGGTGATAATTGGAAAATTCATGTTGCTTTACCAAGAAATAATTCAAGAAAATGGAGAGATATAGGAATTAGAAAGTTCCCTCTCTGAGGAACTAGATAATGCCAAGTTGCAGCAAGGAACATTTCAAATGATGGTCAACTATTCAGTTGATGACCTGTTAAAGGTCAGTGTTATTGATCACCTATGGGCACATTACAAAGCACTCACTACTTTAGATTACTGGGTGGATCAAATAGAATACATCTTGGAGCATATTGATAAAATAAAAGATCGATTCTTGGACACGCTACAAAACATGGAGAAAATAGTCTCAAAGATGGCTCCTGAGCTACTCAATTCATCCTATGAGTTGAGAGAAGCAGATGATACATATCAATGCTTCAAAGCTATTATCTCTCAAGATCAGGCATAAGAGGTCACCTTCGACATAGAGTCTATCAACAAACTCTTAACCTGCCATGACTTCATCAACTTTTTGATCGATGCAAATGAAGAGTTCACTGAGTTTCCTGATAAGCTCAAGATTGAAAAGGAAACTTGTGAAGTCATTCAGTACCACTTCAAGGGTCTTGATCTATATCGACTTCAAGAGATGATCAGCAAGTTAGCAGAGTATCGTGCACAGTGTCACATCAACTCACTTGAGCCTTAGTCAGAAACCAAGTTTGTGCCGACAGACGATGATGAATAGCTTCTTCCTCCAAGATGATGTTCTATTTTTGTAAAATATTTAAAAGCATGTTAGCACATGTGATGACATCATCCTTGTTGCATCATGGGATGTTGTCATCCTAAAACTTGCCCCAATGTCAATAGTTGACTTTTAGATATTTTTTAGATATTTTGTAAAAAGTGGTCGGCTTTCTTTCGTCTTCTTCCTCCTTCTCTTTCTATAAATACTGGGATACTTGTTGTATTCCAGGTGGACATTTTTTGGATGAAAAATAGAAGTGAGGGGAGAAAGACTTTGTGCTTTGTTTTAACATAAGAACATATTAATATAAATATTGAGACTTTTTGCTGAATTAATGTATTATGTGCATTAGATCTCGCTAAAGTTAGATCTGTGTTTCTTTTCTGTTAAATCTATCTCTACTTTTTGTCATTTTTTCATCAGTATTCCTTTGTTTGTTTATGCAAGTAAGTTTAGCTTTATTTAATACAATCCCAAAGCATAAACCTTCTTACCCTTCAATTTTGGAATTCATTTCTTTTCTTCCTTCAGATCTATCCTTCCTCCATTCCTTCCCTCCTACCTTTCTGTTCACAGTCAGAACTATCACTACTAGGATGATATCCCAAACCCTTGAAGTTAAAATAGTGTAGATTTACACAGATTCATGCTTTATAGAATAGCAATAAACAAATTTCACTTTGCTGTCGCAAAGAGGGGCTTTTCCCTGCACATTGTTGTCCTGCTTATCCATAGATTTGCCCACCTGACATATTTTCAGAACAATATCCTCCCACAAAATAAACCCCATAGTCTTCTCCTACACCATTCCTAGGCCATTTACCCAATAGCCCACAAACATGCCAAAACATTCACACATTAATATTTACATTTATAAAAGAAGAGCATTTCAAGAGCCAAGCTCTTACCTCTCCATGATTGATTTTTCCAAGTTCCAAACAAAAATTGTTTCCAAGAAATCAATCCAAAAATCCACCAAACAACAAGCATGCAACAATATTCAAACTTCTCCAAAAGCAAGAGCTCTCCAAACAACAAGGAATTCACCAAAGAATGAAGTCTTTAAAGTGAAGCAACCCAAAACAAGACAAATAATTCGAATTTAATAGAAGAGGGAAGGGAAGAGGATGAGGTGGGTCCATGTAGGATGTCACATCACACATCCTCATTCCCTACCCCCCAAATTCAACTTCATTCTCCAAAGCATAATAAATAGGTGGGTGAATAATATGATAGTTTACTTACACACTCAAAACCAACCAACACCCCAAATGACTGAAAGTAAATCATGTAATAAAACTGCAACTAAAACCTACAATTTGTCTTCTCAAAATCCATTATAAAAGTCTAATTTTCAACTCGCCAACCATAGGTATGGTTGGTAATTAAATTTAAGAGGTATGGGACAAGTTTAACTTATCCCACAAGCCTCCAAAATCTGCCTCCAAGAACAATTTCAAATTTTCAAGAAGGTGGAGTGTTTCACACTCAAAAGTTAACTTACACATCACTTACAAATCTCATACAACACTTTAATTCAAGGCCAAAAACTCCATTAATTACTTTCTTATGACACATTTTAATTAATTAATTTAATAACATCATTACTCACAATATTACACACCATTTAATGAATAATGAAAGGGGTAAAAGTAACACACAATAAACACATGGAAACATAAACAAAGGGAGCAAAATAAAAGAAATACATAAAACCCCTTGGTCACAATTAAAGTTGATCCCCCCATGGGAATCCCTAACACACACAAACATGCACAAACAAATACTAGTTGTCATGGTGACCTTGTTGAATTCATCTAGAATTCCAATGTGGTTGGTCTCCAATCCCCCGATGTTTTTTGTGATATTTTAACCTGTAAAACACAAATACCTCCTTCGGCCTTGTGCCCATATCAGAACATCCAAAATAATATAAATATAATTCCCAAAATCATTTAGATATATGAATCACAACAACATCAAATTAATCTAACAATATCATTTACAGTTTTATCAACAACTATATCATCATCCAATAATTTCTATTTCTAGGTCTACTCACAATATCCAAATATCACAAGTTTGAACAACATCCATAATATAACCATGTCAAATAGTATATCATCATAAACATATAAAATGTCTCTGATAATCATCATGCATCATAACTGAATCAATTCAAAAATAATCCATGATCTAACATCTATCATCATACTATAATAAGGTCCATAATCATGTCCATAATATAATCAACAATATCATGATTAGTATAAAAAAGGTGTCAAAGGGAAGTGGGAACTACAATCCCCCTCCCCTTAGACTTGAATTCCTCCTGCAAGTCACTGGAACAAATGTGGAAACTAAACTCGTAGAAAAGTAGCATCCTCCCATGTAGCTACAGTCTCATCATATATGTCCCATTGCACCCAGACCTGATAAACCTCTCTGCCCCAAAGGCCTAGGGTCCTGCAATCTAGGATGTGAATGGGCCTAACCATCACATGCCTCTGATTCTACAGCTGCAATGATGTCTAATCTAACACATGAGAAGGATCTGCAACATAGCTCATAAGAACTGAAACATGAAACACATCTTGTACATGAGATAAGATAGGTTGCAATGCTATATGGTAGGCCAAAGGACAGATACGCTCCAAGATCTCAAAAGGACCCACGAATCTAGGAGCTAACTTAGAACCTTTTCCATAATGGATAGGGCTCTTATGTGGCGTGACACGAAGGAACACCTTCATGCCCACATAAAAATTACGGTCAGTCCTATGCTGATCTGCGTACTTATTCTACCTATCATGTGCCTCCTGTAGTCTCTGTCTGATCAAAACCACCTGTTGTTCCATGTCCTGCAACAAAGCTAGTCTAAGAGAAACCATGTCCTCTAGCCTGTCCCAGTTAAGAGGTTTCCTACAATCTTTACCATACAAATCCTTAAAAGGAGCCATACCTATAGAAATCTGAAAACTATTATTGTAGGTAAAATCCACCAACTATAGGTACTCCTCCCATCTAGACTATTCTTCCATCACATACATCCTGAGCATGTCCTCTAAAATCTGATTCACCCGCTCAATCTGTCCATTTGTCTCAGGGTGATATAATGTGCTGAAATTGATCTTTGTCCCGAGGGTATACTACATGGTAGTCCAGAAATGGGAAGTATAAAAAGGATCACGGTCACAAATAATCTTCCGCAAAATCCTGTGCAGCTTGACAATCTCATCCAAATATACCCGTGCCACTGCAGTAGCTGTATAAGTGGTCTTCACCAGAGAAAAGTGATCCACTGTTATCAATTTATCAAATGTGGCCATGATGGCATCGTGGTGATATCTCGACATCGGTATCCCAACAATGAAGTCCATGGAAATGGTGTCCCATTTCCACTCCGGTATAGCATGAGGAAAGAGAAGGCCATCTATATGTTGATGCTTGGCCTTTACTTTCTGGAACTCTAAACATCGTGACATGAACTAGGCCACATCTCTATGAAGTCCTCTCCAATGATAAAACTATCTCAAGGTGGCGTGCATCTTCTTCACCGTGGGATGGGTTGAATAGGGTGCACGATGTGCCTCCACCAAGATGTCCTGCCTCAATCCTCCATATCTAGGAACATAAATCTAACCTATGTGCCTGAGAAGACAATCTAACTTTAAAGAAAAACCATCAAAAATACCTTTGAGAAGCCTTTGAAAGTCAATCTCTACTCGAATTGTAATGTAGAAGCTATCAAGAGGAAGTTGTTGAAGAATCCTGCTCCACAAATCTATGCTCACTGAGGTGGCCATAGCCACATGTCTCTGTTTGCTGAGAGTGTCTGCCACCACATTATCCTTACCCTTCACATGCTCTATCTCCATATCATACTCACAAAGCAACTCCATCTAATGCCACTGATGAGCATTGAGATTGGACTGTGTTAAGAGGTGGCGAAGACTCAGGTGATCTATCCTGAGTGTGAATCTCTGACCAAGTAGAAAGTGCCTCCATCAAACCAAAGTGTGCACAACTACCGCAAGCTCAAGATCATGATTTGGATAATTAAGCTCATAATATTTGATTTTGTAAGATTCAAAAGCCAGTACTCTACCCCCCTACATCAACACACCTCTAAGCCCTACTAAAGAAGCATTTGGGAAAAAAAAACTCACCCTGTGGAACCGGCAGTGCAAGAACAAGTGTTGTAGTGAGACATTCCTTCAATGTATTGAAGGCCTTCTCACACCTATCCGAACAAACAAAATTCTTCCCTTTCCTCTGAAGGGAAGTGAGGTGGTGCGTAATTTGAGAGAATTCTTGAACAAATATCTTGTAGTAACCTACTAAACCCATGAAGATACGCACCTTAGTCATAGCATTGGGTGTTGGCTAATCCATGATAGCTCTAATCTTGGAAGGATTGATGGTGATACCTTCCCCCGAAATGATATGACCCAAATACTACACCTTCATCTGAAAGAATGCACACTTCTCCAAGTTCCTGTAAATTTGTTGCTTCGAAGACACTGAAGAACCTGGAAAAGGTGCCCCTTTTTCTCCTAACGCGTATGTGAGTAAATTAAAATGTCATCAAGGAAGATGAGCACGAAGTGATCTAAGAAAGTCCTAAATACCCCATTCATCAAACTCATAAACACTGTGGGGGAATGTCATCACCAATCCAGCACTATGATAATTCTTCACCGGGAACTCCTCGTGCTATGATTATTTACTAATGCACAACCTTTAGTTTGGTGGATGTAATCTGGAAACACAACAACAAACATAACACAAGAATACCATAGACTATGATAAGAAGGAATGATGATAAATATGAAATATCAGAGTAAATTATAATATTAACATGAAATTGTTACAATCTCACCCATGAGGTACTTCAAGTGTTATTGACTTCACTTGCCTTTCACCAAGACTATGGGAGAAACTTTACAATTACACCTCTTAATGGATTCTTCAACACACCTTTAAACTGATGGCTTCCTTTGCACACTTCCTACAATATTTCTCACTACTTCCTTCTATGCTAAATGAGGGGGATGGCCTCTTTATTTATAGACTTCTAGGCTTATCCATCTTATCTCTAAGATAGGATAAGAAATCCACTCTGACAAATCATATTCCATACCTTAACTCTTATCTGTACATGTAAGCTTATCTCTTAAGATGAGATAAACCTTATCATTTCACATGGGTTCCACATTTTTAGACTTTTTTACAAATAAAATACACAAAATATTTATGACCTCACTCCTTGTCCTTATTACCAATATAATATTTCTAATTCCTAATCATGTAGACCCTACTTCTCTACTTATCCCAAATTTGACATTTTAACATTACCGGACCACTTATGACAAATATTTACGTTTTACAACATTCTTATTGTACTTTGATTGTTACCGTACTCTACATTATTGGTGGCACCATACTGGCAGCGCCGTTATCTTCTATTAGATGCTACTACTAATTATACTTAACAAAATCCTATTCCTAATACATACATTAATGAAATAGAAATTACGGAGGAAAATTTTAGTGTCGACATCTTCCCCCTTCCTAGCTTCTACTCTGTCCTCGGAGTAGACTATTCTGGTGCTTGGAAAATCTTCAACTTGTCGTGGTTGATCCATTTCCTAATGGGAGTTCCATCCAATTCCTCCAGTCAGTACGTATAATTTTCATGCACAGCTGCTATTTTGTAGGGCCCCATCCATTTTGGAAGAAATTTTCTCTGTCTTCTTTTTTTGTATCTGGAATCATATACTAAAACCAAGTCATTCACATGAAATGGATACCACCAGATCTTTTGATCAAAGTATTCCTTCTGCTTCATTTTCTTCTTATAGTTTGTATCCTTAGCTATTTCCCTCATTTCCTCTAGCAAATGAAGATGTACCAACCTTTCTTTTACTAAATCACTTTCATCCATTCTTTCATTTTTCATTACTCTGACCGTGGGAATATCAAACTCAATAGGAAGAACTGGATCAATGCCATAAGCCAACTGAAATGAGGAGTATCCTGTTGCTGACTTTGATGTTTCCCTATATGCCCATAATGCTGCATGAATCCTTTTATCCCATTTATGTACCTGCAAGGCTGCATCTTTTTCTAGAATTTGACACAACACAAAATTTGTTCGTTCCACCTGTCCATTTGTGTTTGGCTTGTATGCTATTTCCTTCCTGTGCTTAATAGAAAACTTATTGACTAGGGATTCTACCACCTCATTAATGAAGTGGCTTCCTTGATCTGTTACAATTTCTAATGGACAACCAAATCTGGTGACAATGCATTCATATATGAACCTTGCCACTTCATCCAAGGAAGTTGTTTTCAATGGCCTAGCTTCAACCCACTTGGTTAAATAATCTGTGGCAACTACAATATACTTATTTTGGTGTGAGGTAGTTGGAAGTGGACCTACAATTTCTATTCCCCACTTTTCAAAGGGACCAAGTGGAAGAATAGGACATAATGGAGCTGATGAAGTCTTATGGTTACCATGTGTTTAACAAATATCACATGTCTTACAATAATTATAACAATCTTTAAAAAGAGTGGGCCAGTGATAACCTACATCCAAGATCCTTCTTGTTGTAAGTTGTCTAGATAAGTGCCCTCCACATGTACCATTGTGGAATTCTTCTAGCAGTTCCTTCCCTTGATCACGTCTAACTACCCTCTTGTACTGTCCATCAGGTCCTATTCGAAATAATACTCCATGCAGAATAGAATATGGACGACTGGCTTGAGTAATCTTTCTCTTAGTCTTTGCATTGGCACCATCAGGAAACTTGAATTCATTCAGATAATTCCAAATATCTATGTATTCACTAGGGATTGTGTCAAGGGATAACAATGTTGCATTGTGGAAATCATCATCATCACAAGATGATCCTAAACCATCATAGGCTCGAGAGAGTTCATCTACATTGACATGCTTCTTTCCTGGCCTATCTATAATATCAAATTCAAATTCTTGTAGCAAAATTATCCATCTTGCTATCCTCCCTGATGGGTTAGGCTTATTTATAATATATTTTAGAGCCTGATGATCTGTTACAACTAGAAATTTTTGCCCTAGCAAGTAATTTTTAAACTTCTTTACAGAAAAAATGATAGCCAGAGCCTCTTTTTCAGTTATAGAATAATTTACCTCAGCACTGCTCATTTGTTTGCTCCCAAAGTAAATTGGATGTTCATTCCCATTTTCATCCTTTTGGCTCAAATTACTTCCTAGTGCTGCATCTGAGGCATCAGTGTACACAATGAATGGCTTTCTCTAATCTGGATTCTTTAAAATAGGTGAAGACACCAAGGCTTCCTTCAGTTTTCCAAAATCTTCATGCGCCTTATTTCCTGGTTCATAAGTAACATCCTTCTTCAAGAACTGGGTTAGTGGCTATGAAATTTTTGAGAAATTCTTGATGAACCTTCTATAGTACCCCACATGGCCTAAAAATGATCTCAACTTATTTCTATTCATAGGAAATGGTAACTCTTTGATTTTTGAAACTTTATCAGGATCAGTACCAATACCATCTCTGGATACAACATGCCCTAACAAAATGCCTTTAGAACATCCAAAGACACACTTTGTAGGGTTTAATGAGGCTTGTGCTTCATCTAGCCTTTGAAATGTTGTATCCATTTGGTGCAGGTGGTCCAACTTGCTCCCATAGATGCAAAAATCATCCAGAAATAATCTTATGAAGATCCCAATGTAAGGTTCGAACACCCTATTCATCAAACGCTGGAATGTTGCTGGAGCATTACACAACCCAAAAGGCATAACTCTATAAGAAAACGTTCCCCAAGGAGTGGTGAACGTGGTATTCAGCTAATCTTTCTTTGCTATACGAACTTGGTTGTAGCCACTATATCCATCAGTAAAACTATAGCACTCTTGGCCAGCTACTTCATCCAAGATCTGATCTAAAAATGGAAGAGGGTAATGATCCTTCTTTGTTGCCTTATTGAGCTTCCTGTAATCAACACAAATGCGTAGCTTCCCATTCTTTTTTATTGAGATCAAAATGGGAGAAACCCATTCTGAATTCTCCATAGCAAATATGAATCCTACATCAAGCAACTTATCTATTTCTTCTTTTACAGTCTTGGAAAATTTAGGATTCATTCTATATGGCATTTGCTTTATGGGCTTAGCACCATCTACCAGCTCAATAGAATGTTCTACCCAACTTACTTGATAGAGTTCCTTGTAATAAAAAGTGAATATGTGTATGTACCTTCGAAAGAGCTGGAGGTAGGATTCCTTCTCACTCTCCATCACAGCATCACCAATCTTTATTTGTTGGAGACGATCATCAACTTCTTCTTCAGATAATTTTATGGGGTCATGAGTTGGTGTGACTGGAAGGATATCCATGACTGAAACATCAACCTCACTTTCTTCATCTTCCGTGTCCACTTCACTGGTACTAGAGTAATCAGAGGATGTCCAATCATCAGTTTCATCACTTGAATCCACAGGTTCTGCTTTATGATGTTGAGGGATCATGTTTATCTTCACCCTCTCTCTACCACGTCCAAGTGTCATGAAACCTTCATTCTAGTAGTTTCTTGCATGAACTCTCCTTAGCCATGGTCTTCCCAGCAACATTGGGTACGCAACAGTACCATTTTTCATCACCTGAAAGTCTACCACACATACAACACCCATAACAGATATTGCCACATTTGAAACTACACCTTCTGGTTTAGTTTTTCCTTTATTTAATGACCTTAACATAAGTGTTGAAGGGTGATCAATTTTTAAACCCAACATATTCATTACAGACTCGGTCATTACATTAACTGCAGCACCTCCATCAACTAAGACATCATGAATTGAAATACCATTACATAATACCTTAGCTTGTGGAGCATAGGGATCCGCATCTGCCTCCAAAATAGGGACCTCAACCTCCTTCCTTCATCGAGCATTGAGTCCACTTCGCAACTCCCGCCTCTTCTTAGAAGACATAGCCAAGAGTTGACCATATGTAATATTTGCAGGCCTTTTAGATAGATCTTCCAAGATGGAGTATGGTCCTTGCCCCTGTGAAATCAGAAAATCCTGTACACCCAACTTTCTTCTCCTATGTTTCTTACTATTTTCTCTTTTCATCTTCTTAGGATCATTTCCATCTTGATTATCTTTTTCTTTCTTTCTTTTTGTTAGAAACACATCTACTTCATTATTTCTGCTCTTATCTACTACATCAAAAGAATTCACAGGTGCTTTTCCTTTATCATTATCTCCTTTACCAGATGTAGAAGCTCTATCTAGACAATTATACTTATAATGACCCTTTTTATAACAACCATAACATACAACTTCATAAATATTTCTTTTTGGACCTCTATCTCCTCCCTAAGAACTAAATTCTTTTCCTTGAAGAAGATTAATAGTTAACTGACCCATCTTTTTGAGCAGATCTTCATACTCAGTAGATGTACTAGGAAAAATATTTGTGCTCACCAGGAGTGGTGGTGGATTCTGGACCAAAGGTGCTGGTGTAGGCTCTACTTTAGCAACAATTTCTTTGGGCTCCTCTTCCATGCTTTTTTCTTGCCTTCTTGCAATCTCCTTTGCTTTTTCAATGGTAGCTGGGCGGTCATACTTCACTCGTTGTCTGATCTCTGGCTTCATCCCAAGAATGAAGTGCTTACATAGGAGATTATCCACACCATTCATTAACCCATCCGTTAATCCTTCCTTCCAGATTTGGGCATCAAGCTTCCTCCTTAGCTCTAGAACACGAGCATGATAATCCCTTATCTTCTCCTTCTCTCCTTGGGATAGGTTTGTGATCTCGATCATGAGATCTTCATATTTATGTTGTTCACTAAATTCTTCAAGAAAACTTTCAGTTAATAAATCCCATGAATTTTTCACATTATCACCAAGTGTTTCAAACCACCTAAGTGCTGAACCATCCAAAAAGGTAGGAAAAAATTCAGTCCATTGTTCCCTTCTTATAAGGCCATTACAAATACAAGATCATTTAAACTCTTGAATGAAAGAGGAAGCATCTTCATTAGATTGGGCTGAAAAAATAGGAATCTTCCCCATTTTCAAATTAACCACCGTAAAATACCAACCCACAAGTACAATCAACAAGACTTATGTGCAAAAATAATTTGAATCACTGTAATAGAAATTGAGTTTACACCTTTCTACAGTAAAATAGAAATGACCATGGTAAGTATGGTAAAACTTGACTTACTGTGGTAAAAACTGACTTTACTGTGGTAAACACTATTCATAGTAAAAAGTGAAGTTACTGCGGTAAATACTATTCATGGTAAAAAGTGACTTTACTGTGATAAATACTATTCACAACAAAAATGACTTTACCATGGTAACTACTATTCACGGAAAAAATGACTTTACCATAGTAACTACTATGCACAGTAAAAATAAGGTTACCCTCCAATTGGTTTTTGACTAAGTGGGAATATCTCTCCAGAAAATCCACCAACGAGGAATGGTCCTGGCAACGGAACCAAAATGTCATCACCAATCCGGCACTGTGATAATTCTTCACCAGGAACTCCTCTTGCTATGATTATTTACTAATGCACAGCCTTTAGTTTGGTGGATGTAATCTGGAAACACAACAACAAACATAACACAAGAATACCATAGACTATGATAAGAAGGAATGATGATAAATCTGAAATATCAGAGTAAATTATAATATTAACATGAAATTGTTACAATGTCACCCATGAGGTACTTCAAGTGTTATTGACTTCACTTGCCTTTCACCAAGACTATGGGAGAAACTTTACAATTACACCTCTTAATGGCTTCTTCAACACACCTTTAAACTGATGGCTTCCTTTGCACACTTCCTACAATATTTCTCACTACTTCCTTCTATGCTAAATGAGGGGGGTGGCCTCTTTATCTATAGACTTCCAAGCTTATCCATCTTATCTCTAAGATAGGATAAGAAATCCACTCTGACAAATCATATTCCATACCTTAACTCTTATCTATACATGTAAGCTTATCTCTTAAGATAAGATAAACCTTATCATTTCACATGGGTTCCACATTTTTAGACTTTTTACAAATAAAATACACAAAATATTTATGACCTCACTCCTTGTCCTTATTACCAATATAATATTTCTAATTCCTAATCATGTAGACCCTACTTCTCTACTTATCCCAACTTTGACATTTTAACATTACCGGACCACTTACGACAAATATTTACTTTTTACAACATTCCTATTGTACTTTGACTGTTACCGTACTCTACATTATTGGTGGCACTGTACTGGTAGCGCCATTATCTTCTATCAGACGCTACTACTAATTATACTTAACAACATCCTATTCCTAATACATACATTAATGAAATAGAAATTAAGGAGGAAAATTTTAGTGTCCACAGGAATTCGTCAAACAAAAAGGTACCACTGTGAACTCATAGTGGCCATATCTTGTATAGAAGGTGGTCTTATGAATGTTCACCCTTGGAATCCTCAGCTGATGGTAGCCTGACTTAAGGTCTATCTTAGATAAAGTGGTGGCTCCCTTCATCTGATCAAACAAATCATCAATGCACAGAAGGGGATAACGATTCTTGATCGTTACCTTATTCATCTAGTGGTAATCAATACATAACCACAAGGATCAGTCCTTCTTCTTTACAAAGATAAATAGTGCACCCCAAGGGGATACACTAGGATGGATAAGGCCTTTCTCCAAAAGGCCCTCAAGCTTCAACTTGAGCTCACAGAGCTTTGGTGTGGTCATCAGATAAGGTGCTCGTGAGATAGGATTTGCTCCTGGAACTAGGTCTATATGAAAATCAATCTCACGTGGGGGTGGTAACCCTGGTAGCTCCCCTGGAAATACATCTACAAACTCTCTCAAAATGGGGTAATCATCTAGCGATAGTCCACTAGATCCATCCTCTGATATGTCACTTACTATAACAACATACATCTGAAAACCCCGTCGCACACACCGCTTAAGCTACATAGCAAAGATGGTGTGAATATAAATGGGTCTCCTAACCCCTGAAATCACCGACTCAACTCCCAAATCATCTGCACAAGATATAATCTTGTGGTAATAATCCATCATGGCCTTGTGTGCAAACAACCAATCCATACCCAAGATGACTCCATATGAGCCCAAAGGAAGGATACGGAGATCTGAGATAGTTGTGACAGGTCCCAAATCCACCATACACTCCTTAACTAAGGAGTTTATAGAGATCTTGGGTCCAAAATCCATCTCAACATCCCAACTATGAACCTACCTAACTGCCACCAGCCTGCATCGCTCTACTAAGTGATGGTGCAATAAAATAATCAGAAGAACTAGAATCAAACAGAATCGAGGTAGGAATATCACCAATGTTACCTATAATCTTAATAAATGTACTATGATTCTCTACCTATTGGTTCTCAACCACTGCATACATCCTATGACTACACCCCATATCCCTAACAATAGGCTCTGAGATATGTGTCTTACCCTTGTTATTAGGGTTCTATGGGCATTCTCTCTAAAAATGTCTAGTAACACCACAACCAAAACAACCACCTGATCCTCTCCCCTGTGTACAGGTCTGACTAGTACTCTAGAGGTCTGTGGTGTGGATCCTGATGATCTAGCTACGATCTGCTAAGGTATCTACTAGTGAGCTCTTACTGAGTGAGCTCTCTGGTCACCTTGTGTCTTGATGGGACCCCTAGGAGGAAGCCCCGTACTCTAACCTCTCTGTGCATCAAATCTCTGTGGAGGTCTATAAGGTGGGTGGGAATGTTGTTGTTGATGCTACTACTATGGTCTAAACAATGACTATGTTGAACCCTGTCCACCACAAGGAAGAGGTATTGATCCCCTCGATCTGTTATCCTACATCTATTGTATGTGGCTCCAAACTTGGTCTCTACCCTACTGGGTCTTTCCCCTAGTCTCCTCTACTATATATGCCTTCTCAATGGCCTCATCTAATGTCCATAAACAATGGATCCACACTGCACCTCCAATGTCTAGATTTAGGCCCCAGATAAACCTATGGATCTGCACCTGTTCATCCTACATGTAATCAACATACTAGAGTAGATCCATAAATCTACTCTCATACTTAGCCACTGTAAGAGATGCCTGTCGTAGGTAATAGAACTCATCTATCTGCTGCTGTATGAACCTCCATGAAAAATATCTACTCCGTAAATGCTCCTTAAAGAAATCCTAGATAACTGTCTCAGAATCAACATGGATCTTCTGCTCCTCTGTCCGGCACTAGACACCAGCTCCATCCCTCAGTAGATGGATCGCAACACAATTTTTCATGTTGCTAGAACAAGGACATAGCTTGAAGCACCCACTCAAGCTCACTAACTAGGCCTCTGCCTAAAATCCACCTATGTCACCAGAATAATGTGATGGCTAAAGCTTTAGGATCTCCGTAATGTGATCTGCAACTATGGTCTGATAGGCTCTTGGCCTCTATGCATGCTCATCCCTAAGCCTAGGGCTCCGAGCCCTATCTTTGTGTCCCAAAACTCGATCACCCTGTCCCCTCTATGGTGACTCTACTTTGTCTGAATTTGCATGGAATTTCTCTCCTACATGCTCATCGCTGGGTCAAGGTGATACATGACCCTCAACAGAAGTGACTTTATCATGTCTGGATGCATGCCCTCCTACTGATCCTTTGCATAGAGCGGCATTAACATCCCGAAGAGTCTACAAAATCTGGGGTAAGATGGCTGCTACCACATTATCTGGTGGTGGTAATTCTAGGTCTATGTAAAAAGACCCCTCATCCCATCTACACCTTCTGCATAGACCAAGGTGAGAGTTAGTTCATCTTTCTAAGTTTTATTCAGTTTCCATGTTTACTAAAATATGTAATTTCTAGACTAAGTTGTTTTCTAGATTTAAAAGCATGTTAGATGTAAGGTTCATGTCTCAAGTTTTCTAGTGTGCCCAATGGCCCAAGATTTTGAATGACTACTCTGATACCAAGTGTAATGCCCACTAAAAAACAACCCACTTGAGACCCAAGAACAACCTATGATTAGTTAGGAAAACTATGGAATAATGTTTTTTGTTTAAAGAGTCTACAACCGAGTTACAAGACAACAGTTATCACTAACAGGTTCCAATATAATTCTAATCCACTAGAATATAATTTTCTTTTATTAACAATTATTAGATGTCACAAGGTCCAAAAATTTAGGGTTAGAAGGTTCAAATAGGTTCAGAGGGTAATTCCTCACCATACCCACTCTCTAACAGACTTAAAGATTCAACTAGAGTTTTCTCAAACTGAATGCATTCAAATTTTCCCTAAATCATTCCCATTGGATAGGAAATTTCCTCACCTTTCCATTGATAAAAATAATTCCTCCTAACTCCTCATATTTCTCAAGTTATGGGCCGACAGGCCTTGGGGTGAAACTTTCCCTCAAGAGTGGGCCTGCGGGGCTAAGGGAGAAAATTTTCCCTAGGGTGGGTCTGCGGGCCATGGGGAGAAATATTTCCCAGAGCAGGAATCAGGTTAGCGGGGACATGGGGGACATTTGGAAATTTCCTGCGTGGGGGTGAAAATCCACCTTTATACCGACTCTCCCGCAAGTCTGCAAGGGACACGTGGCACCTCCTCAACCAACGTGGGGAAAGCAGCATGGCGGGGATGAAATTGTTTTAATGCCCCAAAGGAAAACGGGGTAAAATTCTCTTGTACCTTCACCAATGCCTCACATTTCCATGTGGAAGCTCTTGATTGGGTACAGGATGGTGGGCTGCAGGGAAAATTTAGAAAATTTCCCCAAAATATTCTGAAAATGAAAAAGGCAAAAAGGAACCTGCTCCTCCGTCGATGCCTCACGATGTTATGTGGCAGCTCCCAATTGGTTGTGGACCGGCAAGTCGGCGGGGAAATTTTAGAAAATTTTCCCAATTTTTTTAAGCGCTAAGTAAAAAAATGATCCGCCCATCCATCAATGCCTCATGGTGCCATGTGGCAGCCTCTGATTGGCTGCGGGGTGGTGGGGAAAATTAGGAAAAATTTCCCAAAATATTTTCGAAGCGCTAAGCTTAAAAATGGGTCCACCCCTCCACGAACACCTCGTGGTGCCACATGAAAGCCTCTGATTGGCTGCAGGATTGTAGGGTGGTGGGGAAAATTTTCCCAAAAATTTTTGGGAGTGCTAAGGGAAACATTCGGGCCTGTGGGTCCGCCAAGGAAATTTTTTCCAAATTTTTGTTTTTTTAACACCAATGAAGAAAAACTTCAAAATGCCATAACTTTTGATAGAGAGCTCAGTTTTGGGAAAATGAGGACTTTCTGCAAATATCTTGACGTCCTCTTTACTCAAGAATAATTAAATTTTTATTTTACAGTGCAACTAGTAAATTTTAACTTACAAGATTTGTTCAATTTGATCTTCTTCCTCTCTCAACATATTGAATAGACATGGAGAATTGTTCTTAGATGGATTTAAGAAGGATTTCAAGATTCAATTTTTCTGATTGATTTGCAACTTGAAAATTTACATATCTTGACAGCAAAACGACTGTAAGAGGGTTGAGCCCATTTCTGCTAAGTTTTATAAAAAGTTCCTTATTATTTAGTATAAGAAGTATCATGATTATGGACCTTATTATAGTATAAATGAAAGAACTGGTTTGACTTGGACTTTAATTATTTAATGTTTGCATCACCTTAGGAACCTAGGCATTAAATTTATTTAGGATTAATGGAATGAAATATTTTAAACTCAACTATATATTTAATCAATTCTCTTATTTAATATTATTATTTATTTAATGTTTCAATTGTCGGTAATTAACCCTAGGTTTTAGTTACACGTTGCTTTCGTCCTTTAACAAAAAAACAATACCATAATTTTTCCATTATATTATTTGTTTGGGTTTGGGCTTCGTGTTCATTTTGTTTGCAGGCGTTACACTTTCCCTCTCTTAGCTATGAATATATTTGCTAAAAATTTGTGTGTATAATGTATTTTCATAATTCATACATAAAAGGATATGAGTAAATTTGAGGAAGAATTAATCTTATGGTGTGGATGTTTTGAAATGATGAAATCATGCTTACCTAAACTTTTGATTGAATGTTTTCCACATTTCGTATCATTTGTATTACAAGTGATGGTAGGATTTTTAGGCTTGTATATTAGATATTTTTATAGGTATACCTTTTGACATAGATTAGTAATCCATGAATGTTGAAGAATTTTTACTTTTGGGTGTTATTTATTCTCATCACAACTATTGATTATGTTCTTTTCCTCATATATAAGAAAAAGGTTTTCCCATATTTTTTTATTATCCTTGAGTTTTCCCAACATATCTCTATGTTTAACATGTTGTGGAATCTTACCATCCATCTTCTCACCTATCTATTCAATCCATTATTATCCTTCGCACCCTTTCAAGTGGTTTTTGGTTAAATGTATCCAAAAACCCAAAAAATACTTAGATCGTCCTCTCAGTTACAGAGGAATATTTCCTTGTCAATAGGTGATATTTGATCTCTCCATGGTTACAAAATTTTATGCTAGTCTCATGAGACATGTAATTGAAATCAATAAAATAAGAAAAGTGACATAAAACTCACTAACAAAATGGTGAATCTATTTAGAATCTACTTAACTGTTCTATCTAAGTTCCATATCTACGAACTTTACCTAAATAAGAAAGGAATTTTGTAACTCTAAAAATATGTTTTATGTTGGTATGATAGAATGACATTAGACCCATCACTCTCATGGGGAAGACATATTGGGCCTTTGGATTTATCTTAACTAAATAAACTATCTACAACATCAAGTAAATATTTTTCCCAAATTATCTAGAAATGATTCTTAGAATACTATTCATATATAATATTTCACAATTACATGTCATATTTTTTGATTTTGTTATGAATCTATATTAACGAGGTTTCTTTCTAAAATTCTCACTAGAGATGTATCTAAATGGTTCAACTTTTTAGATTATGGATGCATCACTAATTGAGATGATATGTATATGATACTTTTCAAAACATTCAATCCACCTATGGATGAATGTGCCTTATTACATATCAAATCTTCCAAATCAAGAAAAGTTAGCATGAAAATATTAGAGACATTGTGGCCCACTTTAAAATGTTAATAAGATTAATCCCTCTTAATAGTTACCAAAGTGATGATAATTAAGTATGTTTTCATCTCCTCTCTACACCCAAAAATACAATTTCTACTAAAAAGGAGGATGGTATGTAATATGCAATCTATAAAAAAAGAGGATGTTGTACTTGAATACCATATGATCATATGAAGCATAATTAATTATAATGTTTCAGATCACAGTTCACATGTCTCCAGTGTAAAAAATAAAATAGCCCAACTTTTAATAAATAAGGAAGGATTTCAAAGAGAACCAACAAACAAAAAATAATCACAAGGTCAAGTTTGTAATACTATTTGTAAGAAGATGAAAAAAAAATTAAAACCACATGATAGTTTCAATTTTAAAGTCAGTCGAGCAAGTAAGTTGCTAGAAGAACAATTGATAGAACCACAAAGTGTAGAAGAGATAAGAGTTCATTTTTGTAATGTGAAGATGAGGAGGAAGAATACCCATAGTCTCACAAGGTTTTTTCACCAAAGGAATTATCTTTGTCCCTAATGATGACGATGTCCTTTGTTAATCACAAGAAGATGCTGACATGAGTAAGTGGATTATTTATATGAAATAAAGAATTGTGTTGAATTCAATCATTTCTATGGATTCTAATTCATATTACATTACTAAAGATACACAAAAATATGAGTGTTTGGTCATATTCTATTGAATCAAATGAAACTATCTTAATCTTCAAAAACATCATGGTCCTTTTATATTTGAAATCATATAAGTTGGATCTATTGAAGGAAAATTTCTTCCGATCATCATCACTTATGAAACAATAAAAATTGCAACAATTGAAATCCATGATGAGAAATGCGATTCATTCAATCATGCATTTATTAATGTCATAGACATTTAAAAACACAGTGAAGAAGTTAAAAATATTTGTAGTAAGCCTACCATGAAACATGAGAACCATAATCATATGAGATTCAATGATAAATATCCATCAATAATGATGTTTTCCATAGGACCAAGAAAGACCATTTTTTATAACAAATGCCAAAGAAATTATCCAAATCATAGGAGTTGTTTTTTCACTATGAAGTGATGAATGTAATTCTAATTTGCATCCATATTCTTAGTAGCAAGATCCATGAGTTCAGTGAGTTCAATTCCTCTCTATGTTAATTGAATTCATTTTTTCCATGCCAACTCCATATTTCCAATTATATATTTCAAAGGGGCACATTATTTTCTTAGATAGTTAATGATTTTTCATAACATGTATTATATTTTTTATTACCTTGTAAATATTTCATGTTTTTTTGTTGTGTGGTGTGTTTCCCATTCTATTGTGACGTGTGTGTATGTGTGTGTGTGTCAAATAAATGCAATAGTAAAAACCATATCATATGCAATCATTTCTAATCCCTCCTTACAATTGATCCTAATATACCCAAATGGTAAGGAACTATTCTGATTAATGTTGCAAGATTCTAGTGTTCATGCTTATCTTGTTTATGTTATGTGCTACCCAAGATAAGTCCAAAAATCAAAAATAGTTATTGGTATGTAAAATGTATACACATTGTACTTAAAAACCCAACACGTTCTGGTAGGTCCTCATCATCCAGATATATATATAGATATCAGGGTGGGTGAGGTAGGAGGTAGATATATGGGTTTTTTCCCTAGTCATATCTTCTAGTAATATTAGAGATGGGGTATTGATTTGTGGTTTTATCATGTATATAAGAGAGTAGATAGATTTCATATACATGTGTGGGAAAATCTCCATCTGGAGGGTGGGGGAGACCTAAAGAACCTCCATCACTTCCCTCCAACCCCCATATCATTTAGAGATAGGGAGAGAGACTCTAAAATACGTTTTCTATAATGCATTTCCATGCTAGAGTGGGTTGTGAGCTTCATGTCGTCCAACATAAAAAATTATATAATAGTTGTTATTTGAGATGTGTAGTTCCCAATATCATGTCAAGAGTAATAGGAATGAGTTCATAATAATAGGATTCTTTCATTATTATTTAAGTACCTAGTACTAAGATTTAGTCATTGGTGATAAATATAGACACAAAATCTATACACTTGGGTACATTTCTACGTCTTTAATCATACTAATACATACATGATTCTTAAGTAAGAAAATTAGTGTTCGAAAAGAACTTTTGGGCCTTCTACTTTATATTATACATTCCTATTGGCATTACACATCTTACACCTTGTCAGAACTTGACTGATTAATATTTTATGGTCTCAAACACTAGCCCCCAGTTAGGACAGAAACACCCATGCGCTCTTTGACCTCGTTGGATTTCCTAACCTTTTGTATCCTTTCCACACACTTTTGAGTCTCTTTTACTTTTTTGGGCATCTTTTAACATTTTGGGTCAGTCTTCCAGTTATCAATTAGGAAATTTGAATAAGGGAATCATATATATAGTTAGTTACCTCTCCAAAATAGATGGAAAAAGCACTAAGCAAGATCTACTATCACCTAATATTGCATCAAAGGAATACGATCATTTAAAATGCATACATCTGGCGCATCCATAAAAGGAACAAGTGCTCTATCACTCTACATATACAACATAAGAGGATAAGTTCATTTTATTGCATCTCATAAATTGAAATACTTAAAACATTATACATCTATCCATCTATCATAGTCCAACTTGAAAAATGGAAAACTAAGGCATAATTACACACACATTCACACAAATCTACATTAATTTTGATATGTGACACATAATCATAAGATCACTCTTTGGGTGACCTCTGGGTCAGTACGAATCCCCATTCTACATCTTATTTATTAGGATTGATTTTTTTTGTCAGTATGTGCTGATAGCTATGTCTTTTAAAGGCTACACGTACGACTGGTGACATTGGAGTAAAAACAGAGTGGTACTACAGGATGAATAACAAATCTCTTCTAACCCAAAAATTACAAAATTTGAGCATTTGACTAGACTCCAGCACCCATATAAGACACTAGCACCCATGCGGTCGTGTACTCCCATTAGAACTTCTATCCTTCACATCTATGAGTTATATAACCTCTACTGAGCCTTAACGATAGTATTTCCAGTTTGTCTTAGTAATTCCTTAGCCTAGATCACTCAAAAATAATCTAATTCATCTATCTCCATCACTTGTTTTGGGTTTTATAGTATTTATTTGTTATTATTTGTCCATTTATTATATTATATGTTTCATATATCATTAGTCACAATAATTATTGTGGAATTAAATCTTAATTCAATTTAGATTAAAATATTTGGTGAACAAATTCCCTCAAACCCAACCTTTCCTCTAGGAATTTTTATTCCATGTCTAAGACCTATAAACACTTTACCGATGAATACCTTTACAATCTCAAGGCTCATATCATTGAAGACCCCTCACAATTAGATCTCTTATTATTTACTAGATGTGAAGTGGCCACGAATTTAGCTGAGACCAACCTTCTAGTCTCTAATTATACTACTCTTCTTGTTTCGACACATCCTCCTAGTTATGACACCACTCTTCCACCTACGTCTTTTGCGATTATTTGTATGCCTACCCCTAGTAATAAATTTAACCCTATTACTTCTCACACATGTAATGAATCATCTTTACAAACCCATGACCTAAATTATATATAACATTATTTACAATCCCAAATTCTCCATTTTCAACAAGCCACTTCACGTTCCTCACCATCTTTATATTCCTCAATACTCCTTCATATCTCTTTAACACCCACCATATCCTCTTATCCATTACCGCATATTTTTACTACACCTAAACTTCCCACCTTTAATGGCCACATCGTTCCTCAGGATAACCATCAATCCTTTCAAATGTCATGTCTTGATTAAATGGATGATCTTACATTATAAGATAAATTATTTCCTTGAATATTTCAATATTAAGTTATGTGATGGTTTTATGATCTACATGTTCATTCGTTAACCTCCTTCACTTCATTAGCCGATGTATTCCTTTCTCACTTTTCTATAAATATTGATACTAGGATATATTACACATAAATATCTCAAATCAATCAAGAATCTAACGAGCATCTCACAGACTATTCCTTGTTCTATATGAATAACCTTGCTAAAATGACTACCGTACTAGTTGATTGAGAATTACAAGATATATTTATTCAAAGTCTCTTACCTCAACATTAGGAAATTTTCATTTTCTAGACTTCATCCTCCTTTGATCAATTATGTCATACACTCGAATCACGTGAAGGAAAAATTTTATCTATGGGAAAATTTAAATCTTATCATACTTCTTACTTGTTCTCTCGAAATATTCAAGATAAACATACCTTTAAACCTTCTCTTAAGCATACAAAAGTTAAAGACATTGTTAATTCTATTTCTACACGACACAAGTTTCAATTGCAACTCACAATGAGTTTGTTTACAGAGTTACCTTACCCACCTCATTTCCTATTACCGTAGATCATCAAAAGTAATCTCATTACTCTTCTTGCACCACTAAATACCAACCCTTTTCACCCACATGAAAATAATTACGATTAAAATGGATGTTGTGACTATTAGCAATGTAATGGGTATTGTAATGATTATTGTTTTAAGATCAAACATCTCAATTAAGATATTATTGATAAGAATGTGATCAAGATCCCTAAGCCATCTACTTCGAAACCAATCAATGATAATGAAAAGATAAAAAATTCTTAATGATGTGTTATCCAAGAATGACTAGGAAACTACAAATTATTGTGAAAACCATGCATATGAGGTTGTTTCCCTCCTTCCTCAGGGCCTCTTGATTTTATTATTGTTATTATTGATGTACCACCATCATTACTAAAAAAATTGGTTCATGATTACCATGTTACATTTTCCTCTTATTCACTACATATCAATGCTTCTTGTACTTATACTATAAACAATACTTTGGTCTCTCCATTGGTCATTTCTAATGTATGTTTTGTGCCACTCTTATTACCTATCAAGTGTTTAAATTACCTAATCACATTTTCAGTCCCTAATTTGTATGGTCGTGTTACGCTTCCCATTAAATTTGGACCCCTTACCGTGCTTACATTGTTCCTCATTAAATTTGAAATCAAAGCCTTTGACATGATCTTAGGTCTTCCTTGTCTCCACTCTATGCAGTTCATCTCTTCCACACATTAATTATGTCTCAATTTAATCCATAAAAAGTAAGTTGTCACAATCAAGAGTATTCCTTCACTTACACCATTACCTTGGCCCACTCTTTTCTCTATCCTCTTATAAGTCATGGCATGTAGGCATCTTATGCCTCTCATGTATAAAGCTAATTTTTAACCTAGCTCATCCATTCATACAAAGCCTACTTCACAATTTTATTGTTCTTATAAATTTATTAGTCCACCTTCGCGGCTTACATATCATACTCAGGAAGCCCATTTATATAATTTTAGTGTTATATATCTCCATTACAAAATTGGTCTACTTCATGTACACATATTTACCCTCCTGGTAGATCTTCGTTAATGTTGTTGTATCTGTGGATATGAGGTGGGGGTCCTCTCTCTCTATTATCATCGAATAGTCTCATATCCCTCACATATTTGGGGTAATATTTTTTTTTCCACATCACTAGTACAATTCACTCACCGTCCTGTATCATGGTTACATGTCATTGTATCTGTGGATATCAGGTGGGGGTCCTCTCTCTCTATTATCATCAAATATTCTCATATCCCACACATATTTGGGGGCATCAAAATTTCTTCTCGACATCACTAGTACACTTCAAAAGTGAATGTTGAGAGAGAAAATCTAAAATTAACTTCACATAAAATACTTTTAATGATTAGTTCTCCACGATACATAATTTATAGCATATTCTCTCAATCACACAAAAAAAACCCATTTCCTGACAACACTCTTTTGTTCTATGGTTCATTATTTAATGTTGAGGGAAAATTTATAAATGAATGTCATCTCATACACATCCAATGGGGGAAAATGTGGCTCCTCCTCTTTTCACATCTTACACATCACAAAAAACCATCTCACTCACAAATAATTCACATATATTTGTTGCATTTAATTTTGTTAAGATTATTCTACTTACATGCTACAATTTATTTCCTATGTTAGTTGGACACTTAAGATCTCATAATTGTTGTCCTATGTACACATGTGCATTAAATTGGTATCTGGAGGTGAATGTAGGAATTTTTAATATTCTTTCATGATGCATTATTCTCAACACTTCTCTTTCCCATTCCCCCCGAGTTTCATGGGGGCATCTAACTCTTGTTACTCTCACACTTCATATGTTACAGATTTTATTGGTCCATTATTAATTACTTCTTTCTACTAACACTTAATTTTCATTAATTTATACACACTTGGACATAATAATTATATTTCTAACATGGTTGTGGCTGCTTAATGCATAGTATTTTCCATGCAGGACCAATTCAATCATGATTATTTTTCACTCTTTTCTTGTTATTATTTACTATTGTTTGCGAGATATACCCTATATATTTTTTGATCATTGTATTCTTTTAGATTCTCCGGACCTGATTGTGATGATTTATCCTAAAGCATATATCACAAAAATATGCGAGAAGAAGTGTTGTTTTATCCTAAAGCGTATATCACTTAGATTAGTTAATTGTAGTCACTAGGAATGTCACATGAGAATAATATTTAATGATTGAAAGTGTGAGTGTGATGAGGTCCATTTGAAATGCAAACCCTCAATAGTCCAAAACAGACCGTGAGACTAGTGTGTGTCATAGGGTAATAACATTAGTAGCGTGTACGGAGATGTGTATACTAAATTCTAGTTCTGAAATGATTTGATTATAAAATGTGAAGTGATGTTAGGGGGAACTAAGTAGGATTTCCCTCAAGTGTGTACTGATTAGTGAGCTATCTGATAAAATTAAAGGATGAAGTTTCTCTAGCCAATGCTTGTGGTGATGAAGTCATGTGACCATGCTCTAAGAGTGTTGGTATATGAGATAGACAATAGGAAGGAGGATGGACTCTATACGCATGCGATTGATGAGTATATGGTTGGCACCATGGTGTAAAAAAATGTTTACGTCATGGATATTTATGCGAAGTAGAATGTGATGGTGATGGAAACCTACGTGGAATGAAACAAGGTAGTGGTTTTCACCTAGATGCAGTGTTTATCCTAGTAATGTGCCTATACTAACGTATTGGACTATCAGAGTGATGAGACTATGTAGAGTGGGTTTGAGTAGGTGAGCTAGGAGTGGATTACACTTTAAATGCTAGGGGCTATGGCATACTAGATGGACTAGGAGATGCATTGGAAACCACGGGAGGCAATTGTGACCATGGAGTAAATGGAGGCACAACATTGATAGAAATGACTTGATTATTATGAATGAATTTTAAACGAAAAATATTCATGGAGATGAAAGACTTATACCTGTGTATCCAATTGAGACTTAACAGCATGTCACATCCATCGATTTATTGTATGATAAGGAAGGTTACTAGCATGGTGATAGGACTAACCGTAATCTAAAGTTTTACAATACCATATGAATTGTTCATCGGATATGAAATTTATTAAAATGGGTATCTAATAGCAGAAATAAGTGGAATGGAACACACACTAATGGGCCATGATGAATAAAACTTAGTGTTATTAACAGGAAAAGATCCAATAGAGGCACTAGTATCTAAGTGATTAAAATATCTTGTTGCATGATAATCATTTCCAAAGAAATAAATGATTGGATAAGACATATTTGTAATGGAAACTAGGAAATCATAATCCCCCGATGCAAGAGGAGGCATTGTGTGATATGCATGATTAGTCAATGATTTTTCCATTTTCATGTCATGTTTTGGTGGAGGATTGTTAAATATCTTGAGCTTATGATTTTTCGTTGACAGGTGTAGAAGTTGTAGGTTACAGAAGCATAATTTTACCATCGTTGATCAGATCCAAGATGAGAGTAAGAAGCTTGAAACAAAAATCTATAAAATGCTTCATGCATTGGTGGTAGTCATAATGGAAGTGTTAATTATAAAATTTATTTTTTAGATGAGATGAGTCTAATTAGAGAAGAGGAGGAAGTTTGATGATATTACTGTCAACAATATGTGGAAGTAAAATATGTGGAAGGACATTTTACTTAGTGTATGTTCATTGAGGTGGTTGCGATTGAATATTTTTGGTGGTGGATATTGTGTTAACAGTTATTTTTTTCCATTGGTTTGGATGCTAACAGTTTGAATGTTGAATTAATTTTAAAATGTGTAGAGAATGTGTCTTTCACTTGATATTTGAGCTTTCTTATGGATATGAGTTCTATTTTCGCGAAGCTTGAGAGTATGAAAAAGTTGATCGAATGAAAGAGTTATCTCAAAGAGAACAGTCTCTTGGAGGGGTAGTAATAGACTTTGAATAAATAAATCTTGAAGCTTAGAGTATGCAAGCACATTTGACATCTTATTTAAGTTGTTTTTGTAGCATGAGACATAATCTGCTAATTTTTTATTAGATCCTTGTTTAAGTTGTGCAAGTTGAGCATGAGATATTTGAGCTGATGTTGATAGAGAAGTGAGTGAGAAAAACATCTGCTAGATGTGTGAAAGTTGTTATTGAGTGGATAGGTAGATCATAGAACCAATGCATTTCATAATATTCTAAAATGCTGGGAAAGGCCTTCGTGTTGGTTATCATGGGCTTTAAAGACTGGTAATCTGGGGGAGATGATGTTAGGTGGTAATGCATATGTAGAAATGGTGGGTGTGAATGGAGTGTGTAGAATAGAATTGGATTCCAAAGATGGTGATGGGTGACAGGTATTAAGCTGGAGCTAGAAAATATGCATTTGTAGAACCTGATATAAAGAAGTTAAATCAATTGTATTTGAAGAAGATCCAGGCTCTTTATTGGGAGTGTTAGGGTGCATGCTAGGAGTGGTCATGGTAGGAAGGGAACATGAAGTATAAAGAGGTTGTGTGAGGTAATGAGAGCCAAAGCATGAGAAATAAGAAGTGTCAAAGCATTGTGAGTGTTCTTGACAACAATCCAAGCATGTAGAATATGTCGAAGATGAGTGGGATTACTTCATAAAACTTGTCAAAAATAAGTTAGTGTGCTTAATTATTCTTAGTCAACGGTTGTATCTTCATCATATGATTTTCACTAAATTCAGATGCTTCTATTTCACTAAAAGGGACATTGTGAGAGTTATCCAGTGGATTTTAAGTCATGGTCATTGATGTGGAGATATGATGTATTGATTTGTAAATTCAATGGGAAAATGAAGGAATCTCACGATATTGAAAAGACCCAAACAACCACTATGGGGGATGGGCATAAGAAGAGGAAATGCCTAGAGAGAAAGTGGATTCGAAGATCAGGTTCACCAAAATGGTTAAGATAAAATGTGAAATAATAGCCTAATCTATATGTTATTGCAGTAGTATATGGATAAGATTGAAATACAAAAAAATACACCTCAGTAACTTAGCAATAAATAATTAAACCCTGACATCCAAAAAAGGGTAAAATTACTTAGTTGATTCACAATGAAATATGAACTGTAATGAGGCTCTGACTAGCTTAACAAAAATGGATAAGCATCCCAAATAAGCCTTGGAAAATGTAGATCTGGAGAATTAGGCTAGACTAGGGCCCCTATATAGGGACAACAATGCCCGTGGGAGCCATATTATTGTTTCTGGGAACCTAAGTCTGTGCAAATTGTTATCACCGAATCACAGCACCCTTGCACCTATATTTGAACTCACAGTGTGATTGGATAACATGGGTACTATCTCCAAGTTGTGGGACTTGCTACTTGAGATAGACCTCTAGAGAAAGCTGGTTCTTGCTCCTAAACTACCTGCCACAATCTACTCTAATGCAGGATAAGCTAACTGTTCTAATCTAAAATTCCAAGGGACCAGGGAAAGAGAATGCATAAAATGAAAGCCTACACTAAAGTGGTGATACACCAGAAAAGGAGGATGTGAGAGTAGTCTCCAAATGTGTGAAATACAGAGGAAAAGTGCACACTAGAAGAGGTGATGATAGTTCACCATAATCTAGCAAAATGCATTCACAGTAATATTCCAAGCACACACAATGATAATGAATTCCTGCAAGAACATAATAATAGACACAATATTCTTGTGGAAAGATAAAAGGGGCAAGAAGAATGCAAGAAAACACAGCAGGGGAAGATACATCCACAAACTTGTATTTTATTGCTTCCTGGTATGCACAGTTCAGTCTATTACAAGATAAGGGCCTAGATCACCATGCAAGGAGTCCACTACAAGGGCCTGCAACACACTGGATTCACAAAGCAATTTTTGCAGAGCTTTGCTACCCAAAAAATCTCTCCTTTACAATGAGCCCAACACTCCAATTTATAGAAAAATGAGAAGGAAAAGAGAAGGGAAAATGAAAATCCTGAAATCTGTCCTTCAACCACCTGTAAGAGGAATTAAATTGAGTGAAATGGTTATACATTACTTGAAAAAGGCTCCCCATATTGTCCCATGTGCTGCAGCAGAGAAAGAATGATGACCATGCCTCTTAATTGCACTCCCAGCTACCAAATAAAACACTGTTATGAATCCTGCCACGTTTTCTTAAAAATATCAATCAATTTCTGATCAAATCCTGAATTTCTTGATTTTTTTGTGTCAGGCTCGGAGCCATGATTCCAACGGTACCAATTTTGTGCGATTTCGTTGAGAAATGCAAAAGTTATGGCCTTCTGAGTGCTGGCAGCTATTTTGGGTCTGGCAGGCGTTTTCTGTCATTTGACGGGAATGAGCATTCACTGACTGGAGCCGAATATTTTTCCTTAATTTAAATATGGCTGTTTGAAGTTCCACGGGTCAAACGTTGACTTTTCTCCTTTGCCTTCGGCCGCTTCGGCTTTTCACGTCCCCTGTATCCCTTTGTCCCAAATGTCCCAGTGCTGTGCGGGAAAAATTCTTCCGAACCGCCCGAAATGGGCTTTCATGTCCGTTTTCTGCCGGTGACACGTGGCGTGATCTGATTGGCTTTCGGCTCCTTCGGCTCTCTGCGTCGCGCGCGTCCCTTTGTCCCATTTGGCACAGTGCTGAAATTTCCTGTTTCGGCTGAACCGGCCGGTTCGTGTACTCGTGGCCCAGATGTCCCATTTGCTTTCGGACTGTTTGGGACAAATTTTCCCGATTCGCCCGGTTCGGCTGGTTCACGTACTTTTGTCCAGCGCGTCCCTGACTGAAAGTTCTCATTTCAGCCGATCCGGCTGGTTCGCGTACTTCGCATACCTTCGGCCCAACTGTTCTGGGCTACCTTGACTCATTTCGGCCGATCCGGCCGGTTCGCGTACTTTTTGCCCGGATGTCCCAGACTGCCTATTTCAACAGTTAGTCAATTTTTTCAACTTTTCGGCCATTTCGGATTTTCGCGTCCCACGCGTCCCTTTGGCCCGGATGTCCCAAATGCTGCGCAGACCGCCTGGCAGCCTTTTGGCCGGTTCGCGTCCTTTTGTCCCAATTGTCCCAACTGTTGCAAGGACTAGGACTTAGCCATTTTTCATGATTTTTTCTGGCCCGAGCCTTTTTTTTTTTTTTTTTTTTGCAATTTTTTCACATTTCCTCATAACTTGCTCTCTTCTTCTTGGACAGGGGAGTTAGAAAAAATATGAGGGGACCCTAGAAACATGACTTTTTTCCGAACTCAATATAATTGCTTGGGACTAAAGAATTTTATGCATGTTATCAAAATTACCTTGAGGGGTGAATTTTGGATAACACAAATGCTCAAAAAAATTCCTCTGATGTGTAGCAAGATGTTCAAATTTTTTCACTTTTGATTGCTCCGAGGTCACATCAAGATCTCTGAATTTACTGTAAACTTACAATGAAGATTGAACATATAAAACCCTAAAATACATATCAAATCCCAAAAAAAGAAAGATTCAGAATGAGAGGTTGGATTATTCTCAGCCTCCAAAATGTTGGAATTATAACTAAGCATTGCAACACGTCTCATATCGAATGTAGTTCTATGTGTGTGTGTGGAGAATTGTGCCCTAGGTTTCTCTTATGCATGTCGCAATTAGAATAAAGACTAAGTAGCTAGATGTAAAATGTAATAAATGTGTGCATGGAATAGAGGGAACTCTCCTCCTATGAAGTGTGATATAGAAAACTAACCTTTTGTCCATTTTGATGGACCTATATGGATGTAATGGATCTCTTAGATGTTTGATGGATGCAAACTTAGGTGATGATAGACAGTGCTTAGTTTTTGGTCCCTTATTATGATCACATAGCTTTATTTTTATATGATTCCCTTTCTTGAATTTCATAATTAAGCCCAAAAAAGGAAGACTACTAAAAATGATAATATGCTCAAACAATTAGAAAACACCAAAATAGTTAAATACAAAGAGGATAGTGGCACCCAGGGGTGATAGCAGCTCCTTGCACTGTTGTCCTCGCTAGGCAATGTGTAATGCCCCACCTCTGGACATGGAAAAATACACCAAATGTTATTTTAAAAATTAGGATAACTTTTTAAAAAAAAGTATAAACAATTACTATCCTTACCCAATTCATGTTATTAATTACTCTGTACTAATTTTATTTACCCAATTAATTAATCACTAGCTAGACATTTTATTTATTTAATTCTTATCATGGTTACCTTACTAGACATTTTCTAATATTACATTAAAAGGTCTACACACCCCTTTCAATTTACTTGACCCCTACACACCCTTCTTTTATTTTATTTCCTAATCCCACAAAATATCATAACTTAAAGTTGTGTAGGATTTAATGTGAACCCTGCTAGTACCCAAATTTAATATCCTTCAAATACTGAGCAGCATCATGGATTTGATAGGACACTCAGAGGCAGATGGATAATCATGTATGTCATTTTATAGCCAGGGAAGCAATATATCTGACATGTTAGCACTCAGGTTTTGAAAGGAGTGGGTAGCACATTAAAAGGATGTGATTTGATCTTAACTATTTTATGTTGTGCCTTTTAACCAAGGTAAGAGAACCTATTTTGTAACCTTTATTATTGAATAACAATGATAAATCCTTCTTTTACCTAAATTTTATAGAGAAGACCTTGGGAAAATATGATCAACACACCAAATCTGACTCTCACGAGTTGTCACTTCCAGATCATGAGGATATTTTCACAAGGCAAAGGTTACTAAAGACATTTAGAACCCTGATTGCTTCTACATGTTTTGATAACAAAGATAATGCATTTGTATGCACACAGGACAAATAGGGGTAGTACAGGTAGGATTGGTTGTTTTGAATGAATTATTTTGGTGGGAGGTGGGTCAGGGTGAAACTTGATTCACCAGGTCCTTGAGGAATCTTTACAAAAGAGAAGGTGTGTGCATGTTTTTGTTCTTTTTAGCTAAGTTAGATGAATGAGAACTAACACCTAAATAGTTCTATAACAAAGCTAATGAAAAAATATAAACACCATCAAAGATGAGAGCTAAACAAGATTAATACTTAGCATAATGCATTAACTTTGAATTAACATGCTAAAGTATTTAAACCTCTACTTCTCTAGATTACCAAAAAACAAGTAAATGGACCTAAATAAGCTCCATTGCAATCAAATGTGGTTGTCCTTGATATTTCCAAGAACCTAGGAATGGGAGCTTATCAAAGTTGGGCTACAAGACCCTTTTGACACCTCCCATATGACCCAAGCACTTTAAGAAAGAGGCTTAACTCTTCAAGATGATGAACTCTCAAAAGGTAAAAATGCAAGCTCTTAGTCTCTTAGCTATATGCTTTGCATTCACTCTCTTAGAAAGTTTAGGTGTAAGTAAAAAGGTAGGTGGAGGGCTCTTTATATAACCCAAAAGATAAAGGATTCAACACATCCTCATGAATGTGGGATAACAGGAGATGTAGAGTTAGTTATGGATAAGGGGGGTTTAGATGGGGTTGAGTTAGCCTTAGGAGGGTTTAGTTTGTCCTCAAGTGACCCACATGGATAAAGGGGGTGTATTAATTAGTCAAGATGATTAATTAAATACATGTGCAAGCTTTTATAAGCTTTTAGAGGGATTTTTGTGTGATTTAGACCATTAGGAAGGGAATTAAACCAATTAAATAGGGATTTATTGATTTATTGAGAAGGGAGGCTAATTAATTAAATAATAATTAATTAGACTAGGTAGAAGGTGTTAATTAACGAAAGGTCGTTGATTAGGGTATGCATTGGATATGTGATTTAATTAATTAGCTTAATGTAATCAATTAACGACAATAGAAGAGAAGATGGACGCTATTGACAATGTGTTGTCAATTTGTGGGAAAGGAGATAATTAGCGCAATTTAAGTATTTAAATTGCTCAGGCGTAATTATAGGTGTCTACATTTGCCCCTCTTTGGGGTGGCATAAGTGACGTCACTTCAAAGATAGTAGATGCAGGAAAATTTTGAAGGGATAGAAGAAAAATTAGTAGGAGGGAGAGATGCCCCCTCGAGTGTCGATGGGGTGATGGAAGAAGTCGATCGACGATCGAAAAAGATGAGGAAAAGGTAAAATAGTGGGGACAAGGTAGGATGCCCCAATGAGAGAGAATAATAGGGGTGAAAGGGAAGTGGTGTAGAAGAAATATGGAAGAGGGGAGAGAAGAGCATAGCCTCTAACCGCCATTTATTGGAACAATTTTGATGTCATCATATTTCCATAGGAACTACCTCATCGGTCCTTACGACAAAGGTAGAATGACATGAAAAGCCATACTACAAACAATTGTACATTGCTGAAAATAATGACTCCACACAACATACAATAATGTCATGCAATACGAGAAAGAAACAAGCTCATTTAACAGGGAAAACAAGTACGAACACACATATCCAACCCAACAATGGTCAAGACAGTTGTCCAAATGTTTTTTTATCAGTGCTAAAGAGATCCAAAAGTTTTTGATTGACGACAAGGGTTAACAATGATGCCCTAAGCAAGGATACATGCAAGGTGAAATGAAAATGGACACGGGGTCCATGAAAAACATATGTGCACAATAAAATAGCACCAGGCAACAGAAGTGCCCCAGAGTACAGACGAAGCAAGTAGCTTGCTTTGTGAATGGTTGTGAATCTAGTGATCCACGAGTCGTAGTAATTGGGTAAGATGTGAAACAAGCCAATAGGATATGGAGAAAATGCCATGCGTAAGACACAAGTTTCAGTCGTAATAAGCAAGTTACCAGTTTTGTAGGATGTTTTACTTTTTAGGATTTTGTTGAAAAAAATTTCCATGTATTTGGATTTTTGGATATTTATATTGTTTTTATTGTGTTTTCTTTTCAAACCGTGATGAACAGTAGAAAAAAGTAGAAGATGAAAGCGAAGGGCCTAGGGGTGACAAAAAGTGCCCTAGGTGGAAGAAAGGAGAAATAAAGGACAAATAATGTCCTTGTTTAGTGGAAAAATGAAGAAAAATTAATTATTTGAAAAATAATTATTTACAAGAGTGTGAAGAAGAATAAAAATTGCCAGGGAGCAATAAAATTATCCAAGGGAGAAGAAAGGGGTATTGGACAAAAAATGCCCCAATACCGTGAAAAAAAAGAGAAAAAATAATTATTTAATAAAAAAATTTATTCCACAGTGAACAGAAGAGAAAATGGTGATCGAAATGGGCCTCCCGGCCTTCCAAATGGTGAAAAAACATCGCAATCAATTCATTTTAACCGCTCAGATTAGAGATTGCACTAGCTGAGCGATGGCATAGCAAGAGTCAGTGCTTCAGACTACCCACAGGGGATATGACCGTTACCATAGAGGATGTGTGGTGGATTCTGCGGGTGCCCATGATGGGTACATTGATTGAGTACAATACGGATACAGGTCTGATCAGAGTAGCGTGCAATGCTTTATTTGGTGTTAATGACATCCCACATGACGGGATGGTCATAGCCTTATACGAGTGCATCTCAGACCCGTATTTGCATCGGGGACCTCTCTACATCATGGGGATTATTATTGGGTTCCTACTCACTGATAAGAAATGGACTTCATTCCTGAGAGGATTACTGCCACTGGTTCATAGCATTTATAGTGGTGAGAGATATTATTGGGGGCAGTGTATATTGGCCCACTTATACTGGGATTTGCAGCTTATCACATACCATGGTCAGAAGACCGTAGGGCTGGCATCATTACTACAAATATAGTCATGGGATCATATAGCTATTGGACACCCTGTTGGCCCATTCCAAGTTTGAGATCTCGAGGAGCCACCATACATGGCATGGATAGCAGCTAGCGGAGATATCCATGGTCACCTTGGTAGCCTATTCAAATATAGGTGGGAGTTTGATGAGTTAGCATCGATAGACGTCATTTGGCTTCCATATAGGCACTTCCAGTGGACAGATGATGCCACAGAGCTCAGTGTTTGCTTGGTGGAGAACTTTCTTATTGGTAGTCGTAGCTACATCATGGAGCCGTATCGGGTTGATAGGTGTCAGCGACAGCTTGGCCAACTTAGCCAGATATCTGGTATGCTCGCAAGTTCTCTGAGAGGCAAACTATGGGGCCTCGGATCGCAGCAGCCTGAGCCTGGACCAGTTTCACATAGGTGGTCCTCCAGGCATGGGACCCACTATGATAGGTTAGAGACCCAGGGACTACAGTTAATTATGCAACATGGTATGTTATAGTATTACCCAGATGTCTTACTATTCTAGAGGTAGCTTGGGTAGCAGGTGTTCGCTCGCCTATAGAGATATGACATGGGGTAGAGCGTCGAGCTAGAGTAGTGGAATTAGGGCTAGACCCCAAGGATCCTTTTAATGGGATCCCACATGATGGATAGGGTGCCCCACAGGCCCAGGGACCGAGGCTACAGGGCTCAGTACAGGTAGCCATGCCACCACCTAGAGGCAGGGTTTTTTAGTAGGGCCAATCTTCCAGACCGCCTCAGGGATCAGTCCCTGGGGCACATACATCCTCACAGCCAGCTGTATAGATAGCCATAACACAGGTACAGGTGCATCATCTCATAGCTGAGATATATGTGGATAGAGTAGAGAGAGATGAGGCTCGAGGCTGGTGCATGAAAGCTATAGTAGAGTGGGACGAGGCCAAGCCCATATAGTTGCGTTACTTTTAGGGCGGGATTAGGCTCGGGCCCAAGTTAGGCTAGGAGATGAAAAAGATGCATGGGAGAGACAAATCCAAGAGATAGAGGCACAAGGGGCTCAGATATTGAGCCTCCTACATCAGTCCTAGTCATAGGTGCATATGGTCATGGTATAGAGAGATCATGTGCATACACGTTATCAAGTAGTAGTAGCATAGAGGGACCAGGCCTGTGCCGATCTGCAGGTGATGACAACAAAGAGGAATCGAGAGGTCATTGCTGCTAGATAGACCAAGGCCAACTTGGGCCGAGTCACTGGTGAGAGACGCTGCCCTCTAGGTAGCACCCACCTCAGGAGATACAAATTTGATATGGGATGCCACCAGGCTTTGTGGTGAGGCACTGTTTTACAGGATAACATATTATAGAGTGGTGCCACTAGAGTAGTGAGTGGCATTTCCATAGTTATCACGATTGAGTGCATCAGGCACTCGATCATAGAGATCCAGGCATTCCACCATATTAGTTAGACAACCCCTTCTAGAGCAACTGACGAGACCAGCCCCACCCCAGCCTCTAGAGGTCCGGCATCTAGAGGACAAACCTGGGAGCCCCAGTGAGGGCAAGAGTTGTGGTTGATAGCCACATGCGGATTGTACAGATACTTTTGCATGTATGCCTCTTATGAAGGCATAGTTTTGATGTACAGTTATACATGTATTTTCGATGATGCCTCATGATGACGGCTTGATTTTTTCAGATACATGCCCCCTTTTTTATGGCATTGTGTATCATTGATGTATTTATATTGAGCACTGATCAGGACATTATATGTATGCATACAGAAATTTTTTATGTATCCTTGTTATACACCTCAACTGAAGGCATTTTTGATATGGAGCATAGATTTGTATGTATCTCTTCTTGATATGATGTATATTTGACACACACATATATATAGGAGGACTTCTCTATTTTGGCTCAGACTCACATGTTGATGAGATGATGTATGTCTTGTTTTGATACATGTATGTAGAAGGTTTTCTCTTTGTCTGTAAACTCATGGGGAATTAATTGATGATGGGACATGAATCATGTTTAATATTTTGAGTGGGCATGTTGCATGCATTAGATTTGATGCATGTTACATTTGTTTGATTCTGCACTTATGGATGATGTTATGATGTACTTGATTTTGTTTTTACTCTGATGCATGTGACACGAGTGGGCATACTTCTATGATGTGAAATACCCTTTTCCAAAAATTATTCTATGTGGATTCCTATTGTGTGTGATGTTTGTTTGGTTTTTTGATTCAACACTTATGGATAATGTGATGATATTATCAGATTCAACATTTTGCATGTACATTATCCTGATGTTATATGTATATACATGTGTTTGGTTAGATGATAGATCCTTAGATGATACCAAATGTATTTCTCATGTGTTACTTTGATGTATATGGATGGGATGATATGATGATATTAGTGCGAGGGGGGATAGATTTTTTATTATGCGTAACCCCTCTTGCCCCCATTGATGATACGATATGTGATGATTAGTGAAGTATACATGCATGATGTAAAACTTAGCATTTTGTTTATATATGATGTATAGATGATGTTAGATGTGATGATAATAATGGTAATATGATGTGAATGATAACAAAATAGAGCACATGCAAGAAACACCACCAAATGCTAATAAAGAACATCATGAATTAATTCAATATACCATTAGTCACCATGCTTTATTAACAAGTAACAAACACAACCAAATGCTCAAGAAAGAACATAATGAATTAACACAAATACATCATGAATTCCTAAAATATATCAGTATAGAAAAACATACCACAATACGAACACGCAAAAATACCTCTAATCTAAGCAAGAAAAGATGAACTATGAAAAAGTACACCCAAGTAACAAGCAACTCAAAAGTAAACATGCAAAACACTATACAAGCAATAAGCAAAGCAAGAAAACAAGACAATGCAAGTAAATGTTTTTGTAAGATACGTTTGTATTTACCAATTTTTTATTGTTTAGGTTTTAGTGAAACAATTTGCTATGGTTTTTGTGTTTTCTGAAACAATTTTCTATTGTTTTTGTGTTGTCTGAAACAATTTTCTATTGTTTTTGTGTTTTCTGAAACAATTTTCTATTTTTTTTGTGCTTTCTGACGGTTTTCCAAAACTATGTTCAGGTAACCAGGAAAGCATGGATGCCCCCAGTGTTAGATGGGGAATATACAAGGGCAGAGGGCACACGCTTATGAATAAGAAGGGGAAGTCGTTGAGTTTCCCCTAGCGTAAGATGGGAAATAATGAAAGACCACATCCCTCGTAGATGAATAGAAGAAGGCAAAGCCAGATCAAGGCTGGATAGGATGGTTCACACAAGGAATCTCAAAGGCAGGACCCATCCTAGGTGAAAGACAACTACCCTTCTAATACAGAATGCCTATGAACAATGAATCCTCCCAAGGTGTTGGAAACTGGTTTTCACCCAAGGACTTGTCCAAAGTGCCACAATTACATGGTTTTCACTAATGGACGACCTATTTTCTCTTTTTCTTTTTCTGATTTTCTTGATTTTTTTTGTTTTTTTGATATTTTAGATCATTTTTAACCTTCTTTGCGTTGTGTTCAAGCATAGAACCTCTTAAGGTGCATAGATTTCATAGGCTCTTGGAGCTCATCACCATTGGGGTAAGCCAATTTGTATGCCCCAGTGCCATATTTGGAAATTATGACATAGAGTCCTAACCAATGTGGTTCGAACTTCCCTTTCTTTTCTCGCTCTACTCTGGTGTTGAACTAGTTCTACTTCATAACTAAATCACTAACATCAAACTGATGAGGGATGATTCTCTTGTTTTAGTTTATGGAGACTCTATGTTGATACACCTTCAGGTGATTAAGGGTGTGAATGCACCTCTCATCCAGTAGTTCTAACTCAACTAGTCTCGCCATTCAATAATCTTCATCCTTATCCAGATAGTCTCGAAGAGAGATCCACAGGCACGAAATTTCAATCTCTAAGGGGATGATAGATTCTATCCTGAACACTAAGGAATATGGTGTCACACCCGTAGGGGTGAAAATGGATGTTTGGTAGGCCCAAAGGGCTGGATGGATTTGTAGGTGCCAATTTCAACCTGTTTTGCTAAACATTTTCTCCATTATCCTTACCAAGGTCTTGTTTGTTGCCTCATCTTGTCCATTACCTTGAGGGTAATATGGCGTGGACCATTTTAATCTAATTTGGAACTGTTGGAAAATACCTTTCACACTTTTGTTCTTAAATGACTTCCCATTATCTGTAACAATGGCTGCAAGAATGCCATATTAGCAAATAATGTGATTCGTGCTGAATTTAGATATCTGTGCTCCTATGACATAGGTTAAAGGGACAGCCTCCACCCATTTTGTAAAAAATTTTGTAGCTATGATGATATGTGTTTGACCATCATATGAGGTAGGAGTAAGTTTCCCTATTAGATCAAGTCCCCACTTCGAGAATGGCCATGGGGTAGTTATCAGTTGTAATGGCTATGATGGAGCATGGATGAAATTTCCAGACTTTTGGCAAAGAACACATTTTCTAACATAATTACAATAATTAGTTTCCATGGTAGGCCAATAGTAACCTACTCTCAACAGTTTCTTATCCAAGACCATTTTGTTTGTATGTGCTCCACATACTCCTTCGTGCACTTCCTTAATTGCCTAGATTGACTCTGTCACATCCAGACAACGTCACAAATCCCTGTCATAGCCACGAAAATAAAGTGTACCTCGTAAAATGGTGTAACAAGCTATCTGATGAATCATACTTTAATTTTCAGAGTAGGAGATATTGGGAGGGAAAGTACTGTCCTTAAGATAGGTGAAAATGGGTTCGTACCGCGGGGAATAGGGACCAACAACCTCACAATCCGGGCAAGATTCTAGCATGTCATACGTGGGCTGTATAGATTTTCTATGAATAATGGCATATCATTGTTCCTTGGTGGAATAAGAATCATAGATCCCACCGTTGCCATAGAATCTACTGATCGGTTATGTGCTCTTGAGATTTACTCAGAGGTGATGTGCACAAAATACTCCTTTAGAGTTTCCATGAACTTTTTGTAAGGTATGAGCCTGTCATCATTAACCTATTTAATGATTAGCTACGAATCACCTATGACATTAACATGATGAACATTCCACTTGATGGCTAGCTTCATCCCTGCAATGAGTGCTTCATATTCTGCAATGTTGTTTGTGCAAGGGAAGGCCAGGTGGAAAGCCTGCGGTATAGGATCACCCGAAGGAGTAACAAGGACAACTCCTGCACCTGAACCATGAAATGTAAATGATCCATCAAAATTTATCTGCCACACGGAAGATTCTTCAATGTAGAGCAAGGAGGTGTCTGGAAGATCCAGACTCAAAGGTTTCGTGCTTTGCAAGGGTGCTTCCGCTAGCTGGTCTGCAAGTACTTGCCCTTTAACGAATTTTTGATGGATAAAATCTATATCAAACTCACTAAGTAGAATGATCCAATTAGCCATTCTACCTGTGAGGGCGGGTTTGGACAACAAATACTTGAGTGGGTCGACCTTGGATATGAGCTTGGTCTTAGTATTCAGCAGGTAATGGTGAAGTTTTTGAAAGGTAAAAACAACAACCAAGCATGCCTTTCCAATCTAAGGATAATTAAGTTCATAGGCAATGAGGGTGCAACTCAGATAGTACATCGCTTTCTCTTTATGGCTAAGGTCACATTGGGTGTGTAGCGCACCAATAGCATATTGTGTAGTGGAAATATAGAGAAAAAGTGGTTCTCCTGAAGTAGGAGGCATGAGGATAGGTGGATTAGCTAGATATTGCTTAAGCAAAGCAAAGGCTTGTTGTTGCTCGAGTCCCCAAAGAAAAGTGACGTCCTTTTTAAGAAAATGGGTGAATGAGTGACATTTATCTGCTAGCTGGGAGATAAAGTGGCGAATGGCTTGAATTTTCCCTTGCAAGCTATGCAGTTACTTGATATTCTCAGGTGGAGGCATTTTAGTGATGGCAGACACTTTAATAGTATCTACCTCAATACCTCGTCTTGACATGATGAAGCCCAATAGTTTCCCAGATAACACACCAAACACACATTTCTTTGGATTCAATTTGACTTTGTATTCACGTAGGCATTCAAAGATACGCCACAAAATAATAGGATGATCTTCTCTTGTTTTGGACTTTCCAAGGATGTCATCTACGTAGTCCTCCATGATATCATGAATCATATCGTGAAAGATTACTATCATGGCCCTCTGATAAGTTTCTCCTGCATTCTTAAGGCCAAACGGCATCACCTGATAGTAGAAGGTGCCCCAAGGAGTTGTGAAAGTTGTTTTGTGTTGGTCCTCAGCGATCTTAATTTGATTATAACCTAAAAATTCATCCATGAGCGATAGCATTTCATACCCTACTGTTGAGTCAACAATCATGTCAATGTTGGGCAACGAAAATTCATCTTTAGGGAAATATTTATTGATATCCCTAAAATCCGTGTAGATTCAGATGCCTATAGGTTTCTTTTGGACAGGAACAATGTTCGATATCCATTCAGAATAATCAATTGGTCTAATGAATCCTGCTACAAGTAATCTTTCCAACTCTTCTTTAACCAACAAAGCCACTCTTGGATGCATCTTTCAGAGCTTCTATTTGATAGGCTTAGTGTCTACATGCACAACTAGGTTGTGTACGACCAAAGTTGGATCTAAGACAGGCATGTCTTTGTAAGACCATGCAAACACATCAATAAACTCTCGCAACAACATAGTGAACGTCGTTTGCTCTCTATCTGAGAGTGATTCCCTCATTTTCACTATCTTGGGATTTTATTTAGTAACAATGTTGACGTCAATGGTTTCTTCGACTAATAATTTTATAAATCCTCCATACGCGTAGGATCAGGAGGTAGGTTGAGATCTTCATCTAAGGATGTCTCCATGAGATTTTCATCCTTAGCATGGTCACTTTGTTTGTCCTTTGATTTTCTTATTTGGTGGTCAACCAGTGCCTCAAAGATGTTTTCACTGTGTGACTTAGACTTCGATTTTTTCTGAGGATTTTCTTTAGAACTCTTTCCCTCACTTTTCTTTAAATTTTGTTGACCACGAAGTTCAGCCTCCTCACCGAAGTAGGTGCAGGTGTCTAAGTTGATAGAGAAACCCTTCTTGTGATCTCCAATGGGAATTATATCCCTTATGCCCATGAACTCTGCAATAACCTCGTCAATCTCGAATAAATCTAGTGGCACATAACATTGTTGGTCCCATTCAACAAGGGAAGGGTACACAAGGTCAAGGGTTGGTTCAATGGGGGTTATGGTCAGGAAAAAATTGTTCATGAAAAGGTTCATGGAGGCTGGATCCTCATACAGGCTACAATGGGAATCCATATCATTTTCTAGGTAATCAAAGTTATCCTCGCACTCTAAACAAGTCGCATCTTGATCGTTGGGGTGTGCTCCATAGGGGTAAATCCCAATGCTATATATTTCTATTTTGAAATGTGGAAGAGGGACTGGTTCTCTTTGTCCTCGTTCGTTCCTCCCACATCCTAGGCCTTTGTAACCCATGGAGTACATCATTCTACTAGATTTTTCATTTTTGGGGTTTGATAACAAGATGGTTGTCTCCTTAGGGACCCAAGTTGTAGGTGGGTTAAGAAATTTTTCCTCAGCTAACAAGCCTCCAGGTAGGAATGACCCAATAGTGTGTTCTTCTCTAGGTCTCTTGAAGCAGTAGTTGGGTCGACCTCTAGTCTTGGGTGACAATGAGAGGTCAGAGACTAAGAGAGCTTGTTGTACATTATACTCCCCACAGCCATATTCCAGGATTTTCATCTCCCATGAATCGAATGGAGATGTTGGAGTGGACGCCCCATGAGTGTAAGAACTAAGAGAATCTGAATCCACCCAAGATTCCTTAGCCTTAGACTGAAGAGGAATGACTATATCTGCAGAGGGACATGTGTATGTACCCTTTTATGCAAAGCTATTGAGGGCTCTATAATGAGGAAAGGGCTCTGAATCTCTTGGTATTGTTACCGTATGTCCCTCATGCTTTTACTTGATGCATTGATGAAATTTTGATGGCACGGCTTGCATGGCATGAATCCATGGTCGGCCTAGAAGCATATTATATGGAAGTTCTAAGTCTAGGACGTGAAACTTCGCCTGATGACAAGTGGGACCCACTTCCATGGGAAGCGTAATCGTGCCTACTGACTCTCTTTCTGCGTTGTCGTATGCGATGATAGTGATGATATGGGACTCAAGATCGGCCTCCATATGTCCTAATTATTTGACCAATTTAAGCGTGCAGATGTTCAATCTAGATCCATTATCCACAAGCACTCGTTTGATTTTCCTGCGGGTGACAACTACCTCAGTGTATAAGGGAAGATTATGTGTAGGATTCTCGGTAGGGACCTCCCTATGGTTGAAAGTGAGATGCTCACTTGGTGTAATTTTTTCCACCACGGCTTGAAGGTGTGCAGGATCGACTTCTAAAGGCACTCCCAACCCTTGAAGAGTTTGATAAAAAAATGCCCTTATGAACATTAGATATCTTGAGAAGATCTAAGATCGAGATCTTAACAAACGTCTTCTCAAGTTATTCTAGAAGGTTATATTTACCTATTTACGGGGATAACGGAGAGGGTTCTAGAATCACAAGGCGGGCATGCCTTGTTACCACAACGCAGTCCATTCCCTTGATCCAGATGGTATTGACACGATCGATATGAGGTGAATATATCCAATAAGTGAATCATAATGATTGTTATCTCTCTTGGTATACAAGTAATTCACAGCTTTATATATTTGGGATGACTCTCCCCGATCTGGATTTTCCTTTTCTCACTTTTCATGCTTGGGGAATGGTTCTTTACAAATCCCCATTTTCTCATTTGGTGTTTGTGTTTTGCTAGGGTTAAACATCTCTATCTCCCCATTGTCAATAAGGTCCTGAATATAGTGGCGAAGCCTTAGACATTTTTTTGTCTTATGTCCTTTAACACGATTCATTTCACAATATTCATGCTCCTTATACGATGAATAGTTTAGGAGTGGTGTCATCAAATCGTTGTGTTGTAGGGTAGGTCATCATGTGGGCCGCATCCAACTATTTTAGTATGACTGAAAATGGTTCATTGAGAGAAGTGAATGTTCTTCCCTTTGGTGGTGGTTGAATTAGGCCCTTTGTTAGTTTAAAAGGTTGACCAGTTTGGACCATTTGAATGCGTTTGGAATCAGTAATTTCGTCTCCCACCACATTTTTGTTTTTTTTGAAGATCTTCGGCTTTTCCACGGGTTTGACACTTTGGTTGTCTTTAGATTGGCCTTTGAGGGTTCCTTTGGCAATGAGAGCCTTTTCAATTGAATCCCTTTCTCAATAACCTCCTCAAAAGTATGGACACATTGCATTTGGAGGCGGAAAGCTATATCCGGGTTGAGATTGGGAATGAAAATACTAACCAGATACTTTTCAGGAAAAGCACAAGGGAAGTGACTACCTATCCCCCTCCATCGTTGGAGGAAGCTGGTGAAGGTCTCATTTGGGTGTTACTTGGCGCTGCACAAGTTTGCCATGGTGATGTCACTCTCTATGTTATATGAGAAGCGACGCATGAATTTTTCAACCAATTCTGGCCAGGTTAAAATTGATCCTCATGGTAAGCACGTAAACCATTCCAATGCTTGACCTCCAAGACTCTTAGGGAAAATCCTTATGAGGTAATTATCACTATAAGACACCTCTTGACATGCCATGTAAAAATATTTAACATGATCCCTTGGGTCTCCTTTTCCTTTGTATTTGTCAAACTTTGGCATATTGAATTTCTTTGGAAAGGGTTGAAGGGTCATTGTCTTGTCAAAAGGATAGGGGCGTAATTCTTCATATTGATATTTCCTTATGCTCCCTATATTACTCTTTTGTAAGCTCACAAGTGTTGCTTTCATAGATTGTACTTCCTGTGTGAGAAATTGTTCTTTAGTGGGTGAAACGGGGATGTAAACGCGATCATACCCTATGTCTTCTTCTCCTTGTTTTCCCCGATGGGGTTTAGTGATCTTAACCTTAGGCCTCAACTTTTGAATGTTCTTGATTGCATCTTTCTGTACATGGGAAGTAATCAAAGCTAGTTGTCATCTTAGGTTACTGATTTGTTGTTGGATTGTGGCTTGATTTATAGCCTCTTCTTCTAAAGGTTCCTCCTCTTCGTACTATGGAGGTTATTCCTCTGTCTCATGTTCTATCTTATTTATTCATGGAACTTTGATGATGGCTATTCTATGCCCTACTATTATATCATTTTTCGCGTAAGAAGTGGAAGCATGCCTGGCTGTTAAAATATCTTCCATGTTGATAAGGGGGCGTTCTTCCTCAGTAGCGTCATTTTTAGGTAGTATGGGTTCATTATCGATAGGTAACTCGGCCCCTAATTCGATGAACCATGCCAACACTTTATCTTTGTTCCTGAAAAGAAACTTGTCTAGTAGAGTAGGGTCAAAATCAAAGTCCACACATGGTGACTCTGATTTGTTTCCACTGTGGTTGACCATCTCTTCTATTTCCTTTTCTGCAGAAAACAATGGTCCTAGATCATGTCTAATGAAGGGGTTTGACCCTTGTCTATTAGAGGTTTCCCAAGCTTACGCTTGTTGCTCATCATATGTCTGTTGCTTTAACCCTAGATGTGTTTTGGGAGCCATGTTTTCGTAATAGCTTCACTAGCATAAGTTGTAAATGTGCTTAAAACTTAATGATCACCCCTAAGTGAAATGCAATATGTACTTGTTAAGAGTATGAATAAATAAACAATATGAGAATACCAATGTGATATAGTGATAAAATCACCAATGATACAAGTGTTTGGTATTGAGACCTATTTAAATGAAGTACCTCCTAGACTACGTTTCAAAGTAGTTCACGTCACAAGATAATTAACAATATGTCTTCACTTATGCCAAATTCAAGGGGATGAACAAAACATAAGTAAATGCAAGAAGTCAATGTGTTCTCCCAATCAAGATATATGACGAGAAAGCTCAAACCCAATTAAGACCTATATCTCAAAAAGTGCCAATTACAATTTGTGAATGACACAACAATATCACCAAGATATGTTAACCCACTTTACGAGAAAGTGAAGGATTGATATCGAGGTGTTATTCATATAACACACACAACTGGTAACACTTAGAACTCTTTGAAATCAAGGTAAATAATAGAATCGAACCAAAAAACCTCAAATTATAGCTAGGAATAGTTAAAAATGTGTGCAGCGTAACCTTACAATATAGGTATTTATGTCGAGTTTACAAGAAATAAGACATAAATATCGAAATTATAGTGATACAATACAAACAAGCTAACTCTTCCAAGCACGGGGGGTTCATTACCTAGGCAATATCCTAGCACGTGGGTTCATATTGACGTATTTAAAATTAAAAAAATTAAATTCAATATACCGGTAAACATGAGGGGGTGAAAGGGTTTAATTTATTAATATTTTGAATCAGGTATTGGGGGTAGGTTAGAGAGGTGGGCCAAAGTAAAGGGAGGTTTGATTTTAATATAAACCTAAAACATTTGAACCCTAGTTTTTAAAAGTAAATACCTTAAAATTACAAAAGGAGTGTGGTCATAAATTAAATTATAATCTCTTTTTAAATAAATAAATCTAGATTCTTAACCAATAAATAATAAGATGGTAGAAAACTAGGATTGAGTATGTTTTTCAACACAAGTGATATTATTTCACCATCTTAATTATTTCAATAACTATTTCTAAATGATTAAATTTTAACATATATAAGGTGATTTGTAATAGGTCTTCAATGTCTTAAAACTATCTTTCGAGATGAAATGCAGATTAAAAAAAATGCGTGAGAAATATAATATTTTTTTGTCTAATATATTAGGGTAGAAATAAAAACGGGCAAAATAAAATTGTAACTGAAAAATGGGTAAGTAAGGTATATGTAAAAAATAGGGGGTATTTTCATTCTAATAATATAATAGGAGGGGGTATTATCAATTGAATAATTAGAGGTAGAAACTAGAATTAAGGGTATTCTTTAATACCCTATGAACGCACGTGATATACCATACTTTTACTAAGTGAACCCCCTGTGCTTCCAAGGAGGTATGTGGTGATGAACCATGCCTAACTACAATGATGATCTTGACGTGGGTATCAAGATCACAATGGCTACCAATGACGCAAAAATGTCTCCACTCACTTTAGATGTTTAACTAACCCAACCGCAAACATGGATGTGTGTAAATGGACATAAAAGTGAGAGAAATAGTTGAGTGGCAACATAAAGGTAATCACCCTTTTTCTAATAAACAAAGTGACAAAAGAATGTGAAGGAAGTAAATAAAAAAATGATGAAAAATGTTGGCCTCACTTTGGCAGAGTTTCACCTCACCCTAAGGCAAGTGAAAACTAGGTGAAAGTAACGCATTCTACGTTTCTCAATGAAAATATAGTTCATAATTCAAAACTATTTTAGAATGGTCAAAGTGGGCTCCTGGCCAAAGTATATCTTCCTAGGAGGTTCTCTCATCCTAGGTGCTACAAAGATAATCCACGAGTTGGGTGATTTACCTAAAAATTCTCAGTGACTAGTTTGGGAGTATCTTGACTTTGCCCCCTTCAAGCACAGTGGGCAGTAACTACATCCAAATGTGTATTTAAAATGGTTGCGTAGGGACAACTTGTAACTCTATCTCACAAAGGATTTACTAGTCAGATAGGTAGTGCAGAGCACTTCCCATTTCGTCCACAAGGTTCCCTCTTGCGTGGACTACTTTGGGGTTCCTGGACCCACCCCCATTGTCATAGCTTAAGGCATTATGCCAAAGGGGTTATGTTCCAGTTGAGTGGAGAGGGACGTACCCTTTTCTGAAACCTACAATACAATGTTTTGAATGTGTTGTTATTTTTATATTTTTTAATTATATGTGGTTTTCTCGAACACCATTTGGCAACTTGTATAACAACTGTATTAGTAGTTTTCTGAATTTTGTTTCATTTCCTTCATTCTTTGACAAGAATTTTTGTCGTGTATGACGATGATTAGTAGTTTTCCATCAAAAGGGAAGGCATCATTTCTGATTCTCCAGATCATCCAAGGATGCAAGAGAAGAGCATACATGATGTCTTCACAAATCCCAAAAGATAACTAAATGAAACAACACTTGAATTCAACAATGCCAAATTAAACAATTCTAAATCCAATACCCTTAATAATATCAAAGCATCACAAGGACTTAAGAATTGTTTCTGATTCCCAAGATCACCCCAAGAGATGTGAAGGAAGAGCATACGCGATCTTAATGCTATAAGTAAACAATGAAAAATATTTTATAATCAAATACAAACATGTAAAAATAGCCTACAAAGAAAAATAAATGATTAGATAAACCTACAAGAATTTTAGCACATCAACCCTTTAAATTCAAAAAATGCAAAAGGATGCTTGCACCCCTTTTTCTGTGCCTACATGCGGGTTAGGGTACATGTGCCACCAAAGGTTATTTTTAGCACACAGTGTGCTTGTGCCACCTGAGAGATGTGTGCACCCCGAAAATAGTTCTTGTGCCACTAAAACAGTACTTACGCCACTCTATGGAAAATTTAGATCAATTAAACACCTGCGCCACCTGAGAGGTGTGTGCGCCCTGAAAACAACATATGCACTACACAGAGAAAATAGACAGAAAAAACTGTGTTACCAGAAAAATATACCTGCGTCACAAAAACCACATGTGCGCCCTGGTTAGTGCACCTACGCCATTCTGATAGGTTTCAAAATGCAGTGAAGGTACAGTACAAAATGACGTGTGTGTCCAGGTTAGTGCACCTACGTGTAGGTTAGTGTGGATGTTCCATGGTTAGTGTGCATGCACCAGGGGTCGGCAGACAGAATGACAGATTTTAACAGCATGCCTGTGCCACCAGAGAGACGTGTGTGCCTTGAAAACTGTGCCTGCGCTCTGAAAACCTTTTTTACACTCTAAAAATCGTGCCTACACACCAAAAATCATGTTTACGCCAGACCTGTAACTAGAGTATGGAAAAACAAAGAAAACTTCACAATATCTCTAAATTTTGACAAGTTAGTTTAAACATGGTAATTACCCATTAAAATTAAGGCTATGAACATGAACTTACACATATCAAATGACCAAAAATTCCAAAAAATGGACATTAATTACTACATGTGCATATCAAAAGTTAGCCAAAACAATGAAATTTAAACTAAATTGCATGAGACTAAGTGTCCCACCGGGCATGCCAAATGTGTGCATGTTTTTGTACTTTTTAGCTAAGTTAGATGAATGAGAACTAACACCTAAATAGTTCTATAACAAAGCTAATGACAAAATCTAAACACCATCAAAGATGAGAGCTAAACAAGATTAATACTAAGCATAATGCATTAACTTTGAATTAACATGCTAAAGTATTTAAACCTCTATTTCTCTAGATTACCAACAAACAAGTAAATGGACCTAAATAAGCTCCATTGCAATCAAATGTGGTTGTCCTTGATATTTCCAAGAACCTAGGAATGGGAGCTTATCAAAGTTGGGCTACAAGACACTTTTGACACCTCCCATATGACCTAAGCACTTTGAGAAAGAGGCTTAAATCTTCAAGATGATGAACTCTCAAAAGGGAAAAATGCAAGATCTTAGTCTCTTAGCTATATGCTTTGCATTCACTCTCTTAGAAAGTTTAGGTGTAAGTAAAAAGGTAGGTGAAGGGCTCTTTATATAACCCAAAGGATAAAGGATTCAACACATCCTCATGAATGTGGGATAACAGGAGATGTAGAGTTAGTTATGGATAAGGGGGGTTTAGATGGGGTTGAGTTAGCCTTAGGAGGGTTTAGTTTTTCCTCAAGTGATTCACATGGATAAAGGGGGTGTATTAATTAGTCAAGATGATTAATTAAATACATGTGCAAGCTTTTATAAGCTTTTAGAGGGATTTTTGTGTGATTTAGACCATTAGGAAGGGAATTAAACCAATTAAATAGGGATTTATTGATTTAATGAGAAGGGAGGCTAATTAATTAAATAATAATTAATTAGACTAGGTAGAAGGTGTTAATTAACAAAAGGTCGTTAATTAGGGTATGCATTGGATAGGTGATTTAATTAATTAGCTTAATGTAATCAATTAACGACAATAGAAGAGAAGATGGGCGCTATTGACAATGTGTCGTCAATTTGTGGGAAATGAGATAATTAGCGCAATTTAAGTATTTAAATTTCTCAAGCATAATTATAGGTGTCTACAGAAGGTTAAACCAATAGAATGACACATAATAGCTAGAATGTTTCTTTAACTAGAATATGTACTTTAATTTAGTCCTAGAGTAGCACTCTTTCACACAATCTTTGAGATTCTATCACGAAGGCTCGAGCTAGAAAATCAAACAAAGCACTAAGATCAAAGCCAAATCACACCTAAGGTACACCCAAAGGCTTACAAACAATCTCTGTCAACAGGTGAAAGAAAAGTGATTTATATCGTTTATTCCAATCCCAAATGAAATCTCTTCTGAGAAATGAAATTGCAGATGCCACTAAATTTCCACAAGGATTGAGGCCTGCTAGATTGAATCAATTTTAATACAAGATTATAACAGAAGCAAGAAAAACTACTCGCATACATTAAAAAGTAAAACAAACACATTTTGCTCAAGACAACACAGAATAACTTGAATTTGATCAAATCTATCAGCAGGGAAAAGTTTCTAGAAAATTCTTAGATATTGTCAATGGTTGTACACTTGAAACCACCTTGACATGATAAAATTTAATACAAAAAGAGATATACAAGCTTCTCAAACAACTTCTCAAAATGATGGGCTCTGTCAAGAATTTTCTATTAGAAAATTTAGTCCTGACCCCTCACACTCCAACCTCCAACCATTTGCATGAAAAATTTGTGCCATTTATAAAATTTACAATAGAGCCCCTTCTCCCCTAAAGACAAAAAATGTTTAATGCATGGTTTCTCACCATGATTTTGATTTTGATTCTCAGAATCAGATATGCAAAAAGTCGTCAGGTGCTCGAGGGGGTAGATTTCATCGAATACCTCCCGCATTCAAGTCCTTCCACTGTTAGATCACATTTTCTTCAATTTTCAAACCACTTCCACCCCTAATCTATCAAATATGGCTCCTTGCATGCTCGAGAGAATAAAAATTGAAATCTTGATCCAGCACAATAGTCAGACCATTTTAATGGCAAACGATGTCTTCCAGATCTTGCCACCAAACTCAGATATCAACATTAACTCCCTTCTCTACTTGGCATGTAGAAAAAACTAAGAAATCATGAAGACTCGCACTTCCAGGTGTGTTTCAGAAAAATGGGGGGGAAATCAGATTTAGAATCTCAGCAGCCATTGATCTTTACGTTGAATTTGAGCCATCCACGTGGAAGATTCAAACTTTAAAACACACCCAGGGGCTTCCTTTGATGTTTTACAACTTTTGAAAAAATGGAAAAAAATTCCATTTTGCTCTGCACCTCCGCCCTCGAGAAATGAGTCTGACACATGTCCTAAGGTGGGTCCAGTGGAACTACGACCAAATTTTTCCATTTGAGCTTCTTTCTTGGAAAAAGAAATTTTTTCCAAGTTTTCCCCACAGCTCTGCCCTTCCGCCATTGACCAGGGCAAAATATTGACTATTTCCCTCATCGGGTTTGTGGGCTATTTTGATATTTTAACTCCTTTAGAGGCAAAAAATCCAATTTACCTTTGATGGTCTGCCTCCCCACCCCTTTGACGTTTCAAACTACCCTGTGTCACCATGATGCACCTTGAGATGGTCCTAAAAATTAGATACCTTGAACAAGTGCGGGCTCGCCATGTGTCTTATTCCAACAAAGTTTTTCTGAATGCTTGAAACTCAGTAGAAGGCACCACGTGTCATGATCTGAGGTAATCTTCTTTAGCCGTTGAAAATTCTAGGCAAAAAGAAAAGTGAGCGGAGGCCTCCATGTGTCATCCTGGCGCTTCTTTAAAATGAAACTCAAGGGCCGGTCCCTAAACATGTGCGGTTCCTCCATGTGTCTCCATGGCGCTATTTAAAAATGGTCCCCAAAGAGGAAACCATGAATGATCGCAACGTCACCACGTGTCCTGTTCTGCCAAACTGTAACAACTATATAAAAAATTGTCTAAGTTTGGGAAAAGTAGCGGAAATGTCCATGTGTCCTCCCAACGCTACTCCAAGGCCAAACCAAAAAGTAGATCCTTAAACGAGCGTCGCTCCTCCACATGGAAATTTTTTGAGTTGAGGCTATTCATAAAATTTTTGAAGTACCCAGCCAAGTTGCATCCAACCAAAATGTGGCATGTCCCTTTTCGATGCAAGGATCCAAATTTGAACAGGAGAAACGCTAGTCAATTTGTAAAATACAAAAAAAAAGATCATTCGAGCCTGAAAATGAAATTTTCTCCAAGGACAAAGAGTTAAGAAATATTACAGGGCTAAAATATGTTTCTTACAGATACATCCATTCATTTTTCTTCAAGTATTTAGTGCAGAAGAAACAAAGAAGACAAATCCCGACCATGGAGAACAGAAAACATGGGAGAACTCGAGTTCCAGACCTTTTTCAGAGGAACAAAGAAACAAGGAGCAAACCATGGATCCATAAATGATTTATGACCCAGGAACATATTAAAAATGGCAAAAAATATTAACCAGGCACAACACTGGAAAAAGAAAGTGACAGAGGCCACAAATCGATAGATTTTCAAAGGTAAATTGGGGTGAGACTATTTTGAGCACCAACATCGGCTCCGACTTGGGGATGGGCACTCCTTGTGAGTGCCACAAGAACAAAGGTAGAACAAGTGCCAAGAATATCCATTGGGTAATGGAGTCATCTTGTAGAGAAGAAAAATAGAGTCATCTTAAAAAACAAATAGAGAAACCAACAAAAACAAGTCACCAAGGACCAGAATGAGCAAAAACACAAAAGACAAGGAACGAACAACAAATTATACACTATACACAATATTTTATTGATCCTGGTAAATCCATCCAAGAAATGCTTCAAATGCCTGCCATTAACAGGAAGCTCAAGAAATTCACCATCCAAATCCTTCAAGAAGAGTGTATGCTCACCAATCCTGATATCAATGGAGTAAGGGCCCATCCATAATGAGTCAAATTTTCCATGGTTTCCCTTATCCTCATGTCTGCTATCCCATAATAGCACAAGATATCCAACATTGAAATCTCTAGGAGTGACCTTCTTGTCAAATAATTTCTTCAGGTTCTCTCTTAACTTTACATGCCTCTAGTGGGATGCCCTCCTCTCTTCATCAAGCTCAACAATCTGGTTAATGCGAGCATCATAAGGACCTACCTCTTGATCTTCCAAATGTTGCATAAACTGATATGAAGCCAATTGCATATGAAAGGGCAATAGGGTCAGAGTCCCATACACCAACTCATATGGACTCTTTCCAGTGACCCTCTTGACAATGATCCTATCTGCCCAAATAGTAAACTTCAATTGTTCACCCCACTTTCTCTTGCTCTACTCCAATGTTCTTCTGGTGATCTTCATAAAAAAAAATTTACTGGAATCAACTTGTCCATTTCCTTGGGGATTGTAATTAGATGCATATGTCAGGTTGATCCCATGTTCTTTGCACATTGCCACCAAAGGTTTAGCTCTAAAGATCATGGCATTGTCAGCAACAATCTTGACTGGCACCCCAAACCTGCAGATGATATGGTTCAACGGAAAGTCCATGATAACTTGGTGTGTTTCCTTCTTGGTGGGGATCACCTCCACCCATTTAGTAAAATAATCAATTCCTATAAGGATCCATTTATGGCCAGCACTTGAAGGGTCTGAAATCTCACCAATGAAATCCATTCCCCATTGCTTGAATGGAGCTTCAATTGGTACAGGATACAAAGGAAGGGAGCTTGAAGATTTTAGTATTCTAGATAAGCGCTAGAAACTTTCACATCCACTAACCAACAAGGTTGTATCCCTAAAGAGAGTTGGCCACCAATAACTAGCCCTCAGTATCTTGTGTGTTATGGCTCTTGCAGAAAAATTCCCCCCACAAACTCCTCCATGGAGATCAATAATTATCTTGGGGGCTTCTTCTTCAGTAATGAACCTTAAGAGGACCCCCTCCAGACTCTTCCAAGCTAGCCCATAATCAGTAATGACATATTTCTGGGAAGGCAACTTAAGGGCTCTTTTCTAGTTCTTAGTTAAATACTCAAGGCAATTCAGATGTCTGAGGTAAAAAATTACATCTTTGTACAACTCAGAATTCATTAATGTTTGGAAAACATCTACACTTTCTTCTTCCACCTCATTTACCTCAATAGTTTGCAACCTTCTCTTAGCCATAAGCTTAGCCAGCCCCAAACCTCTCACCAGCTTAGTGGTTTGGATATCCATGTCATATTCTTACAACTTGTTCACCCACCTTCATCTTTTGCTTGAGACTTCCATCTTTGGTAAGAAGTCCTTCACCATGGTGTGGGGAACATAAGCAACCACTTTAGAACTTAGAATGTAAGATCTAAAAACCTTTGTTTCTTTTACCAAGGAAAATGCCTACTTTTCCATGATAATGTACTTCAACTCAGCCCCATGCAAGGCCTTATTGAAAAAATCAATCGGCCTCTCAACCCCTTCATCATCCTTGTAGAACAGGACAGAAGCAATTTAGTGTTCTCTGAAGCAAAGAAAAATAGTTGGAAATGCTTCTTATAATCTAGACCTGCTAGAACAGGTGCATGCTTTAGTGCCTCCTTAATCCCATTTGATGACCTGGTCTTTCTTCAGCATGGAAGTGATTGGAATGGTCAACTCAACAAAGTTTGATATGAATCTTCTAATGAATTTTATCTACCAAAAGAAGGATAGAATTCTTTTCTTATTCTTTGGGATTGTGACCTTGTTGATAGCCTCTACTCTTTTTGGATCAATCATCACTCCTTCTTGTGACACTATGTGACCAAGAAACTTTTCCTTTTGCACTCCAAAATGGAATTTATTTGGACTGAGTGAGATGCCATATTCTCTTCACATTATCAGCATCTTTTCTAAGTGTAGCAGGTGATCACTTCTCTTCCTAGAAAATACAGTTACATCATCTTGATAAACTACAATAAACTTGTGGATGTAACCAACAAAAGAAACATCCATTTCTCTTTGAAAGGTGGCTCCAACATTCAACAAACCAAAGGGCATTCTAACATATACATAGGTTCCCCAAGGAGTAGTAAAGGTTGTCTTGATCCTTTCTGATTCCTTCACCACAACTTGGTTATAACCAGAGAAATCATCCAAGGTGGAAAGCAATTCAGAACCAGTCACTAGTTACAGTATGTTCTCCATATTTGGTCAAGGATAATTATCCTTCATTGATGCTCTGTTCAAATTCCTGAAGTCCACACACAACCCAATGTCACCATTCTTCTTTCTTACTGGTACTAGGTTTGTAACCCAAGAAGAATACCTTGTGGGCTGGATAATCCCTCCATCTCCTAGCTTCTTCAGTTCTTCTTGCATTTTGAGAGATAAGATTGGATTGATAGGCCTCTGTTTCTACTTGAATGGCTTTGCATTAGACTCCAAGGGAATCTCATGCTGAAACAGGTCCTCTCTATATGCTTTTAGTCCAGAATAGGTCAAATCTTGGTATTTTTTCAACAAATGGATGTATGGCTGCTTCTCCTCCTTGCTGAGATTACTTCCTAACCAAATTTTCCTTTGATTCTCCTTTGTACCAAGATCATGCTCCTCAACATCCCTTGAGGCTTTCATGCATCTGTCAATAATGTGGTTAGCATTATCAAAATTGGACTCAAGAGAAACTAGCCCTCTAGGAATGGTATTAGTCTTTAGCTGGATGATGCCCTTGCCAAACATGGTTTCTTTCCTCTTTGTTTCACATACCAATGGCTCCAAATCAATGCGTTGATCAAAAAATTATCCCTTGTTCTGTAGAAATCTTCTGATCTGAGCATCATCATCAAATACCTGCCAATGCTTAATGTTTTCTGGGACAGAAGGTCTTGTCAATACCTCAACCTCATATTCACAATATGGGGACATTGTATAATTTTCAAACCGAGACCCCAACACTGCAGGCTTGTCTTCCAAGTCATTGAACTTCCTATCATGATGCATGATGTTAAATGAATCAAACTTCTCAATTAAATCACAAACTGCATGCTTGTATTGCTTCATTCGTTGATTCTTTGTGGCATACAATTTTCTGACTTGTTTTACTATTAATTCTGAATCTCCTTTGACAATGATTTCCTTGACACCATATTTCCAAGAAATTCTTAAACCAAAAAACAATGTCTCATACTCAGCAGTGTTGTTAGTGCACTCAAAGTTGAGTTTGAAGGAAAAATCAAATTTTTCCTGACCTGGAGAAAGTAGAACAAGACCAGCACCATTCCCAAACTTGGAGCAAGATCCATCAAAAAATAGATTCCAAGGGGATCCCACTTGTTCAAGACACCTACATTCCTCAATCTTGTGTTCCTTTCCATCAGCAAATCCCACAAAGTTATCTGCATCAACACTTGTGTACAATACCTCATAGGATGCATTGGTGGGATCCTCAATAAGATGCAACATTTTCTTTTCCCCATACAACCTTACACGGCTTCCTTTAATTGCGATGGTAGTATAGGACATATCCATTTAGAAACTCCCACCAACACTTGCAGCCCATTTTCTTGACTGTAGCATGCCCCACTTGACTGGGAAGTCAACAATGACAACATCAAGTTTTATGTTTTTACCTGGGTAAGCTGTAAGTTGCAGCACCAAACCCTTCACACATCCCACTACTAGCACTTCTCTGGAGTCCACAGCAGTTCACTTCCCATATGTTGCTGTCACTTTGATATTTAACTCATTCATGACTTCCAGTGGCATGACATTGCATGATGCCCATGAGTCAAACATGCAGTTGTGCAGCAGTCTATCCTTAATGATCAAAGTGGTGAAGAATTGATTCACATTCATCTAAGAGTCTACCAAGGATTTCCTGAAATAGACCTCAGGTGGTTCATCTAGCTCTTCTAATTCTATTGGTGCTTCTGGTTATTCAATGACTGGTGGGTTCTCCATAATTTTTATGTTTCTGCCTAGGGTAGTCTTCTCTTCTTCTAACCCCAAGTATTCAAATGTTCTCTTATTGTGCTTAGGAATCCTAAGCAAATCAACAATTGGAATAGAGACTTTGATTTGACTTAAGACTTGGGAAATATCATATGGGGCATTCCTTGGCAAGGCAGTGTTGGAAGGAAAGCCAATACACTCATTAGGTGGTGCATGGTTTTTGATAACTTGGGCATGAGGAGGGGTAGGGTTTTTGTTTGGAACTGCAGGGATTTTAGTAGGTGCATCCATTTTAGGAGCCTCTTTAGGAATTTTTTAATGTAAGGGAGATTTTGGATTGGCTTGAGGCCTTGCCCCTTTGACAGCCTTACTTCTTGTGTTATATTCCTTTTCTTGAGCCATAACAACATTCATAAGTAACTTTCTATCTTCCTCAAAGGGGATGCCTCCATCATACTTCTTTATCATTAAATCCCTCAAATATAGAAATTCATTATTGGGCAATTCAAAATCTTATATATTATCTACTTCTAAAGTATGAGAGAGAGAAAGAATGGGTACCCTATGAATGCAGTCCCAAAAAGTGGCAACAGTCCAAGCACTTATCACCCCTGTTGAAGTTTCCCCTTGTTGTGAGCCCATGGAAAAACCCATCATGTAGACATCATCATCAGTGTCATCAGCTTCTTCTTCTTCTTGTTGATCTTCTTCACAACGAGCATGAGGCATGAAACGTTTGTCACACCAATCAATGACATTTGTCTCCTCCAAAACAAAAATCATGGCAGCCAAAGGATCAGGTACCATCCTGTTATCCTTGGCTTCAGACTGTCTATTTCCAAATCCAACAGGTCCCTTGCCTTTCTCATCAGATCTTTGGTGGTTTGTGAACCTATCTTGGCCTTGCTGCTTGTGTAGACATTTTTAGTTTTTCTCAATTCCTTTCTCATCCCTAGCCATTTTGTAGGAAATTTCTTTGACAACCCCTACCAAAGTCTTCACAACTTCTTCCAAATTAGTAGCCTTTCTTGTTTGGGGGTTTTATGGGTTAACCAACTTTACACCTTCCCTCTTAGGAGGTTTTCCAATTTACTTGATATTGTTATCAATTTGCAAAGCCATGGTGAAGCCCTACCTCAAATTTGTGGGGCTTTTGTCTCTTAAATAATGTGTAGCCTTTTTATCAAATGTATCAATATATTTGATCAAACATGACTCATCACAAGGCCTTATCCTAACAGGAAATCTCCTAAAGGTATTATTAAACCTTGTGTTGAAATCATGTATTGACTCATTAGGGTTATTTTTGATGTTTTAAAATTCTGTCAAAAGAAACCTAGGGTCAGTTCTATCACCATACTACAATCTAAATGCATTACTCATTTCTATTTAGGAATCAATTGAGTTATCTGGCAACACTTTGTACCAGTCCTTGGCATCTTCATCTAAGGTATGGATGAAAAATTTAATATATACATTTTCATGTTCAATATCAAAATCTTCCATCATATTGGGAAAAAGCTTTAGATGCTGATCACTAGTAATAGCATTGTTTCCTTGGAACTTTGGGATTTTATTCCTTACATCTTGAGGCACTGCATTTGGATATCTAGCCATCCCCACAAAATTTATAGGTCTAAAAGTATTTACAACAAAAGGGGGTCTGGGTGGGAGTAAGGCTATGTTTCTTTGAGGAGGTGACCCTGAAGGGGTGACAAATTGATGAGGAGCTGAGGGTATTTGAAACACAGGGGTGTAATTCTCAAAATGGGTATCCCCTAAAGTCCTAGTTTATTAGAAATCTCTATCAGCTTCAGAAAAGACAGGAGAAGAGTGTGAAGAGAACCTTTCAAAATCAAATGAAGGCCCCTCTCTACCTAGAGAGTTTAATTCCACAAAGAGGATACCTGATTCAGAAGCACTTGAACTGCAATCTTCAATAATAGGCTAGTCATTTTCATCAATGGATATCCCCTTTCTTGTCTCCTGATCCCCAATAGCTCTCTAGGATTTTCTTCCTTCTGATTTTTCTTTTCCTAGCTCTGGAAATAATGTACTAGCAGGATCCCTGGCAAAGAAAGATCTTCTTCCTTCTAGCTTTGCAAATATTAGTAAAAAATATGAATTTGACAGAGTTTCAGACACTAGTAATTTTCAATAATTGGATCAATAGGGAGTCGCCACTAAGGATTTCCACCTTAGTTGTGCAAATGCACTAAATATGATTAGGGTTTGATTATGAAACTGTAATCCCTAGTAATAGTGCCAGAAGCATGTTGGTAATCGAATTTAATCTCCTTCAAATACTGAGTAGCATCATGGATTTGACAAGACACTCAGAGGTAGTTATATAATCATGTATGTCATTTTGTAGCCGAGGAAGCAATCTATCTGACTTGTTAGCACTCACGTTTTGAAAGGAGTGGGTAGCACCTTAAAAGGATGTGATCTGATCCTAGTTTTGCATTTCAACCAAAGTAAGAGAACCTATTTTTTAACCTCTGTTATTGAAAAAAAATGATAAATCCTTCTTTTGCATAAATCTTATATATAAGACCTTGGGAAAATATGATCAACACACCAAATCTGACTCTCATGAGTTGTCACTTCCAGATCATGGGCATATTTTCACAACAAGGAAAAGGTTACTAAAGACATTTGGGATCCTGATTTCTTCTACATGTTTTGATAAAAGAGATGATACATTTGTATGCACATAGGACAAACAAGGGTAGTACAAGTAGGATTGGTTGTTTTGAATGAATTATTTTGGTGGGAGGTGGGATAGGGTGAAACTTGATTCATCAGGTCCTTGAGGAATCTTTACAAAATGGAAGGTTAAACCAATAGAATGCCACATAATACATAAAATGTTTCTTTAACTAAAATATAATCTTTAATGGAGGTCCAGATCAGCACTCTTTCACACAATCTTTGAGATTCTATCACGAAGGCTCAAGCTAGAAAATCTAAAAAAGCATCAAGATCTAAGCCAAATCACACCTAAGGTACACCCAAAGGCTTACAGATAATCTCTATTAAAAGGTGAAAGAAAAGTGATTTTAAATCATTTATTCCAATCCCAAATGAAATATCTTCTGAGAAATGAAATTGTAGATACCACTAAACTGTCACAAGGATTGAGGCCTATGTGATTAAATAAGATTTACTACAAGATTAAACAAGAAACAAGAATAACTACACGCACACATTCAAAAGTAAAACAAACACATTTTGCTCAAGACAACACATAACAACTTGAATTTGATTAAATCTATCAGCAGGGGACAGTGTCTAGAATAGTCTCAGAGCTTTTCAATGGCTATACACTTGCAACCAAATTGACATGATCAAATTTAATAATAAAAAAGATATACAAGCTTCTCAAACAACTTCTCAAAATGATGAGCTCTGTCAAGATTTTTCTATTAGAAAATTCAGTCCCGACCCCTCACACTCTAACCTCCAACCATTTGCATGAAAATTTTGTGCCATTTATAACATTTACAACAGAGCCCCTTCTCCCCAAAAGACAGAAAATGTTTAATGCACTAGTGCTCGCCATGATTTTGATCATGATTCTCAGAATCAGATCTGCAAAAATTCGTCAGGTGCTCGAGGGGGTATATTTCATCGAATAGCTACCGCATTTAACTCCTTCCTCTAGTAGATCACTCTTTCTTCAATTTTCCAACCACTTCCGCCCCTAATATGTCAAATCTGGCTCCTTGCATGCTCGGGAGAAGAAAAATAGAAAATCTGATCGAGCATGATAGTCAGACCATTTTCATGGCTAAAGATGTCCTCCATATCTTCCCACTAAACTTAGATATCAACATTAACTCCCTTCTCTGCTTGGCGTGTAGAAAAAACTAAGAAATCATGAAGACTCACACTTCCAGGTGTGTTTCAGAAAAATGGGGGGGAAAATTAGATTTAGACTCTCAGTAGTCATTAATCTTTACTTTGAATTTGGGTCGTCCACATGGAAGATTCAAACTTTAAAACAAACCTGGGGGCTTCTTTTGACTTTTTACAAATTTTGAAAAAATGAAAAAAAAATCCATTTTGCTCCGCACCTCCGCCCTCGGGAAATGAGCTTAACACGTGTCCTAAGGTGCGCCCGAGCGGAACCACGGCCAAATTTTACTATTTGACCCTCTTTTTTGGAAAAAGAAAAAATTTCCATGTTTTCCCCGCACTTCCGCCCTTCTGTCGTTGACCAGGGCAAAATATTGACTATTTCCCTCATCGGGTTTACAGGCTATTTTGATATTTTAACTCCTTTAGAGTAAAAAAATCCAATATACCTTTGATGGTCTGCCTCCTCACCCCTTTGACCTTTAAAACTACCATGTGTCACCATGGCGCATCGTGAGATGGTCCCAAAAATTTAATACCTTGAACGAGCGTGGGCTTGCCATGTGTCCTGTTCCGGAAATTTTTTTCTGAATGCCTGAAGCTCAACGGAAGGCACCACGTGTCATGCTCTGAGGCAGTCTACTTTGGTTATTGAAAAGTCTAAGAAAAATTCAAAGTGAGCGTAGGCCTCCATGTGTCATCCTTACGCTTCTTTAAAATGAAACTCAAGGGCCAGTCCCCTAACATGCATAGTTCCTCCACATGTCTCCATGGTGCTATTTCAAAATGGTCCCCAAAGCAAAAACCTTGAATGAGCGCGAGTTCACCACATGACCTGTTCCTCCAAACTGTACCAACTACATAAAAAAATTTCTAAGTCTGGGCACAGCAGTGGAAACCTCCATGTGTGCTCCCGACACTACTCCAAGGCCAAACCAAAAAGTAGATCCTCAAACGAGCACCGCTCCTCCACGTGGACAAATTTTGAGTTGAGGCTATTCATAAAATTTTTGAAGTACCCAACCAAGCCACATCTAACCAAAACGTGCCACATCCCCTGTTGATGTAAGGATGTAAATTTGACTAGGAGAAATGCCCGTCAAACCCTAAAATACAAAAAAAAAAATGATCATTCAAGCTCGAAAATGAAAATTTCTCCAAGGACAAAGAGTTAAGAAATATTACAAGGCTCAAATATGTTTCTCAGAGATGCATCCATTCATTTTTCTTCAAGTATTTAGGGCAGAAGTGACAAGGAAGACAAATCTCAACCGTGGAGAACAAAAAACAATGGAGAACCTTAGTTGCAGACCTTTTTCAGAGGAACAAAGAAATAAGGAGAAAACCACGGACCCATAAATGATCTACGACCCAGGAATAGATTAAAAATGGCAAAAAAGATTAACCAGGCACAACACGGGAAAAAGAAAGTGAAAGCGGCCGCAAATTGATAGATTTTCTAAGGTAAATTGGGGTGAGACTATTTTGAGCACCAAAAAACCCTAGGATCAAACTAATCTTTGCCCTTGATTTTAAAACTTTGCCTAGATTTTTCCTATTCTATCCTTATGTTTTCTTTTCCTTTCTTTTCTTTTCCATTTGTTTCATTTGGTTTCTTCAATGTGCAGGTGGAGGAGGAGCTATGGAGGATATGTCTTCATGGTTACTCAAGCTATTTATTTATTTCCTTTTTTTTGTATCTCCTTAATAAGATATATTCTCTGGTTGGGTATATTTTATACCCATTTTTTAAGAAGGCAATCTTCTTGAATGTGTGTGTGTGTGCACGTATAAAACAATAAATAAAATGTAAAACATATTATATGAATTCAAAGTGATAAATTTGCAAGGTTTAATCACAATGGGGAGGTGGACTGTGTAAGTTGTGTTTATGGTAGTGGAGATGACAGTGTTGGGGTGGGTTTGGTGAATCCATAGGGTGGTGAGTGTTAGGTCCGCGGGGAGTGGTGTGGGGTTTCCGTGTAGAAGAAGGGAGTGTTGGGTGTGGGGAACGTGGAGTGAAGGAAGGATGCAATGAAGTTGGGGGTTGGGGGAGTGGCACTGGTGTGGGTTTAGTGCAGGGTTGGGGAGGGTTTGGCCCCTCCCCACTTCTACATTTTTTTGGTTTTAACCATATAAAAACTTCATCGAATTCTTTTAATATAACCTTTTTTTGTTTATGTTATATTATATATATATATATGTATATATATATATATATATTAAAATATTATATTAAAATATATAACTATATTTAAATAAATTATAGTTATATTATATAATATAACTATATTAAATATATTTTAATATATTTATATTATACCCTATGTTAAAAATTATTCCAAGTTGCAAAATGATAAATTATGTGTTGTAAGTCGTGTGAAGCATACAACTTCATAGTTTCCAATAAATCAGATTTTATTTTTTTTACTCATTTGTATAAATAAAGGGAATGTAAGAATGAATATTAGTCTCATACAAATCTGCACTAAAAGAATGATAAAATGAAGCCATAGTAATCAAATCTTTCCCTTGGAATGGTAATATCCACTTGTCTTAAATTTTATAGAGGTAGGAGTAAAGTTTAAATATGATCTCAAACAAAGTTTCACTTTACCATGATTTATAAAATATTACAAAAATAATAATGTTCCTTTCCTCATGGGAGTTCAATGAAAAACTGAATCATTATCTAAGGGAGAAAAGTAAGACTTTATTGCAAATAGATATATCCACTCAAATGTTACAAGAATCCTCATTCCATATGAAATTCTACAGCAAGAGTAAAACTTCCAGTTCTCAAAAATACGCCTTCACTTAAATAATATGAATGATGGTTTGTTCCATGTTACATATCAACTATAATGTCTTTTTAAATATAAAGACACAACCTCTCAAAAAAACAAAACTCTTATTTAAGAAGAGGTTCAAACATATAAACAAACCCATGATCATGAAAAACATGTTTGACCAAGATCTATATTTTCAAGAATGGTATACTCAACACTAATAAAACATTAGTTTCTCAAAAGCAATTTTAATCCCAATCTGGGAAACTTATAAATAAATAAAACTTCCAAAAAATTCATATTCGCATGATTACAATAAGTAAAACTTTCCAAAAAACTTGAGAACAACAAGATGCTAAGATATCAAGGAAACTCCAACCATCTTCCAAACTTGAGCTCCAAATTTGAGTGTTTTTCAAAGAAACCAACACATAGATAAAGGCTTGTTTTACCACCTAACCTATAGGCATAATTACATGCCTTTCCAAAGGTTGGAAGATGTTCTATCCTTCCCCAAGCCCATGGGAGAGAGAGCTAGCTTCCACAAATGTGCACAAGATTTAGGGAGACATAAACAACAATGAATTCACATACAAGACCAATCCATAAATTAAAGAAACATAACATTTTCCAATCAAAAGAAAGGAGGAGAAAACCATATTCATCCTCAACAATGGGGAAGAGTATATGAGGCATCCAAAAGTTCCAAAGAGTGCGGTCTAACCATAGGATGCACACTTACAATATTCTTCACAAAACCTCCTTGTCCTTCCAAGATAACAATCCCTCCTTATTGCTCCACCCGTTCGCTTGAAATCCTCATTGGGAGGATTTTCAAACCCATTGGGTTTCCTCTGCAAGGATGGGGAATGGGGTTCAAACCATATGAACCACCTTCCCCACCTCAAACCATATGAGGGGAAAGAAAAAGAACCAACATGGCATGCCCATCAAGCCATGAAGTTTAAGAAGGGAGATCCCTCTCTCTTCCGCAATAAAGCTCCAAAATCCATCAAGCCATATGATGGATGGAGAAAATAACAAACAACATACCCAAAGCAACATACAACACATACAACAAGACACACATTTCAACTATAAGAAAATCCAAGATCTACCATGCCATATAACATAAAATGAGATCAAAGAGCCTACCTCCACAAGCTCTCCAAAACTCTAAGATTTTTCCCAATTCCTTGTCCAAGCAAACTGTAACTCCCAAAATTCTCCAAGCACAAAACCAAAGCCAAAAGAAAAAGTCCTCATTCTCATACATGAGGGAGTTTTTATAGAAAAACAATTAAATTTCCTCACAAATGAAGGGGTGACATGTGTCACCCCTCTCTTCCCTCCAAGTCAAGATTCCCAAAAGAAAAATAAGAAAAGATAAACTCACCTTTAGACACCTCTCTCCCAAATTGCCCCAAAAAAATGAGACAAGTTTATGCAAATTTTCAAAACACCCATATTCCAACCCATCTTACATGGATGGTGACAAAATTGAGGCTAAATGGGAGAGAAAATCCGTCTATGCCTTGAAATTAATCCCCCTACCTAGTAGGTAGGGTCGAAGGGCTTATTTTCATGCTAAGTGAACTCCTAAAACTAAAAGGGGTTACTTAAAATGTCATAAATAGCCCAATTTCGGTTTTGACACATTTGGGCACATATATAGAGGATGTGGGACCTACTCAAGGGTTCTCATGTGACCTCAATCCTCCTTAATTAACACACACTTACATAGATACATATTTAATGCAAGTGGGGACCATTAAATCCCCTAACCCAGTTTACTTAACAAAATAACACATCCTAATCACAATTAATTTTTACATGACATACAATATTACAAATAAGGGTCACTCATGGTGCCCAAATAATACAAGCAACCAATAAGACCTCATACAACTAACATAGTTAGGACTTAGCCCTGTGGGCTGCTTGTGCACAAATTGTGTATCCACCATGAAACCCACATTCTCCTTGCCCTGTAACATGCACACTCTATATACACATTCAACACATCTATCCAATATAAGTCTAAATCAACTACTCAGTAAACGATCAAGTCTAAACATGCAATCTATGATATCACAACATTAACATGGAGTTGTAATTGAGAAAACATGCACAATTTCACACCAATTCACCATGTGTTAGCCATTGCATTTCATATAAATGACATATATCCATGCTATCACGTGATCTCATAAAAAATTGAATAAACTATATCATCAAGACGTGCGACTAAGCTATGTATCCATCATATATCAATTAGGCCCAAATAACATAACAATATGTTAATATCCACAACATCTAGTAAAATGTGCCCACATACTAATTAAACCTAAATTGGCACTCTGCACTCAAATCACCATACATGTCCATAAAGATCAAAGAACATCACATAATATCCAAAATATGTTAAAATATCTGTCAAATCATACTAATGAGTATAGAGTTAGCAAATAACTGAAGCTAGAAAAATGTGGGCACTACATGGTGGTGTCCAAAATGAGAAATGCCACAGAATAAAAAGTAAGAATGAGAAAGTAATGGTGTGAGACTGAAAGTAGCAAAAGAAATCAAATAAACATGGCCAACGACATGGGTTTATTAGTACTTCTATTAATTATGAACCATATGAATAGCAATATGTAATCAGGACTAGATAGAAACCTAAATCGCATGATTGTGTGTCTATAGAAAAGGTGATGATTATTAATTTAATAGATAAGACAAAGACATGAATGGAATGTTAGAAATTAAAAGGTTTGAATTAAATCCCTGCATGTCATACACCGATTCGATGGATGATATTGCTATCACCAAAATAAAATTATATATTTGTGCTCTATTTAAGCATTTGAATGTCAGAAAATAGAGAAAAGAGGGGAAATCGAAAGCTTTATGGTTAGAAATGCAATTTGAATGTTTGTTACTATTTTGTTTCATATCACTAAGGTTTACGATTGGAAAGTGTTTAATTTGAAATGTAACACATATACATGAATGGAGTGTTGGAACTTTAAAGGTCAAGATAAAAAAACTCAAATGTACTTCACCTATTTGACATAACAAATTATTCCAACATTAATAATATCTGTTGCTTCACCAAGTCGCTTAACCTCGGGCATATTATTCACGTTAGTGTAATGCGATATTAAAGGGGGGAAATTAAAACTGGTGAGAATTCAACCTGGGGAATATTTGTTACATGTACTTCACCTAGTCTTATCAACCTTTTGATAACTATTCATTTTAGTGCAATGCAGGATTAAAGGGGCTAAAATAAAATCGTGAAAATTTAACTTCGTACATGTCCAAAACCCAAACACGCTACTTTTTTCTTGTAGTGTTTTGCAAGCATGCTTTTCAGTTTTAAGCTTGAGTAATTGTAAAATACCAATCTATGAAAGACATAATCACTGATAACTTAACCCCTCAAAAGAGTGAATATATGACCAAAGGAAGATTTTATTTGTCGATTGACACTTACTATTTTTTATTCTAATTTTTATGGTGACATTTTTATTGGTTGCACCACATTTAATTTGTTAGATAAGGTGAAGACAAGAATGAAAAATTACAAATAATAAAAATGCATGAATTAAAACTTTGCATGTCATGCACCTATTCCATAGATAAAACTCTATTACAAAGGCGTAACATAATGGTTTCATTTGTGCTCAAGGCCCTGGCCTAACAATTTGATCATGGATCATTCGAGAGTGAGCGGTGGAAGCCTCACAAATGTGGATAATATTGTATGTTTGTTTCATTCTCCGCCCTACGTGGAAGCTCATCTGGGCGAGATTATAAGCGACTTCAACGAGTGTGAAGCCCCAATTATATGAAATAGGTATGAGGGCCCACGAGTAGGTGAAGGGAGTTCCTATTTGGCTCTGGAAAATGTGGGGAAGAGGATGCCTCCTACCACGTGCACATGGCGACTAAGGATGCGATTCTGCGAGTGAGGATGTGTAGCTACAGTGATGCGAGCACGCATTTTACCCTGTCCTCGGCACATGAATGAAGGCCTCGGCCAAGACTCCGTGCAAACTGTACATCTTTTGAAAGACAAATGCTTATGTGGCATTGTTTAAATGGAGAAAATAAATTAATTTAGCCTACTTGTACGTGGCTGTCACAGATGTGATAGGCTGTCATAAATGTGATTGACTGTTCCGTGCAGAGTTTCCTGGGGGGCATTGGAATTTGGCAGCAAGGAGGTCTGCTTGGAGGGCGCACATTTGCTGTCAAAAGGTCCCGACTCCCCGCATCACTGTAATTACGCATCCTCATCCACATCCGTAGTCCCATGTGCGCAGGGGTCCCGCTGTATTGCGTCGATTGTACAAAACCTATATCGCAATCGCTGTATTTTCATGTGGAAAAATGCGAATGCCATTTTACCAGCAATTCTCGGTATTTATGTGCGTAAATTGTGAATGCCATTTTACCAGCAATTCTCATTTACTTCATCGACCAGCAGTTTTCAGTATTTATGTGCGCATGTTACGGGAAATTGTGAATGCCATTTTGCCAGCAATTCTCATCGACTCCAGCTGCCAGTAATGCTTGGTACTTTGGCTCTTGGGGATATGAAAAGTTGCCATCGATATCAGCATTTACTGATATCGTCGCATAGAACACCTAAGATATCTTAACTACTATTCCATTTACATTCATAGGATAGGAAATTAGCCTTCAGTTGATTTTTCATATCCTATAAAACGGAGATGAGGTATATATTGAGAGCATATTTTGTTGTTTGAGATGTATGAACCAGGCTATATACATGATAGAAATGAATGGAACAGATTGTTTTCTAGATGTTTCATTCGATACTGCTAAATTCCTTGACATACATCCGTTAGATGGGTGAGTAGAAGTGACATATATATATATATATATATAAATATTTTATTTTTTTTCGTCCCGTATGACCGGGGTTTCGTCCCGTATGAATGATGTGCAGGTTTGGTGATTTGGATACATTCTTTGAATCCGAAGAGATGTCGAGCTCAAAAGCTAACGATCAGTTGCAGGAATCGTACAATTGGAATTGCAGTGTAGCAGATCATTATCAAACTCCAGATGCTACATTGACCGATCGAAACTGCCACTCTCTCCACAAGACAAAATATTCAACTGAAAATACTGAGAGAAAATTCTACAGGAATGTTGATGATGTCAATGGCAGAACTGAGCCAGACCATTCAGAGATGTGTTTGGGGTCGAAAAATTTGATGTATGAGCGAAAAAGGAGGAAAAATCTAAATGCTAAGCTTCTGGCATTGCGAACTCTTGTTCCTAACATCAGCAAGGTGATCTCACTCCTCCGAAACTAATTGAATGCTTTGCTATATCATAAGGTAATACATAATTAGCACAATGTAATAATATGCAGATGGACAGAACATCTATTGTACATGATGCAATCAGTTATGTTCAAAGCCTGCAAAAACAAATGAATGAGATACAGAACGATATCTCTGCTCTAAAATCTAGAAAATCCAGAAATACCAACAACATCAACAAGCTTATTTGTAGCAACAGCGTGGAATGTACAGAAGGGAAAAATTCCGACAAGACCCATGCTAGACAGCCGTTCAAAATTTTAAAGGTAAGTCCCCGTGCCCTTCTCGATATTCCAAATCATTCACTTCTTTTTTATTTCCCTCATGTGGGTGCTTTAAGATTATGGAGATTGATGTTGGATGCTTCTCTTTGTGTAATATGTTAGCTTGATTTGACCAAGGTGGGTGAGGAAAGCATTTCTGTTAAGAATATGTTGCAAGAATGAAGACGGAATTAATTGTTGCAGCTGAGCAGGGCGCTTGAATCCCTTCAGCTGAACATTATATATTCTAATCTTTCTACCGCTGATGACCATACAGTATTTAGCAGAGGTACCAACTTATATGTGCAATTACATTCTACCAGATTTTTAGCTAATTTTACAGATTTGATTGAAAGTGGAAAGCCTTTTTTTGTCAGGTAGAAGAATGGGAGGCCATGGAAGAAAATGATATAAAGGAGGCGATCGTTGAAGCTGCTGTGAAGTATGGTTTTGAATCCATTTGAAGTTGGGATATTTAATCTTAATGAGAGCATATGTAATAGTCAATAAATGCATTAAGTTAACCAGTTGTTTAAGACGCTTTATTCTGTATCTATGTTAGCGTACAGAGAAATTACCATGGAAAGCTAATTAATTATTTTCTTATATTTATTTTATACACAGAAGTTTATTTACTTTTTATATCATTTAATAAAAGTCGCAAAATGAGCCATATATCTTGAGGGGGAAAATCACAAACCAAACAAAACCTTAAAAGATCCTAGACACAAACATAAAAGTTATCATTCAAAAAAATAAATAAACAAATTCATTGTTTGGAGTTTTGGTCAGCCCTTTCCATTGTATGAGCAATAACATTAATGTTTGTTAAATGTTAAGAATGGCTTATGGAATTGAAGACAAAATTACATCAATTCAATATATAAAAGAACTATCAAATGTATCTTCAAAAATCTGAAAAAAATTAACAAAACATCAAAATAAGAAATCATGATTCTATTATTTCAAAATTATAGATCTTAAAATAAGTAAAATATGTGTTTGATTTTTGATTTAGACTATGTTGTCTGGGCATGTGGTTTCTTCATATTCTTACACTCCATTATTTGAATGAAAGAGTCGATATTCCTAATTACTTGAATGGGAAGACTTCAATTTCAATATTCTTTGTCAAAGTTAAAATGTCTTATAAATAAACAAAGCTAAACATCTCTAATCCGTAAGTCAAATGAAGCTCCTAAGGATCTATAGTCTCTAAGAAGAGAATGTTGTATTTCATGAATCTTATAGTAGATAGGGCACTTGACTAAAAAATTATGTGTAATTTTAAGTTCTAGTGAAGAAACTTTAAGTCGCTACTAAAAATGGATCAAAATGTGGAGTGTGGACCATTTGTATGATAATATTTATTCAAACTTATCATCTTAAATCAACTACTTCTCGATGTTGGTGGTGTTAACTGAATTTGTTGTTTGACATTGGTATTGTTTGTGAATTAGATTTGCATTAAACTAGAAAGACAAATGAAAGATTACCCATGTTGGGATATAGCATGGGAGGTTATACATATACAAAATATAGAACCTTGGAAACATTATTGAATCCATTTTAGGCATATATCATGTTGATCTCCCTTATGAATTGAAATTCAAGAGATGGGTAGCCAATGCTTCAGCCATATTACATGTACCACTCTTGATATGTTGTTATATGATGCTTCTGTAATATGTCGTAGTGTTGTAAGAAATACATGTAGTATTAATAGATGTCACCTACACCACCTATCATAAAGTATCTTGTTGCCTATTTTATCTAATTGTCGATAAATTTATAATAAAGAAATAGGAAAAATCTTGCCAAAAATGATTGAGACTTTCCGGCAAGCTCTCCCACAATAAGAAATGCATGTGATGTGTAATAACAATAGGAATAAATGTATTACGATTAGAAAAATAATCTTGGACAATATGGTGCCTCACTGTTTGGAATTTTTCTTGATGCCTTTCCATTGTAGGATAAGTAACATTAATGTTTGTTAAATATTAATAATGGTTGGTGGAATTGAAGTCAATATTATATGAATTTTCGATATATAATAGAAGTATGAAATGCAGCTTCAAAAGATATAAAAAAAGAAAAATTCAAAAAATTAAAAAAAATTCAATAAGAAACAATGGTTCCACTATTTCAAAATCATAGATCTTAAAACCAATAAAATATATGTTACATTATGGATTTATACTATGTTGTCTACGTATGTGGTCTCTTGATATTCTTAAATATTTTATTTGAAAGTAGTAATTGATATTCCTAATTACAAGAATGGGAAGACTTCACTTTCAATGATCTTTGTCAAAGTTAAAGTGCCTTATGTATAAACAAGGTTGAACATTTCTAATCCTTCAGTCAAAAAAAGATCATCAAGGATCTATAGTCTCTAAAAAAGAGAATGCTATATTTTATGAGTCTCATAGTAGATAGGGCACTTGACTACAAAAGTATCTTCACTTTTAAGTTCTAGTGAATAAACTTTCACTTGCGGTGAAAAACGGATCAAAATATGGACCATTTGTAATGAAATATTTATTGCAACTTATAAATTTAAATCCCCTATTTCTTTACGCTAGTGGTGTTCACTAAATTTAATTTTTGATGTTGGTGGTGTTTGCAAATTATATTTGTAATAAATTAGAAAGAAAAATTAAAGATTACCCATCTTAGGATATAATAGGGGAGGTTCTCCATGTACAACATATAGAAAATTGGAAACATTATTGTATACATAACCTCCCTTATGCATTCAAATTCAGTAGATGGGCAGCTAATGCTTCAACATTATTACTTGTACCACTCTTGATATATTACTATATGGTGCTTTTGTAATATTCCCCAGTGTTGCAAGAAATAAATGTGGCATTAATAGATGTCACCTACGCTACCTATCATAAAATATATGTTTACTTATTATATCCAACTTCGTATAAATTTATAAGAAAGACATGTGAAAATTATTTCCAAAAATGCTTGACATTTTCAAGCAGGCTCTACCACAATAATAAATGCCTCTGGCATGTAATAGATTATGAATAAATATATTACAATTATAAAAATTTAATAAGAAACAATGATTCTAATATTTGAAAATTATAGATCTTAAAATCAATAAAATATATATGTTACATTTTTTATTTAGAGTATGTTGTTTGGGTATGTGGTCTCTTGATATTCTTAAAAAACTTTATTTGAATGAAAGAATTGATATTCGTAGTTACGTGAATGTGAAGACTTCAATTCAAATGTTCATTGTCGAAGTTAAAGTTTCTTATGGATAAACGAGGCTAAACATTTATAATCCTTAATTCAAATGAAGCTCCTCAATGATCTATAGTCTCTACAAAAAGAATGTTATATTTCATGAATCTCATAGTAGATAGGGAAATTAAGTATGAAAATCTTGTTCCTTTAAAGTTCTACGAAATAAACTTTTAGCTGGTGCTTAAAATAGATAAAAATATGGACCATTTTTTATGGAAATGTTTATTGGATCTTATCAACCTAAATCCTCTATTTCGTGACACCGGTAGTGTTTGTGAATTATATTTGTAATAAACTATAAAGGAAAATAAAAAAATATTATCCATGTTGGGATATAGCAAGGGAGGTTCTACACATATAACATATAGAGCCTTATAAAAATTATTGTATCCATTTTCTGCATGGCTGTGGTTGACCTCCCTTATGCATTCAAATTCAGCAGAAGGGTAGCTAATGTTGGAGCATTATTAATTGTACCAATCTTGATATATTGTTGTATGATGCTTCTATAATATGTTGTATTTTTGCAATACATAAATGTGGTATTAATAGATGTCACCTATGCCACCTATCATTAAATATCTTGTTACCTATTCTACTAAACTATCGATAAATTTATAAGAAAGACACATGAAATGTCTTCCTATAAGGGATTGAAACTTTTTGGTAATCTCTCGGACAATAATACATGCCATTTATGTATAATCGAATATGAATTTAAATGTATTACGATTAGAAAAATTATCTTGAACAATATTACACATACCAAATTAAATTCAAAATTATAATTTGTTTATGAGGTCAAAATTCCCATTTCTAAGCACAATATTTCATTCAAATACAAATTAAATGAAACTAAAATTACCAACACCTTACTCATGGTTTCCTACTCATTTTATACATTTCGTATAGGTTATCTAATCTTGTAAAAAAATAAGAATGGGTTGGGTTTCTAATTTCAACTCATAATAGTAGTTGTTTAGTGTATTTAAATGTTGTACATTAATTAATTTTTGTAAAGAATATGAAAATGTAAAAGTGTGCTTCAATAGTGAAAATTAGCAGATCAGAATTAGCAAGGTTGCATATTTTTCCTTAGAGGAAACCGAATGGTGGAGATTCCTTTGCACCACTTGGGATTTTCTACATAAATTGGGCCTTCAACTTCCCCAATCGTGGTGGAAATGCTGGCAATGGAAGGTGGATATCCCACTATTACAGTATAATTCTGGAGTTATCCACTCCTTGTTATCTACTACCTTGCCATCATTAGATAAGCTCAATACCATATCGTCATTGCATTCTTCTCATGTCACCTATTTAAAGAATCTCCAATGAGCTTGGAACCCCCTATTTGATCTGAAGCTCAATTTTTTTCTTTGGTGTCTGATCTATTAGGGGATTCCAGTAGGGGAAATATTATGTCATATTGGCATTCGTAATCATGTCTATAGTTGTTGTGGTCACCTGTAGTCCTTCAAATATGGTTTTTGGTTTTTCACTTGTGCTCAACATGCTTTGCATTGGATACACTCCCTTTTTCAGCCATTTCACCCTAAGTTTCTTGATTGGAAAGTTTCCATGTTTGGTGACCATGCTACTTGGCCTTCCTACATTTTTTCCCTTTGGTGTTTCCTTTTTTCTATTATTCTGTTCCAACTCTAGAAAGATAGGAATACTACCTTAATTCAGCATTGTACTATTTGTGTTGAACTAACTATTAATGAGAAGGTGGCTATCTTGTCTTATGTTCATATGCAGATTCATGCACAAGCGCAGAAGGTGACATTGGAGTTTTCTCATCTCCAACAATTTTTTGATCACTAGGAAGTGCACCTTATATAATGATCTGGGTTCCTCCGAATGATGATGATCGGTACCCCCCACCACCCCAACCACATAATAGATGTTGTGGACGATCCTGCAGCTACTCTAGAAGCACTCAGCCATCTCCACCACCGGATCACCCAGGGTGCTCTTCTTTTGGTATTGGCTAGAGCTCGTCGGCACGTGGCAAGGCGGTGGCTAGTTCTTCCAATTGGGGCTCTTCACTTGGTAGGGATTTCTAGTTTGGTGGCTCGCCACCCCCTAGGTGGGGAATTATGGTTCCATTGAGTGTTCAGATGCCCGACTAGGATGGTTGGTTGTTTAATCTGTCGTCAGGTGAGCCACACTCTCTCATATTTTTTCCACCATGAGATGATCCACCTCCTCCTCTAGGTTCCATGACTCCTTGTGCCTAATTCCTTTTTATCATGATATAGTAATTGGTGCTCTCTTTTTGTATATTGGTCCTATTTTTTATCCCTAAGTGATATACTTTTGTTCACCCTCGTGGCTTGTGTTTTGTCTTCCTAGGTGGCATCTGTTTTATATTTTGAGGTTTTGAACACTGCCATCCGTCCCCTTACTATGTAACACTTTGTATTATTTTTTCTATAAATTAATATAAAGGTGGTTCCAATAGTAAAAGTGCGCTTCAACACAGTAAAATGTTTACATAAAAAGGGATTTCCCCCTATATTTCATAGATGAGGTACTTAGAAAAATCTTTTATTTTATTTCATTCATTCTATAATGTTATAAGTAATTATTGGTTTATGATAAGTGTAATTATTCACATAAATTTCAGAAAATAGAAATTAGACTTAGGTTACATGATAAACTCCATCAAATATCAATATAATTAAGAATTGGAGGGCTTCAAGTGTACTTTGTCCCTCCATGCATGCGTTATAGGAGTATATTAGAAAATAATTTTAGTATTATGTATTCACTGAATTTAAAATTTTATAATTATTATTAATTATTATTGGAATTTTTAGGAGGTACAACAAATGTATTGATAGAGAAGTCAAAGGTTCTAGTTTTAGTATTTTTTAGATGGCTATTTTATGAAAAAAATATTCATTTTGTTTTTAATATACATCAAAACATGTTTGTGCGGTTAAAACGAAATCTAAAGAATTTTAAGAAAGTATGTCACTATATTTAAAGGATTTATAACTACAAGAGAAAGTCTATAAGTGACACCAATAGTGACATAGTCACAAACCCAACTATCACAATTAAAGTACTGATGACTGCACTATCATAATCCTTTATAATTGAGGCACCTCCAAAGATGATAATTGTCACAAGCATAGAAGTCTACATAGGTGCAACATGTAAATACTATCTAAAAGATCATAGATAACTTTGATCCTTAGAAAAAAGATCACAACCACTAGCGCACTACCTCCATTCAAATTTTGTTCTTTCTATAAATGCATATGATCCTTTATAATACTCCACAATTCTATAAAATTGGACAAATACATTTGAAACTAGAAATGATAGGAAGAAGAATAGAAAAATATCACAAATATTAACAACTATACTAAATAATATAAAATGATGAGATTCAATGGAAAACAAAAGTGGCAATAAGAGTTAAGCTACAATATGATGCATTCCTTCAAGGTTCGAGGATTACAGTTTCCCACATAATGTAACTTGCATATAACTATTCAGTCTTGATTCAAAAAAGATAAATAGTATCACATTACACAACTAACATAAAATTGAAACAGTTACCCTATGATAATAACATGGTCCATTCCACAAGAAAAAATGACACCCTATGTATGAAACATTGATACTTAAAAGGAGCATAGATGATCAATTCCCTTGGTAGGAGCAAAAATTTCAAGATATTTTGCAGGTAGAACCAATGAAATTCTAAATACACCCACACCATAAAAAATAAATTGTCTTGAAAACAAAAATGACATATAATGGTCATGAATATATCATGTTTAAGAAATAATTTGTAGTAAACTAGATGGCAAATAAGGTGCACTATTTAATCTATGAGACATCCATGATGTTTGTGTGTACAAGGAAAAGTTTTCAAAGGCTATGAAAAATGGGGTAAGAACACTAAAGAAACCCCGAATATTTGAAAAAATAACTCAATGGAACATTAGATAAGAGATAAATAACGATTCATTACTTTTCATGCATTAATCTTGAAGTAAATGAGCAAATCTAGTTATCCTCTACTCTTGAAAGCTTTACAAATGAACTTAGTTAGATTCTAAGAAATGAGTTTTATGATCATGAGAATGATAGCTCTCCATTAATGGTTGAAGAGCCATATGGTTCCTTCCATTTACTCAAAACTTGAACACAAATAGCAAACCAAATAAATGATAGCTCAATCATAACAAATGAAGAAAATATCTTAATCATAACAATAATACTATAGTTTAGCCTAGAGAGGGAAAGTGTTCTTAGAAAACGACTTGGGGTAGTGTGTTATTTATAGGTTTCTAATTTCAGAAGTGGGAGACTTTTGGTGCATGTGGGACAAATGAATAAGCCAAAAAACACTTTTAAATATTAGAAATGGTCAAAGCTTACTTACAACTAGTTAATCTAGGTTAAATTAGTTAATCCTAATTAGAGACGAGTTAGGGGTTTGAGAGAGTTGTGAGAGGTCTAATCAATCCCATGAAATGATTGACTATATATATAATTAGTATAAGTGTCTTAAAAGGAGATAAACGAAGGGATTATTCAATACGATGCTATATTAGCCTTCTTAATTTATTATAAAAGGAATACAATCAATCAAAATGTCGTAAATGATGAGTTAGATAGATCTAATTGACAATGTGTCATCAATTTGAGAGGAGTGAGATAGTCAGTGCAATATTAAGAATAATAGTTCTTTGATCAAACTATAGGTGTCTACATTTTCCCCTCTTTGGGGTTGTGTAAGCTACATCACCTCAAATAAAGTAGACAGATACAAAAAACTGAAAATATTGTAGGGGTAGAAAAAATTTTAGTTAGCCGAAGGGATGCCACCTCAAGTGTCGATGTGGTGATGAAATAGGTCGATTGACGATCGAAAATAAGAATAAGATAGGTATACAAATGCAGAGGGACAAAATGTCCAACGTGAAATATAGAAAAATAATGAAGAGAGAGAGAAAGAAAAGAGGAAATAGAAGGCTATAATGAGAAAAGTCTATTGAGCTATCCACAATGCAACATTATGGAAGACACTATTTATTATATCATTTTGCTAAGAATCTCCATCATCGGTCCTTATTAAAATGTAAGCATACAAAAAAAGTGTAAAATGACATGAAAATCAAAGATAAAAGCATATGTCCTTTGATAAAATTACAACTCCATGCAACATACAAACATTCAATGCAATACTTGAACATGAAATAAGTACAAACACATACACACACACACACTCAAACCAACAACGTTTAAAAGAATTCCACAAAGATTTTTTTGTCAACCTTTAGTCCTAAATGTTTTTGAAAAATGACAAGGGTTAAAAATGATGCCATGATAAAATTATACATGCAAGGAGAAGTATGGAGGAGATTTGGGTCCAGTCAAAAAGAAGTGTGCACGATGAAACAATACCAAGAAACTCATTCTACGCCAAAGTATATATGAAGTAAGCAACATAACTTTTGTAAATGATTGTAGAGTGAGATGATCCTCAATTTGTCATTTCAAAACATGTGAAAATGTCAATAAGATACAAGATGAGTGCCATGCAAGAGAAATATTTCAGCCATAAATGAGCTTGTAACCCATCTTAGTCCATTTTCAAAGTTTTACGATTTTTTTTAATTTTTGGATGATTTTTTGAATTTTTGATCACTCAGAAGAATTTAGAAAATGGAATATCACCTAAAAGAAAATGAAAATTCCCCAGGGTGAAGAAATGAGCATCAGGTAGCAAAAAAATACCTTGGCTAGAAGAAGAACGGACAAAAAATAATTATTTAATAAAAATAATCAATACGGTGGGTAAAATAAAAGAAAAAATAGGGATGAAAGTAGTGCCTAGAAATATTTAAAATGCCCCAGTGTGTATAATGGAACACTAGGTGGAAAATAGTGCCCCAGCATAGCGCAAAATTACTAAAAAAATATTTAATAAATAATAATTATTTCGGTCAGTAGAAGAAGTGTTAGAGTGATCACAATGGGTAAAACATGGCCCAAGGGCATCATGGAAACTTAATATACCCACGTGGGGGATAAAAAATCATGGATAGTTCATTTTTTGTGGGGCTCTTGCAAATTTTTACCCTGAGTGACTTTGTGAGATGAGAGAGAGAGAGATGTCTAGACTTCCAAGGAAGAGGCGAGTAGAACGCATCTGGGAGTACCTACAAGATGCGGCGAATGGACCCTACGTTAGTGCCCTATCCTTTCTTGTAAATTTTCATAATTAATGTCATTTTATATGCATTTTAAGGTAGATTAGGGTTTAAAATAATGCATATGCATGCACGTATATGCAAAAAGGATGGGTACGCATAGACATACGCTTTGAAAAATGGGTACGCACATGTGTATAAGTTGAAGGGGATGCATATGTATTGGGTGGGAAAAAAGGCATGCAAGCATTCGCATGTGCCGAATGTTACGCATAAGTGCTAGGATGGGTGCATATGTGTTGGGAACATGGGGTAGCATGCATGCACGCTCATTGAACCATACATGTATGTGTCATACTGGACGTGTATGCGTTGGGACATCTGACAGGGTAGATTAGGGAGTTTTTGGTTGTGCTTACATTGGTATGTTTACACATACATCGGTAGGGGAAATGATTTAGGACATGCGTGTATACACCCAAATAGGAGCGTATACGCAAAAAGAAACACGTTAACAATATTTTGAGAACAAATAAGTTAAGTGTTATCCAATTTCACCCCCCCAGGGTTGAAATTGATAACATACATCAGGATTCTCAAGTCCCAGGAAAATTGATTGATCCAGGGCAAAAAATCATGTTCTAGGGTCCCTTCAGAATTTTTTCTAACTTCCCTGTCCAGGTCGAAAAGAACAAGCTCTGAGAAAATGCAAGAAAGTTGCAAAAAATGAGCTTGGGCCAGAAAAAATTGTGAAAATCGGCTAAGTCCTTGACCAAGGAAAACTGGGACATTTGGGACACCAAGGTGTGGATCGGCCGAAAAGCCTACAGGCAGCCCAAACCGCAAAGGGACATATGGGACGAAGGTACGCGAAGGACACGAACCGGCCGGTTCGGCCGGAACGGAGAATCGAAGCACCATGGCAGTCGGGCCAGAAGGATGCGGAAAGCCGGTTCAGCCGAAAGAGAAGAAAATCGAAAAACGTTCGAGACATTTGGGCCGTAAAGACGCGAACCTCCTGGATCAGCCGAAAAGGGGAAATTTTGCACCAAATGTTCAGGACATTTGGGCCGTAAAGACATGAATTGGCCGGATCGGGCGAACCGGAAGAATTTGTCCCGCGAAGCACTGGGACATTTGGGACAAATGGACGTGAACCGGCCGGTTCGGCTGAAACAAGAAACTTCAGCACAAGGAAAAGTGGGACATCCGGGACAAAAAGACACGGTGGACGCGAAAGAGCCGGCAGACCCGCGGACCAACCAGGAGATGACACGTGTCACAAGGGAAAAGTCCAAAAGTCAAGAGGTGAGTTTTGAAGGGGCAGCCCAATAGGAATTGGACAGCCAATAGAAAGAGGACACGCCCTGTCCAACAAGATCATGCCACGTGTCGTCCAAGAGAAGGAGAGAGAACCACGCGACCAATCAATGCATGCCACGTGTCATCCAGGTGGCAGAGCGTGGGAAGAATTTTAAAATCTGTTTTCGCCTGTTTTGTGCCCTAGATCTTCAGATCTCCATATCTTTTGATCCAGAGCTCGGATTGGCACGTTCTTTCTATCAACGGAAAGCTTGTGAAATTATCTACATGATTCTGGGGTTAATCTTAAGTTTTGGTGTAGTCTGGAGAGATAAAATTGAGAAACAGATCTGACGCGTGTTCATGGCCAGAAGTGACATTTCAACGACCAGATTTAATGCAGAATGGGTCGCCTTCTCCTGTATTTCGGTCAAAATGACAGGGTATGGGTTTGTAAGGTTCCCCATGCCATTTTAATGCACCTGCATTCAAGGAGGGATGGGGTTCTCATGTTTTTGTACGTTTCCTGTCCCCTGGGCTCGACCCTTGCACTGTAAAAAGCCAGTTTTGGCTCATTTCAAGGGGGGGAACTTTTTTGACATAGCAACTTCTTCTTTCAGCTCCAGCAAGCGACTGAAGCAAGGATCAGACCTCTCCAAAGATTGTAACAGTTTTCTTTTACCTCTCTGAGGGTGTAATGCGCGTTTTTTTGACACTTAAAGATAATGCAAGCTCTGTGAATGAGTTTCAGTCCTCTGTTTGTATTATTTGCTTCATTTCAAATCCTGAATTATATCTTATCAGTCTGTGTATGTTTTATGTTGTAAACTTTGGTCTGTGTCTATTTGCTTGACAGAAATGTTTCACCACTCCTCCTTGGTGTATCACCTGTTAGTTTAGTTTTATTTTTGCACTTTCTATCTCTGTCTCCTTGCAGTTTAGAGTAGGATTAGGATTTGAACCTCTGTAGTTTTGCAAAATATAGATCTGAATCAGAGGAGTTTGAGGAACCAACCTCTAATCTGGAGATTCCTCTCTCAGTTTCACAAGTCCCCACACTTGGAGAGAGGTTTCCATGTTGTGCAATCACACTGGATGCTGAGTGATCAACTTAGAAGCCTGATCTACATCCAGGGGTGCTGTGAGTCTGCAACAACAGTTTTGGCATGCCCGGTGGGACCTTAGAGGTCTTTACTTTCATTGCAACAAGATTGATGTGCACTTGTTGTAAGTTCCATCTTTGAAGGAGCTTTAAAATCGCACATCTGGCGACTCCAAAAGAGGCATAATCTGCTGGTTTCTGCAGTCCAAGCCTGGCAAATTTATGAGAAGAATATAGACCAGGTCAAGAACTAGGGAGGAAGGATTGTTTGTTTATCTGCATCTATCTCCAGGCAGAGAAAGAAGGGGAAGAAGAGCTCAAAGATCTGCGTCTCCACCTAATAGAACTTTGTCTACACCTCCACCTGGTAGACCTTTTCTCGCATCAACAAGGGTTCTCAGGCCAATCAGAATGGCGCAACCACTAAATCCCTTTGTCAATTTCACTGGCAGCAGCCCACTTGCCCTCAATGCACAGAATCTAGTTCCAATTGCAGCATTGAAGAACATTCCATTTTTCACTGGAGAAAATCATACCACTCCTGGTGATCATGTCAAAGACATTGCTAACATCTGTGCAATCCATGAGATAAATGAAATGGATGTGGCTGTCAAATTGCTGGCATCTTCATTCAAAGGGAAGGCATTGCAATGGTTTAGGAGCCTTACAGCCGGTTCTATCAAAAATTGGAATCAGTTGTGCATAGTTCTCCATGAGTAGTTTGGAGAGAAGGGAGACAACTTGTCTCTACTAGAACAACTAACAACTATCAAGAGAGCCCCCAACGAGCAACTGACTGACTTCAACTTCAGATTTCAAAGGTCTTGGGATAGGATTCCAGTGGCAGTCAGGCCAACAGCAGAAGGTGCTTTTCTATATTACCTTAAAGCTTTAAATTCTGATATCTCTATGATAATTCAATCTATGGGAGGCACAACCTTACCTGCTGCTTATAGCATTGCCATTAGGGCTGAAAACTGTCTTATTCAAGCTGGTAAACTGGCTCCTAGGCATCCCATGCCCTTGTATCCGAACTTAGAAAATCCAAGCACTAGTCAAACACCCACTTTGGCTCCTATTCCCACCCCTAGGAATCAAATTTCAAATGAGACTTCTACTTCATCCTCTAGTGCTTCAAACGAACTCTAAGAGGTCATGAAACAATTGCAAAATTTGGGAAATGAGTTGGTTACTATCAAAAGACAGCAAGCTCAAAGCGCTAGACCGTATCAGCCTCAAGCGCGAAGTACCAGGCTAGGCCCCCATACCAACAAAATAGGTCACCAACTCAGGCTACAAATCAAAATCAAAGCCAAGTAAGGCCTCCCGCTAATAGACCATTTCAGCCCTATAACCCCAATGTTGTATAAAGCATTAGTGCCAGTCCAAAATAACATGGCCCAAGAATATGATTGGTGTTTCCCGTGCGGTCAGCCACATAACCAATCAATGTGCTTTAACGGTGCATTAAATCAGGCTCTTATGGTGCAAACCATTGGTGGGTCGCAAGAGTCCAACCATGAAGAAGATCATTAGCAAGAAGCACCTCAGCAAGGAACATCTCTGAATGAAACTACTCTTTTTAATTGGCAGGCTGAAGGTTTCTGTGGTATAAATCAAATACCCTCTCAAAGTGTTGCAGCCAACACAAGGTCAAAGAGGAGAAATTTGGGTGAAGAACAACCATTGGCTTCGAGTAATCCACAACCTTCTACCACTCCACAAGCCGCTGGTAAACAAACTGTAGTCCCAAACATGCAAGGAGCATCCAAACCAGCTCCTAAATCAACTCAGATGCCAACTGCTGCCGCTCACTTGCAAGGAATGAATGTGCAGGCCAAGGGACAACAGAGGGATACTTCATCTCCATTCAGTATCATTGATCAGATGAAGAAGACAAATGTAAACATATCAATGTGGGAATCACTATCTATCCCATGACAAAGAGATTTGCTAAAAGCTGCCATGAAGGACTGGTCAACTTCTAACCAACAGGTCCAAATGCAAGAGAAGGTACTCACAAATGCTGCCCAGCCTGAAGGAAATCATGGAGGATAGCAAGGTAAAATGTTGAAGCCCCCTCCATTTTATGTTTCATTGATCATAGGAGATAAGTTGGTACATAATTGCATGATTGACTCTGGGGCAAGTAGTTCAGTAATGCCCAAGCAAATAGCTGATCAGCTAGGACTCCAATATGAAGTCATATCCAAAGGAGTAGTGCAATTAGATGGAACAACAGTGACAATGATTGGAGTGATCAAAGGTTTAAGCCTCACACTGCACGCATGTCCCAACGTAATAGTGTTACAAGATGTGTCAGTGATAGACCTGCCACCACTCTTTGCATTGTGCTTGTCAAGAGACTTCACTGCTAAAATTGGAGGCTATCTTTCAACGGATTGGTCACACATGTTGTTCAGAACAAGATATGGAACTAGGGCCACAATCAGATCTGAACCTATTTCAAACTTCAATATTGAACCTTACACCCCAAGCCAAATCAATACCAACTGTTCAGTGTTTGATCAAGAAGATTATCCAAGCACTGATGAAGCTGACACCAAGGTTGGGAGCATCCCAGATTTGACTCTTGATGAATGGGCAAGCAAGGTGCATGCTTTTGATCCTTATCAAGAAATAGAAGAATCTGAGCTAGGAGTTTATTGTTTACATGAAGAGAATCAACCTCTCCCCAGCATCACCAGGCCAGATCATAAAGACAAAAATGAAGTATGGCAATTGTTCTTTGATGGGTCAAGGAGTAGACAAGGTGCAAGAGGAGGAGCTATGCTCGTTTCACCGCAAGGTATAAGGTATTACTCAGCCTTCCGTTTCTAGTTTTCCTGGTCAAACAACACAGCTGAGTATGAAGCCTTAATTCATGGATTGCATTGGGCAAGGAAGAAAAGCATCAGGAATTTACAAGTATTTGGTGATAGTGAGTTGATCGTAAACCAAGTCAAAGGACGAAATGCTGCGAAAAATGATCTGTTGAAGAACTACAAAAATCAGGTATGGGATCTTATTGAGGATTTTGAAGCTTTTAGCATCAATTCCATCCCAAGGAAAAAGAATGAAGCCGCTGATAGGCTGGGCAGCAATTGGGGCTGTGTTTGATGTTGTAGAAAGTATCAAAAGTGAGAAAACTCAGCCTCGTATCAAAGTGGTTGTGAGATCGGCTGTTCTGGATAACAACACAAGTTGGCGAGTCTTCGAGAATGATCAGCAAATTGTTAATTTCCTGCAAGAAGAAGCTGAGTTCTCTACTAGGAATCAAGACAAGCTGGAGCAGCAGTATGGTGACCAAGTGGTGCAGCTGAGAACCAACAAACTACCAAAAGGCCTCATAACCCTGGAGTCAATCTTCAACCCGAATGATCAGTTCCGGAAGGAGAAAGTGAACATTCAAGTAAAGGGTGAGGATGCAGAGCCTATTTTAGTGGAAGAAGGCAAAACATTGCAGATTGGCAAGGTAAGTACCTCACAAGAGAAATCTGATTTTGTTCAGCTTTGTCAAGAATTCCCAGATGTTTTTTCTTGGACTTACAAAGATCTAAGAGGTTTCAATCCAAATTTGGCACAACATACCATAGAATTGGATCCAGATGCTAAGCCCATCAGGCAGAAGTAGAGACCAGTCAACCCTCACATTGAGCCTCTGATGAAGAAAGAGCTAAATAAGCTAATAGAGGCAAGCATTATATTCCCGATCAAACACTCAAGTTGGGTTGCCAACTTAGTCCCAGTCAGAAAGAAGAATGGAGAGATCAGGTTGTGTGTCGACTTCAGGGATTTGAATAGAGCCTCTCTCAAGGATCATTATCCACTCCCTTCCATGGAGAAAATATTACAGGTTGTAGCTGGTTCAGAAAGGTTTTCATTGCTAGATGGATACTCAGGCTACAATCAGATTATGGTGAAGGGAGAAGACCAATTCAAGATGGCCTTCACAACTAAATGGGGCACATATGCCTACAAGAAAATGCCATTTGGGCTGTCCAACGCTGGTGCTACCTTTCAAAGGGCAATGGACATGGCTTTCAAAGGCTTGATCAACAAGATAGTGCTGATATATCTAGATGATATCACTGTCTTCTCAAAGAACGCAGCAGACCATCTCTTTCACCTCAGGCAAGTGTTTCATAGATGTAGAAAGTTCGGAGTGTCTTTGAACCCCAAGAAGTGCATATTTCTTGCACATGAAGGAAAATTTTTAGGCCATATTGTCTCAAAAGAGGGACTGGCAATTGATCCAGAGAGGGTTGAAGCCATAAGAGCACTACCATTGCCAAGTCACAAGAAGGCTCTTCAAAGTTTCTTGGGAAGGATAAACTTTGTTCGGAGGTTTGTCCCAGATTTTGCAGCCCTTGTCAAGCCCATCACCAAAATGTTAAAGAAGAGCATGGCTTTTAAGTGGACAACAGAAGGCAAGGAGAGTTTTGAAGCAATCAAAGAAGCTATCTCTCAGGCACCAACTCTCATCAACCCAGACTTCTCCAAAGATTTCATCCTCTATGCATTTGGAGGTGATGACACTATTTCCGCCATTCTAGTACAGAAGAACAAAGATAATGATAAGCAGCCAGTTGCCTTCTTTAGCCAGCGCCTAGATGACTGCGAGGTGAGGTTCTCTTTTATTGAAAAGCATGTACTTGCAGTAATCAAAAGCTTGAAGAAATTCAAGCACTTAATCTCGAACAACAAGGTCCAGTTGCTTGTCTCACATGCTGGAGTTAAAGACTTCCTCCTAAAAAAGGATTTGAATGAGAAAAGGGCAGGTTGGATCACCCGTGTCATGGAATATGACATTGATATCAAGATCACCAAACTAGTAAGAGGGAAAGGACTGTGTGAGTAGCTGGTTTTGGGGAAATGAAAGGAAGTACGTAATGAAGAAGAAGTTGTTTTGACAGTCCAGGATAGCCATGAGCCAAGTGGAAATCAAGAGAAAGACAATGCTTCCCCCACTCTTTGCCGGACCCAAGGTATTATACACTTCCTAAGTGCAGGCCTATGCCCTCCAGAGATGAACAAGATGCAAAGGAGACACTTGAGGTTGCAGACTGTTCCATATGCCATTGTTGATGGAGTTTTGTTCAAGAAAGACGTGAATGGAGTGTTGCTGAGATGCATTAACACAGGTTAGATTCAAAGGGTGTTGGAAGAGTTTCATGGTGGACCAGCTGGTGGCCATTTTGCACCAAGAGTGATAGCTCTAAAAATCATAAAGGGCTGGTTATTATTGGCCTAAAATCTTCAGTGATTGCTATGCATGGATCAAGAGGTGTAAGAATTGTGCATTCTTCATAGGAAAAGAAAGACTTTCTGCCCTTCCATTACATCTAATCTCAGTTGACCAGCCATTCATGCAATGGAATTTAGACTTCATTGGAGTCATTAATCCCAATTCAAGCCAAGGGCACAAATGGATTTTGACAGCCACGGACTACTTAACCAAATGGACAGAAGCAGTAGCACTCAACGACACGAATGAGTCTAGCATCTTAGATTTTTATGAGGGAAATAACAACCAGATTTGTTGTACCTGCCACAATAATCTCTGATAATGCATTGGCATTCATTGGGTCTAAGGTGACTGAGTGGGCTGTCAAGAATGGTATTTACCTGAGCACTTCATCGAACTATTACCCTCAGGGTAATGGCCAGGCCGAGTCTACAAACAAGAACTTGTTGAGGATCATTAGGAGAACTCTTGATGAGAATCAGAGGTCTTGGCATACCAAGCTGAAATCAGCCTTATGGGCTGATAGGATCACTCCCAAAAGATCCACAGGTAACTCTCCATTCAAGATTTTCTATGGAAGAGAGGCAATCTTGCCCTTGTCACTTGAGTTTCCAACATTGGAACTCATGAAGCAACTAGAGTTACTTGAATTTGAGCCCATGGAAGTGAGGTATGCAGAGCTGATGGAGCTGCAAGAGATCAGAAATCAGGCGTCCCAAGCAATGGAAAAGGATCAGGCTTTGATCAAGAAGACCTTTCATAGGAAGGCCAAAGATAGATCTTTTCAAGTTGGGGATCTAGTGTTGAAATGGGATGTGGACAGAGAAAAACTAGGAAGGCATTCAAAATTTGATGCCATTTGGAGTGGCCCATACATGGTCACAAAGTGCAAGAGCAGCAATTATTTCCAATTGGCTTCATTGGATGGTGAAGAACTGCAGATTCCAGTAAACAGAATCTATCTCAAACGTTGCTATTGAAAATAAAAAGCTCACTACCTCTATAAATATTAGTCTAGATTTTCAATTCCTCTAAGTGCGTATGTGCACATTGCCTTGTCTGTAGGTTAGGTTTCAGTTTTCCCTAAGTTCTTTGGCATAGGTTGCTGTCACATGGAGATGTTTTGTAGTCCTTGCTTTCATCAGGTAACATTCCAGCGTGCTTCTTGCATGGAGGGAGTTGCAGTATCAGGCTCATAAAAAGAATCATTGCTTATGACCCCATGCCCAATGGATTGCAAAAAGGAAACTGGTATTTTCATCTAGCAGGAAGACGCCCCCACTGAGTCACCAAATTGTTATCCAATTTCACCCCCCTAGGGTCGAATTGATAACATACATCAGGATTCTCAAGTCCAAGGCAAATTGATTAATCCAGGGCAAAAAATCATGTTCTAGGGTCCCTCCAGAAATTTTTCTAACTTCCCTGTCCAGGTCGAAAAGAACAAGCTCTAAGAAAATGCAAGAAAGTGTGCAAAAAATGAGCTTGGGCCAAAAAAATAATAAAATTGTGAAAATCGGCTAAGTCCTTGACCAAGGACAACTGGGACATTCGGGACACCAAGGCGTGGTTCGGCTGAAACGCCTCCAGGCGGCCAAACAGCAAAGGGACATATGGGACGAAGGTACATGAAGGATGTGAACCGGCCGGTTTGGCTAGAACGGAGAATCGAAGCACCGAGACAGTCGGACCAGAAGGACGCGTGGGATGCGAAAAGCCGGTTCAGCCAAAAGAGAAGAAAATCGACAAACGTTCGGGACAATTGGACCGTAAAGATGTGAACCGCCTAGATCAGCCGAAAAGGGGAACTTTTGCACCAAACGTTCGGGACATTTGGGCCGTAAAGACGCGAATCGGCCAGATCGGGGCGAACCGGAAGAATTTGTCCCACGAAGCACTGGGACATTTGGGACAAATAGATGCGAACTGGCTGGTTCAGCTGAAACAAGAAACTTTAGCACAAAGAAAAATGGGACATCTGAGACAAAAAGATGTGGTGGACGCGAAAGAACCGGCAGACCCACAGACCAACTAGGAAATGACACGTGTCACAAGGGAAAAGTCCGAAAGTCAAAAGGCGAGGTTTGAAGGGGCAGCCCGAGCCAATAGGAATTGGAAACGTGTCCAATGGAGCAGGTAAGTGCAGAGCTCAGGGAGAAGTTAGATAATTTGGCCAAGTTCGCTAAAAATGGGTAAAAGTGAAGTAAGACCCCATGCCCTGTCCTCCAACAAGATCATGCCACGTGTCGTCCAAGTGGCGGGAGCGCGGGAAAAAGTGGAAAAGTCCAAAAATCATCAAAAAAGGTCAAAATTCAAGAAAAACCCACAGGTAAGCAAAGGAGAGAGAATCACATGACCAATCAATGCATGCCACGTGTCATCCAGGTGGCAGAGCGCGGGGAAGAAATTTTAAAATCTGTTTTCACCTGTTTTGTGCCCTAGATCTTCAGATCTCCATATCTTTTTATCCAGAGCTCGGATTGGCACGTTCTTATATATAAACGGAAAGCTTGAAAAAATTATCTATAGGATTCTAGTGGTTAATCTCAAGTTTTGGTGTAGTGTGGAGAGAGAAAATCGAGAAACAGTCTCTGACGCGTGTTCATGGCCAGAAGTGACATTTCAGTGACCAGATTTAATGCAGAATGGGTCGCATTCTCCTATATTTCTGGTCAAAATGACAGGGTATGGGTTTGTAAGGTCCCCCCATGCCATTTTAATTCACCTACATTCAAGGAGGGATGGGATCTAATGTTTTTGTACGTTTCCTGTCCTCTAGGCTCGACCCTTGCACTGTAAAAAAGCCAGTTTTGGCTCATTTTCAAAGGGGGAACTTTTCGACATAGCAAATTCTTCTTTCAGCTCCAGCAAGGCACTTAAGAAAGGATCAGACCTCTCTAAAGATTGTAACAGTTTTCTTTTACCTCTCTGAGGGTGTAATGCGTGTTTTTTTTGACACTGAGAAGATAATGCAAGCTCTGTGAATGGGTTTCAGTCCTCTGTTTGTATTATTTACTTCATTTCAAATCCTGAATTATATCTTATCAGTCTGTGTATGTTTTATGTTGTAAACTTTGGTCTGTGTCTATTTGCTTGACAGAAATTTTTCACCACTCCTCCTTTGGTGTATCACATGTTAGTTTAGTTTTATGTTTTGCACTTTCTATCTCTGTCTCCTTGTAGTTTAGAGTAGGATTAGGATCTGAACCTCTGTAGTTTTTTGCAAGATATAGATCTGAATCAGAGGAGTTTGAGGATCCAGCCTCTAATCTGGAGATTCCTCTCTCAGTTTCACAAGTCCCCCACACTTGGAGAGAGGTTTCCATGTTGTGCAATCACACTGGGTGCTGAGTGATCAACCTAGAAGCCTGATCTGCATCCAGGGGTGCTGTGAGTCTGCAACAACATTAAGTATAGAAGAACTTAGGTAGGAAATTTTTAGAATAAAGTAGATATTAGCATGTTTAGAAGAATAATAGAAGAATATACATATAAATTTAGCCATAACAAGTGTATCATTATTTTTGCATTGACTATTACTCATCCTTCACACTAGAGAGAGGTATGGCCAGTTGGTGGCCATAGAGGTGGATTTCGATGTAAAGGATAGGAAGATATTATATATCTTACTATACATCATCAGGTTAGCTTATGTGGCTGATATGCCACAAATTACTCTGGATCACGACCTCCTGGCAGTCATAACTAAGTGGTGCCATAGAGAGAGTCAGTGTTTTTAACTTCCTACTGGGGAGATCACTATCACTTTGGAGGACATATGGTGCATCATGCGAGTCCCTATCTAGGGGGAGTTGATTCAATATATGAGTCGTCAGCCTGACATTGATCGTTCTATTCTAGAGTTATTTGGAGTGCAAGATATACCTTGTTGTGGTATGATAGTCAAATTATCGCAATGTATAGTATATCCTGAGATCGAGCGAGTGGTAGTGTAACTGATGGCATTTGTCAGTTGATTTTTTCTCTTTGACAAGACCAGAGCCTCATTTCCACTTGATCTTATCAGATTGATACGTGGATTGATTAATGGTGAGAGGTACTATTGGGGCCAGTGCATACTAGCACATTTATATTGGGACCATCACTTGATTACATATTACTGTCAGAAGTCCTTAGGTCCAACTTATTTATTATAAATTTATGTGTGGGAACATATTTCCATTTGTCACCCCACATGTGACTTGAGAGTTTGACCTCTAGAGGATTAGTCTACGATGGGTTAGGTTCCAGAAAGCCAAGGATGTGTGACCGAACATGGGAGATACATATCACTATCGTCACGAGTTTTTTGACCTACATTAGGCCACGATAGTAAGGAGGCCTTACAAAAAATTACAGTGGCCAGGATATAGTTTGGAGCTTAGTATAGTGATAATTGAGCATTTCATGTTTGGCATCCGTAGCTATATGTGAGAAGTTTATAGAGTTGACTGGTGCCTGAGACAATTTGGAAGTTTATAGGATGTGACAGGGCCAGATATGGTGTATTCTTATCAGGCTCGAGAGTATGTTGATATGGGGACATAGATTGTTATGGATAGAGCTATACAAAACTATTTGCAAATGGTGCCAGTTCAATGGGTAACTTTGAGGTAGGCCATAGATCTAGGGTGAACAATAGAGTATCCTGTGTGGTATCACATAGTATTACCTCATCGATTGATGATTATAAGAGCATCTTATGATGTAGGATTGAGAGCATCTCTAGTGGGACCTCCTAACAGTTTTGATGAGGGTGATGGGATGACAGAGATGATGATTAATTTGATGTTCAACATCACGATAGAGGTAGGAGATAGGGTCCTCCACCACCTCAGCCACATGGACAGGGTCATAGGCCTAGAAAGAGATAGGTGCCCAAGACTCCATATATGTAGTTACCTCTAGTTGAGATTCTAGTTGGGGTTCATATGCCAGTAAAGGAGGTGCTCCCACATGCACAACAGGGTCCTCCTCCTCGTGCCCTAGGGTAGGATATGGTTAGACAATAGGTCCCACAACAGGGTCTCCCTTCAAGTCCACATCATGATGTTGGAGGTGTTGATGGTGGAAATGGAGACCAGAGAGCTACATTACAGCAACAATCATAGTAGGTTGTAGGTATGTAGCTTCAGGTATCTAGTGAGAAATATCAACTCACGGCTTAGTTATAAGTTTTTTATTTTAGAGTGGGATGAGTCTAGGTCTCGGGGAGGTGGTAGAGATAGTGCCATCTTCTTCCAATAGATTCAGTTGTTAGCTGCTAAGAGTACACATATTTTGGGTTTGCTACAATAGTCTTAGGCACAAGCCCAGTAGTTAGTGGCTCAAAGGGATCAAGCCCAAGCCGATGCTCAGGCCCTTACAACAAAGAGAGATCAAGTCGTGGCCCAAGAGCAGACGATTATTACCGCTAGAGATCAATTTCCCGCTGCATTGACACATGCTCGGGTGGATTTGGCATGGGTTTCATGAGATTGCTATTCCCTACATAAGGCAACGATGGCATGTGCGATGACTCATATTTTTTCATATATGAATAGGGCTAGCGATGTGGCCTCTTAATATATGGCCGCATATTTCAAAGAAATTCCTATGGAGCTAAAAGTGACACACCTTGATCATTTGGATATCAGTAGGTCTGGGACCAGGTCATACATGACCTCTTGATCAATGAGATAAGTGTAACAACCTACAATTCAGGAGAGTGTTGTAGGTTCGGTTGGGCCTTTTCATTAGCAGTCACCTTCTCCTCTAGGTTATAGATCAGGAATCCTAGGAGAAGGTGAGAGTCATGGATGACTCTATTTTTATGATATATCATTATGTATGTATGTATTCCTAGGATAAAGGCTGAGTTTGACTGATGTGTGTAATAATGTACCATTTTTATGTTATTCCTCTTATCAAGGCTTTGGTATGATTCATGCCTTTTGATGTTAGATTTTGTATCGATGATGCATATCCATTTTGACACAGGTATTTTACATGTATATATGGAAATTTGATGTTATATTTCATCATGTATTTATGTCTTATTATGATGACTCATGTTCTATAGATGTGTTTTAATATATCATGATTTTGTATGATTTTATTTCTTATGTGTGTATTATGGTAAATGTTGATGACGTAACACATGTTTTTAGATTGATGATATATCCTTAGATGATATCATATGTTTTGTAAATAAGTCTCTCTTAGATTATTGAACGAGATGATATTGATTATATTAGTGTAAGGGGGACATATTTGTGATCATGCGCAATCCCTCTTTCCCAATTGAAGATACGGTATATGGTGATTAGCCTAGCATACTTGCTTGTTGTAAAATGAATCATTTTATATATATATGATGTATAGATGATGTTATATGCGATGAATGATAAACGATAGATGTGATAATGTGTTGATGATTTTTTTATGATGAAAACAATATGTACGATAAATTTACAAGAAAAACCAAAGGAAAAATTAATACATTACAAATATACCCAAGTATGTAAAATGAATCTAATGTAATACGCTAAGTAAAAACTCAACTAAAGTAAGCAATTGAACTCAATTTTAAAACATAAAACACATTGCAATTGAAATAAATCTAATGAACACACAATAATTATAAACAAGTATACAAGATAAAATAAACTAAATGCAATAGCTATGTAACACTTAACCTAAGAAAATGAATCCAATTTATTACATACAACCTGAAAATAAAATGTAATCAACACTCTACAAACCGCAACTAAAAGTAAGAAAACTATTTCTTTGTTTTTGCGGGAAAATATTGATATATTTTCTAATGTTTTTGGTGTTATCTTACAAGATATCTTTTGAAGGCTACTGTTCACATTGTTTTTAGGGATTCCTTAACAATGCTATTTTTTTGGTGTAGCACCGTCCCTAGGAGGGATTTTTTGAAATATTTAGGTTTTTGTGTACCTTTGTCACAATTTTTTTGTGTTTTTCAAAGGTTTGTTTTAAAAGAGACAAAGAAACATGGATGCCCCCAGTGTGAGATTTGAACCTGGGTCAACTGACCGGACTCACATCTTGGGGATATACAAAGGAAAAATACCACGCATGTATGTTCAAGAATTTTTAGACATGATTGTGCCCCCAGTGTTTCATGGGAATATACAAAGGTGATTCCTTCACATACAAAGAAAAACAAATGAGCTAGATCATGGCTTGGAAAGATAGGTTTAGTAGGATTTCTAGACTTGATAGGGAATCCAATCCTAAATAGAAGTGATAGTTACTCATCTAGATGTGAGAGTAGCTCATGAGCAGCGAAACCTCCCTAAGTTTCAAAAACATTTTTTCACTCAAGGACATGCCCAATGTGCCACAATTGCATGGTTTTCACACTTGGACGACCTGTTTTATTTTTGGTTTTTTCTTTATTTTTTTTCTTGTTTTTTCTTTCTTTTTGTTATTCTTTTTAATTTTATTCTGATATATCATCCATGCTTAAGTGTACAACTTCTTGAGGTGCATGGTGTTCATTGGCTGTAGGAGCTCCTCTCCATATGAGTAGGCCAATTTATAATCACCTAATCCATACTTTTCAATGATCACATAAGGTCCGAGTGAGTTTCCTTCAAACTTTCCCTTCTTTTCTTTATCTTTTACAGTGTTTTTCTAGTTCTCCTTTAGCACGAGATCACCTACATCAAACTCACATGGTATGATCTATTTATTGTAATGTCATGATACTCTTTAATGATAAACCTTTATATGATTGAGTGATATTATACACTTCTCATCGAATGGATCTAGCTCTACTAGCCGAGCAACTTTGTAGTCTTCTTTTTTATAAAGATAGTCTATTGGTGCTCAAATTAATCTTTCCTTGTTCGTTCAAAAATGTCTTAGTCCACATGATTTGAAGTTTTCTCTATCTCCTTGTATTTATGTGTGAAAGCTTCTTCATTCATTTGGTTTCCATGATCAGTCCTTTCTTTTGGTCGAGGATCACATTAAGTCCATATATTATTTTTCGTTTCTCTGTCCATGAGGAAGAAGTTGTAATTTGGGCATGAATTCAAGTTTTCCCCTTCCTTCTGCTTTTTCATGGTCATGTTTTCCCTATCAATTTTTGTCCTAATATCTATGGAAACATGGTCCTTTTTTATTGGATGAGGCTCGGCCGGTATTTTTGGTGAAACTTTCCACTTTTTTCATATTTTTAAAAAATACAAAATTTGCCCTGCAACCCCGATAACATATAATTGGTTAATCAACAAACATGAAGTGGTAACTTTCCTCTGTACTTCACCTTTGCGGTTGTGCCAAGGAAACATATGGATGCTTCCACTAATTCGTCTTTGCACTCAACCAACTTGGACTCGCAACATAGGTATGTGGAATAATCCATGTGCAAATATTCATTTCTGGGAGGCATAAATGTAGGCATCCATGTGAGGGAACTCATATATTAAGGTGTTTCCTCGAGGGCAAAAAGGATTGCTTGTTAGATCCAACTATACAATGCCACTTGAAAATGCTTAAAACGGGGATTTCTCACATGAAAGAATAAAAGAATGATTAGAATAACTGTTAAAAGGCTATGGTGTGGCATCCTGGTCATGGTTGAAGGTATGAGAAATGTGATCAGTTCATGACTTGTCCACCTAGCGGCTTCGGGTGTAAAATTGCTAAACATCACTTTCTGAGACAAATTGGTAACAAGAAAACGATTCCTCAAATATTATTCTTTTTGGCGGTGAAATTTGGGATTAGTGAGCAAGTGAATTATATAAATGCACTGATAATACTCTTACAAAAGGTCAAGAGTTTAATTCTTACAAGAAAAATTTGAGAAATCCCATCTTCCTGAGAGACCATCTGAGAAACTTGTTAATCTCTTGTGTTTTAGATTTGACCGTGTCAAGATGGTTGCGAGTGTATATCCATTGACAAGCTCTGAGACTGTTCAAGAAAATTTCCATTGCTGATAAATCTAATAGATCTCAAATTCATTTATGTTGATCTTGGGAAAAATTGTGTCTGATTTTATTTTAGAATGTCTTTCAAATGGTTTTGATGTTCTTGTTGCAATCTTATGTTAAAATCCCTCCTAATCACATAGGATCTTATCCTTGTGATAGTTTAGTGGCATTAGCAATTTCATTATGAGAAGAGCCTTCATCCTGTAATGAGATAAATAATTTAAAATCACTTTACTATCATTTTGTTGATAAATACTGCTTGTAATCCTTTGAGTGTATCTTAGGCATCAAGAACCATGGGTCTTTAATGTTTAACTAAGTATTTATCTCGATCCTTCACGTTGAATTCTCAAAGATTGTGTGAAACCATGCAAATTTGGGGCTCCATTGATGCACACCTTCTGGTTGAAGGAATATTTTGGTTGTTTTGAGGCATTCTATCTGTTACTTTTATAATTGTTGTAAAGGTTCTCAAAGATTTGGTGAAATCAACTTCATCTTGCTTAATCCCCACCAAAATTTTCAAATAACCATGAATCCTACTGCAATAATATACAGAAGCAAGTAGGTTTTAAGTGTCTTTAGTAACCTAAACCGTGCTCAGAATTTATCTCCACACTTTAGATGTGACAACTCGTGAGAGTTAAATTGTGGTGCATTGATCATATTTTCTCCAGGTTCCCCTACAAGTTGTAAAAGGAAGGATCTCTTCATGTCCTTCTCTGACAGAGGTTACAAAATGGGTCCTCTCACCCTGGTCGAAAGGCACAACCTAAAGTAGTGAGGATAGATCAAATCCTCTTACATGGTGTTATCCATTTATCCACTGCCTGAGTGATAAAGAGATAGTTGAATCCCTTCCCTATCTATAAAATGACTTATGATTCGTTTGTATTTGAGTGTCTTGTTAAAACTATGAGGTTGCTCGGCTTCCAAGGGAGAATTAATTTATATATTAACACCTTTCTGGTGTTGTTTCCGGGGATCTTCAAAGGCATTATTACATTTGGCTCTGGTAATTTTTCTTACATGATCTAAGTGAAAATACGTTGTTTAAAAATCATCCTGTGTTGAGATTTGTTAGAAGACTCATACGAAGTTATAATTTCTATGTGCAATATTTCAAGTTTCTAGTGGTTATTGCACTAAATTTATATCATCAGTGGTAAATAATCGTAAAGAAAGGTCAGATATGCTAATACTTATAGGAATTAAGTGTATAGAGATATTTGACAAGTCATTTATAGTGTGTTTTCACAACTAAGGTGAAAATACTTACTGGCGACTCCGTGTTGATTTAAAATTTGATAAGTACCAGTGCCTTTACCTGTTTTAATTGAATCTGTCACTAATATTTGCAAAGATAAAAGGAAGAAGTTCTTTCTTCACTAAGGACCCTACCAAAAAGTTTTTTCTAGAACTGGGAAAGACAAATTCAGAAGGAAAAAGAGTCTGGAAAATAGTTAGAGATTAGAAAACAAGAAGAGAGTTATCCATTATGGAAAGTGATCAACCTGCAGTTGAGGATTACCATTCTTCTTCAAGAGATTCTGAATCCGGTAATTTTTATATAGAACTGAATTCTCAAACTGGAGAGGGGTCTTCATTTGTGTCTAATAAGTGTGCTACTCAATTTGTCCCTATATTTTCCAAAGTTGATAGGGTCTTCCACGAAACAAAGTCTTTAGAGGACATTCATTTTGAAAATTATAATCTTGTGTTCCAAAGACCCCTTGTCCCTCATCATTCTATTTCTCCTGTAAGATCACCACCTCAAAACAATATGGCCCAACCCCCACCCAGACGTCCATTTGTTGTTAATACTTTTGGTCCTATAGATTTTAGAGGTACAACTGGATATCCAAATGTAGTGTCACAAGATGTTAGAAATAGACTACCTAAATTTCAAGGGAATAATGCTATCACTTGCGATCAACATTTAAATTTTTTTTTCAATATGATGGAAGAATTTGAGATTGAATTTGAGGATGTGTATATAAAACTATTTATTCATACTCTTGAGGAGGATACACGTGACTGGTATAAATCTTTGCTAGATAACTCAATATATTCATGAACAAAAATGAAAAATGCTTTTAGATTGTAATATGGGGATAAGAGAGATCACAGGTTTATTTTATCTAAATTGGAAAATATTAAGAAGAATCCTAATGAATATATTCATGACTTCAATAAAAGGTTCAATAAGACCATGAATAGGCTACTTGTAATCCTGAGGACAAGTGATATTTCCTGTCTGATAAATTATTCTGATGCTTTTGACAAAAAGGCTACCTATTATTTAAGGGACAAAAACCCAAGAAATATAAGGCAGGCCTTCACCATGGCTTTGCAAATTGAAAACAATATCAAAGTAGTTGTTAAGCCTCCTAAGAGGGAAGGTATCAAGTTGATCAATCCAAAGAAGCCTTAGTCAAGTAAGTCTATGGACCTAGAAGAGGTTGTAAAAACATTGACCAGAGTTGTTAAGGAAATGTCCTATAAACTGGCCAGAGAAGAGAAGGGGATTGGATAAGGTTCCCAAGGTCAACACAAGCCATAAGGTCAATAAATATTTACAAATCATTCGAGAGGTGATCATAGATTAGATGACAGGGGTAAAGGGCCCATGGGATCAGGAAATAGACAACCCCAATCTAGGGAAAAAAAATTGGTGCCTGATCCTTTAGATGTCAGAGTTACTACTGTGGAAGAGGTCCATGATATGGAGTGGTGTGATAGATGTTTCTTACCCCATTCCCCATGTGATGAAGACAAATAAGTTGAGGAAGTTGATGATGATGAGACAGATAATGATGCACGCATGATGGATTACTCTACAAGTTCACAGCGGGGAGCAACCTCAACTAATCATATAAGTGCTAGAAATGCTACTGATTTCTTGGATTGCATTCATTGGGTATTACCTCTTCCTCCCACTCATACTTTTGAAATTTATGTGGTGCAAGATTTTGAGTACTTAAGGGAATTAATGATTAAAAATTATGATTGAGGAATTACTTTAGAAGAGGACAAACAGTTGTCAATGAATGCATCAGTTGCCCAAGAAAAGGAATACAATACCAGAAGTAAGGTTGCTATAGGGGTGGAGCCTCAGGCCAAACCAAAGATTCTAGTGCTTACCAACATCCCTAAGGAAAAACCTCAAAAGGATGCATCTGGAAAATGCTTTGTCACCCCAAATGAAACTTGTGTTCCTCCTCATGCTCAGACTATGAAATATCCCATGCCATCAGATGAAGCTGTAGACATTCCTCGTAATATTTCCTTACCCAAGTATGTTCCTTGTGACATAGACCAAATCTTGAGTTAGATCAAGATTACTGTTCCTATTGTTGAATTGCTTAGAATCCCTGAGCATAAGAAGAGGGCATTTGAGTATTTGGGGTTTAAGGAAGAAAAGTTCACCTAGGGTAACACTATAAACAATGTAGAGGTTCCTCCTACCATTTCTGAATTAGAAAAACCACAAGCATTGGAGGAATTGGGTGAACCACCTGAGGTTTATTTGGGAACTTCTCTCGTTGAGTCTTAGTTGAATGTGGATCCATTTTATACTACTCTGATTATTAAAGATAGGCTGTTACATAACTGCATGTTTGAGTCACGAGCTTCATATAATGTAATGCCTCTTGAAGTCATGAATGAGTTAAATATCAAAGTAACATCAGCTTATGGAAAATGTACCACCATGTATTCAAGAGAAGTGTATGTAGTTGGATGTGTCAAGGGTTTAGTAGTGTAATTGGTAGCGTATCCAAGAAAGTACCTAACCTTGAATGTAGTAATTGTGGATTGTCCTGCTAAGTGGGGAATGTTATTATCTAGAAAGTGGGCAACTAGTGTGGGTGGAAGTATGTAAATGGACATGTCTTATGCCACTATACCAATTGAGGGAATCCTTGTGAAGTTATATGGTGAGAAGAAAATGTTACATCTCATTGAGGACCCTATCAATGATTCTTATGGAGTATTATACATAGATGTCAACGTCGGTATCTTCATGGGCTATGCTGATTGTAAGGAGCATAAAATTGATGAGTGTAAGTCTCCTGAGTAGGTTGGTTTTCCTTTGACCCTAATGTTTGATGGGGCTTGTTCTAGATTTGGTAATGGTGTTGGTATTGTCTTGATATCTCCAAGCCAAGAGGAGTTTAATTTTTATTTTCAACTCAATTTTGAGTGCACAAACAACATTACTGAGTATGAAGCACTACTCTTGGGTCTAAGGATTGCATGGAAATATGGTATTAGAGATATTATTGTTAAAGGAGATTTAGAGTGTATAGTCAAACAAGTTAGAAAATTGTATGCTACAAAGAACCAAAGAATGAGACAGTATAGGAATGTATTTTGGGACTTCATTGAAATGTTTGACTCTTTTAATATAATACCGTAGAAGAAAAATTGGCAGTATTGGAATCAAAGTTTGAAAATTATACAATGTCTCCCTATTGTAAATATGATGTTGAAATATTAACCAGGCCATCTGTCCTTGACAATATCAAGCACTGAAAGATATTTTTGGATGAAGCTTAGGTCCAAAGGTTTTTGAAAAATAAAGGATAATTTGCAAACCAGAGTGTAGACTAGGAACCAATGGTTTGTGCAGTTGAAGGAAAGGAAACTTTATTCGGTAAGGACATTATTCATTTAAAAACTGATACTATTCCCAGAGGGTTGGTTGTACTAGAATCAAATTTTTATAATGCTGACTGCATTGTCAATAGACACATGTCAGCCTCCAGAGATGTTGAAGAATATGACCTGGGCACAAAGGATAAACTTAAAAGAATATGGCTAGGAAGCAACTTGAACAGAGAAGAAAAGGAGTCATATATCGAGTTGCTAAAAAAGTACCATGACTGCTTGGATTTTTCATATTCAAAACTAAAAGCATACAGGGAAGACCTTTTTCAACATGAAATACCCTTGGAAGCTAGTGTCAAGCCATTCAGGAAAATATAGAGAACAATTAATCCTCGGTAACGATGCCAAAAATGTGTTGGTATCCAAATTGATTCTCCCTTGGAATCTGAGAAGCCTCATGGTTTTAACAAGACACTAAGAGACATATGAATCATAAGTCGTTTTGTAGTCGGGGAAGGGATTCAGCTAGCTCTTTGTCACTCGGGTGGTGGAAAAATGGATAACACCATGTAAGAGGATTTGATCTATCCTCACTGCTTTAGGCCGTGCCTTTCGACCAGGGTAAGAGGACCAGTTTTAAAACCTCTTTCGGAGAAGGACATGAAGAGATCTTTATTTGCACAACTTGCAAGGGAACCTTGAGAAAATATGGTCAATGTACCATAATTTAATTCTAATGAGTTGTCACATCTAAAGAGTGGAGATATTTTTTGAACACTATTCAAGTTACTAAAGACACTTAAAAACTACTTGCTTCTGTATATTTTTGTAGTAGGATTTGTTCATTCGAGGATACATAGCACAAACAAGGGCACTTCAGGTAGGATTAATGGTTATTTGAAAATTTTGGTGGGGATTAAGAAAGATGAAGTTGATTTCACCAAATCTTTGAGAACCTTTACAACAATTGGTAGGCTAACAGACAAAATGCCTCAGAACAGCCAAAATATTCCTTCAACTAGAAGGTGTGCTTCAATGGAGCCCCAGATCTACACAGTTTAAGAAAATAATTGAGAATTCAACACGAAGGCTCAAGCTAAAGACTCAATTAAACATTAAAAACCCCTCGTTCCTCATGCCTAAGATACACTAAAAGGATTAGAGATAATCTTTATCAACAAAATGACAGTAAAGTGAATTTAAATTATTTATCACATTATAGGATGAAGGCTCTTCTCATAATGAAATTGCTAATGCCACTAAACTATCACAAGGACAAGATCTTGTGTGATTCAGAGGGATTTTAACATAAGATTGCAACAGGAACATCAAAACCATTTGAAAGACATTCGGAAATAAAAGCAAACACATTTTTTCCCAAGCTCAACACGGATTAATTCGAGATCTATTAGATTTATCAACCATGTAAATTTTCTTGAAAAATATCAAATCTTGTCAATGGATATACACTCACAACCATCTTGAAACAATCAAATATAAAACACAAGAGATTAACAGGTTTCTCAAATGGTCTCTCAGGAAGATGGGCTTTCTCAAATTTTTATCATAAGAATTAAATCCCCAAACTTTTGCAAGAGTATTCTCATTGCATTTATACAATTCACTTTCTCACTCATCCCACATTTCCCCCCCAAAAAGAATAATATTCAAGGAATCCTTTTCTTGTTACCAATTTGTCTCAGAAAGTGATGTTTAGCAATTTTACACCCGAAGCCACAGGCTGGAAAAATCATGAACTGATCACATTTCTCATACCTTCAACCATGACCAGGATGCCATGCCATAGCCTTTTGACATTCATTCTAATCATTATTTTATTCTTTCATGTGAGAATACCGCATTTTAATCATTTTCAGGTGGTTGTGTATAGCTTGATCTAACAAGCAATCCTTTTTTCGCTCGAGGAAACACCTTGAGAAATGAGTGCCCTCACATGGATGCCTACATTTTTTCCTGTCAGAAATGAATGCAAAGAGGAATCAGTGGAAGCCTCCATGTGTTTTCGTGGCATAAACACAAAGATGAAGTGCAGAGGTAAGTTCCCAAAAAGCGTGGTCCTTACACATGCCCTGGGCCCAAGAAAATTTCCTTTTGGCCTTTGAAAAAGTCTCAGTATAAAAAGGAGCTAGTGGAAGCCTCAACATGTTTCATTGGAAAACTTTCTATATGGTTCCCAAAAGCAGAGACCCCAAACAAGCTCAGGCTCACCACGTGTCTCAGTACAAAATAGTTGTTGAAAGAGTTTAAGGACCAATGGAAGGTGCCACATGCCTAGGGTTCGAGAAAGTTTCTTTGGCCATTGAAAATTCTAAGTATGGGCAGGATCCAGTGAAAACCTCCACGTGTCACTTTCGTGCAACTACTACGTTAGGACCCAAAGGTGGATCCTCAAATGAGAACCATCCCTCCACGTTTCATAGGCCTTAGAAAGTTGCTTGAAAATTTTAAGTATAAAGAGGAGTCAGAGGAAGCCTCCACATGTCTCCTTGGCGCAATTGCTACGGTAGGACCTAGAGGCGGATCCTCAAATGAGCGTCGGCCCTCCATGTGTCCAAGCTTTGAGTTGAAGAAGGCCTTAAAGATTCAAAAGGCCCCGGTGACCTACCTTTCCACTTCTAACTTTTGATGTGGGACCCATTAGAGTTGCGGGTTATTTCATAACTTTTCTCCCTCATACAAAGAGGTAAAAAACTTCAAAATGTTCCACCGACCTGCTTCCCCACTTGTAACTTGAAAAACTACCACGTGTCCTCCTTTGGGGTCAAAGTAAGACTTTTTCCCTATCGCTTCATGTTTTTTGATTAACCAATTAGATGTTATCAGGGCTGCGGGGCCAATTTGGTATTTTTACAAATATGAAAAATGTGGCAAGTTTCACCAAAAAGACCCGCCGAGCCGCATCCTATAAATAAGGACCACATTTCCATGGATATTGGGACAAAAATTGATAGGGAATATATGACTGTGGAAATACAAATGAAGGGGAAAACCTGAATTCACACCCAAATTACAACTTCTTCCTCATGGACAGAGAAACAAAAAACAATATCTGCACTTAATGTGATCCTCGACCAAAAGAAAGAACTGATCATGGCAACCAAATGAATGAAGAGGATTTCACTCATAAATATAGGGAGACAGAGAAAAATTCAAATCATGAGGACTTAGAAGTTTGTGAATGAACAAGATGAGATTAATTTGAGCACCAACATAGTCTTTGAGAGATATTCTCATAGAGGGAAGCTACACTTCCAAGGGTATGATGGCTCCAGTGCCATAAACTAAAGAATATGGGGTCACACTAGTAGGAGTATGAATGGAGGTTTGATAGGACCAAAGGGTAGGATGTATTTGTAAGTGCCAATTAGAGCCTGTCTTACTAACCATTTTCTCCATGATTTGTACAAGGGTTTTGTTGGTGGCCTTTGCTTATCCATTACCTTAAGGGTGATAAGGGGTAGACCACTTGAGTTGAATATGGAAGTGTTGGCATAATTTTTTGACTATTTGTTTTTTTAAATACTTACCATTATCTGTGACAATGGCGGAAGGGATGTTGTAGTGGGAAATGAGGTGATTCATGATGAATTTTGAAATTTGCACACTAGTGACATCAGTGAGAGGCACTTCCTCTACCCATTTAGTAAAATATTCAGTGGTGGTAATAAGATGGGTATGGAAATCTGGTGAAGTATGATAGAGCTTTCCTATGAGATCCAGACCCCACTCATAAAATGGCCAAGGTGTCATGATGGGTTGCAAAGCCTGTGCTGACACATGTATCAAGTTGCCATTCTTTTGACACACTTAAAATTTCTTCACAATTTTAAAATAGCCGGCTTCCATGGTTGGCCACTCATAACCCACTCTTAACAATTTCTTAGCCAGGACCATGCCATTAGTATGCACTTTTGAAATGCCACTATGCACTTCTTTAACAACATGGAATGACTGGGTAACATCCAGACAGCGTAGAAGATTCCGGTCGTAACCAAGATGATAAAGGGATCCTCCTAGGAGGTTGTAATGGGCTATACAAGAGATAAGGAATTTCTTGTCAGCATGGGAAATATTTGGGGAAACATGTCATCTTATAGGATCATACCAAGGGGAGAGTGCACAAACAACTTCACATGCTATTATCACCGATCATAGCACCCTACAGTTTTCACAAGTGTGAGTGCCTTAAATCATAGTGTGATTGGATAACATTGGTACTATCTCCAAGTTGTGGGACTTGCTACTTGAGATAGACCTCCAGAGAAAGTTGGTTCTTGCTCCTAAACCACCTGCCACAATCTACTCTAATGTAGGGAAAACTATCTAATCCTAATCTAACTTTATAAGGGACCAGGGACGGAGATTGCATTAAAATAGAGCCTACACTAAAGTGGTGATACACTAGAAAAAGAGGCAATGAGGATAGTTTTCCAATGTGTGAAAAACATAATCAAAATACATACAAGAAGGGGTGATAACAGTCCTCCACAATCTGGAAAATACATTCACACCCATAGTTCATACATGCACAGTAATAATGAATCCCTACAAAAACATAGAATAGACACAATATATATCTAATGAAATTTAAGGAGCAAGAATAATGCAAACCAAACAAAGCAAGGGAAGATACATCCACAATATTGCATCTAGTGCTACATTTTGAAAATACACAATTCAATATTTTACAAAATACAGGCATGGATTACCATACAAGGACTCCACTACAAGGGCCTGCAACATATTGGCTTCACAAAGCAATTTTTACAGAGTTTTGTTACTCAAAACTATCTTACTTTTAAAATGAGCTTAACACTCCAATTTATAGAATTATGAGAGAAGAGAGAGAGGGAGAGGAAAAATGGAAATCCTGAAATCTATCATTTAACCACTTGTAAAAGGTAGTAAATGGAATTAAATGATGTTTTTTTACTTACAAAAGGCCCCTCATACTATCCCATAACTTGTAACAATAAAATATGTTAGCTCATGCTTCATTGAATGCATCCCAACCACCACTAACATAACTGTTCTGAACCTGATCACATTTTCTATAAAATATCTATTGATCCTTAATAAAATTAAGAATATGTTGATTACTATGCGTCAGGCTCGGAACCATGATTCCAATGGTACATTTTTTTTTCTTTTTTGCTAAGAATTGCAAATGTTGTGTCCTTCTAAGTGCATGCAGCTATTTTGAGTTTGTCAGGGATTTCTTCCCTTTTATGGGACTAAATATTTAAATTTTTGAACTGGATATGTTTCCTTCCTTTCCACCCACCTACCCTCACAAAAATTAATATTTCTAGTTTCCAAGGCGTAGAGGATTTGGAGAGATTTCCAACGATATAAAATTTATTAAATTTTGAGCACCGGGTCAAACGCTATGCCCATTTGAAAATTTACATTAATCCGCACAAGAAATGGTGAAAATGCAAATTTCTCAAAAAATTCCCTCAGGCCCCAAAGCCCGAAATTGGAAAATTTCTCAAAAATTCCCTTAGGCCCCCAAGCCTGAAATTGGGAAAATTTTCAAAAATTCCCCTAGGCCCCCAAGCCCGAAATTGGAAAAATTCTCAAAAATTCCACCAGGCCCCAAGCTCAAAATTGGCAAAATTCTCAAAACTTCTCCTAGGTGCCCAAGCCAAAATTTGGCAAAATTCTAAAAAATCCCCTAAGGCCCCCAAGCCTGAAATTGACAAGATTCTCAAAAATCCCCCCAAGCCCCAAATCCCGAAATAAGCAAAATTCTCAAAAATTTCCCAAGGACCCCAAGCTTGAAATAGGAAAAATTCTCAAAAATTCTCCCAGGCCCCCATTCCCGAAAAATGGAAAAATTCTATAAAATCCCTCAAGCCCGCAAGCTCAAAATTGGCAAATTTTGCAAAAAAATCCCCCGAGGCTCGTAACTTTAAAAATATGACGAGTTAGAAGGACTTGTTTATATTTTCGGAAAGGGAAAAAATTTCCTATTTGATGAATATGCTTTTGGGAATCCTTATGTACTTAAAATATGTAAAAAATCAGATTGAAGCACTACAAGGGGGGGAAATGGTGTTAGTTGACTAAAATTAAGCATGATTTTATTTTGGACAGCAATTTGAAAACTCATAGTGGACATCTTCCTGCTAGATGAAGAGACCAGTAGCCTTGGAAGTGCATCAGGCATGGAGTCTAACTAGTAATCTTGAATCTATTCTGGAACTGCTCTCTGCTGCTTCTATTCTCATGTGGCTGCAAACTCTCCTCCAAGAGTGTAACAAAATGTATATAGAAGCATCCACTAGAAGCAATAGGACATGTGCACCAACACTTAGGTAAATGAAACCTATTCTAACAAAAGCAATATTATGAACAAGCACTTGGATAAATTGGAAATCCTAGACTAATATGTACAAAGGTGAGAAATTCTCCTTTTAGTAGCAATGTTTGAGATAGATCCCATTCACTAGAATCTGTAATTCTTCACCATCCATTTTAGCCAACTAGAAGGCATTGCTACCTTTACATTCGGTGATCATGTATGGGCCACTCCATATGGCATCAAACTTAGAATTTTTTCCTAGATTTGCACAATCAACATCCCAGTTCAGTACCAAGTCTCCAACTTGGAATGTACTGGCCTTAGCTTTCTTGTCAAAGCTCTTCTTGATCGATGCTTGATCCTTCTCCATCATCTACATTACATGTTCTCTTTCTTCTTCTAGTTCCATTAACTCTTCATACCTAATTTCCATGGGTTCAAATTCAGCTAGTTCCAATTGTTTCATGAGTTCCAATAATGGAAACTCAAGTGATATAGGAAGGATTGCTTCTCTCCCGTATACAAGCTTGACTGGGGAGCTTCCTGTAGACCTCTTGGGTGTGATCCTATCAGCCCATAGAGCTGATTTGAGATTTGTGTGCCAATTTCTCTGATTCTCATCAAGAGTCCTTCTGATGATTCTTAGTAAGTTTTTGTTTGTGGAATCTGCTTGGCCATTACCTTGAGGGTAATAGTTTTATGAAGTGTTGAGATATACACTATTCTTGATAGCCCATTCAGTGATCATTGTACCAATAAATGCTAATTCATTATCTAATATGATATTGGTAGGGACTCCAAACCTAGTGACTATCCCTTCATAGAAATCCAAGATATTGGATTCATTTGCCTCCTTAAGTGCCACTGCTTCAGTCCACTTTGTGAAGTAGTCTATTTCCATAAGTATCCACTTGTGCCCTTGACTTGAATTTGGGTTGATCATTCCAATGAAGTCTAATCCCCATTGCATGAATGGTTGATCTACTAAATTTAGAAAAAGGGGAAGGGCTGCTAAATTTTTTTCCCTATGAAGAATGCACACTTCCTACATTTCTTAATCCATGAGTAGAAATCACTAATCACCGTAGGCCAATAGTAACCAGCCTTCATGATTTTGATAGCTGTTACTCAAGAAGAAAAGTGGCCTCCTACTTCTCCATCATGGAACTCATGTAATATCTTCCCAACTTGACATGTTCCAATGCATCTCAATAGAACACTATTGATATATTTATTGAACAAGACACCATCAATAAGCACGTATGGGATGGATTGCAATCTGAAGTATCTCCTCTTTGATTTGCTTATTTTTGGAGGGAACAAACCAGTTTGGAGATAATGCACTAAGTCCTGAGTCCAACATGGAATGGGTGCATCATTAGCTAAATGTTCTTGATCATTCTGCAGTAGTAGGATAACCTCTTCTTATCCTTTTGACTCATAATGTGGTTTAGAAGAAATGTTCTCACACAAATTTTTTCCAAGAAATAGCTTAGTTACCTTGATTTCAATATCATATTCCATTACTTGAGTGATCCAACCTACTCTCTTCTCATTCAAGTCCTTGTTTAGGAGAAAGTCCTTGACACCAGCATGAGACACCAACAGTTGAATCTTATTGTTCGAGACCAAATGTCTGAATTTCTTCAAACTCTTAATGACAGAAAGGACATGCTTTTCAATGAAATAATAATTTACTTCATAATCTTCCAAGCTCTGACTGAAGAAGGCTGTGGGCTGTTTTGAACCTTCTCTATTCAGTTGTACCAAGATAGCTGATATTTTTCTTGATCCTCCAAAATCATATAGCATGGAGTCCTTTGAGAAGTTTGGATTGATAAGAGTTGGAGCCTGTGATATTGCATGCTTGATAGCCTCAAAAATCTCTTTTCCTTCTGTTTTCCATTTAAATGCAAGACTCTTCTTCAACATCATTGTTAAAGGCTTCACAAGAGTAGAAAAATTATGCACAAATCTGCGGACAAAATTTATCCTTCCCAAGAAGTTTTGGAGATATTTCTTGTGGTGTGGAAATGGAAGTGTTTGGAAGGCTTAAAATCTTTTAGGATCATTTGTTAATCCTTCTCTTGAGATAATGTGGCCCAAAAATTTTCCCTCATGTGTCAAGAATACACACTTCTTTGGATTCAATGATACTCTGAATCTTTTGCATCTTTGAAATAATTTCCTGAGGTGAAAGAGGTGGTCTTCTACATTCTTTGAGAAGATGGTGATATCATCTAGATACACTAGAAATATCTTGTTGATTAAGCCTTTGAATGCCATATCCATAGCTCACTGAAATGTTGCTCCGGAATTTGATAGTCCAAATGTCATTTTCTTGTAAGCATATGTACCCCATTTTGTAGTGAAGGACGTCTTGAACTAATCTTCTTCTTTAACCATTATCTGGTTATAGCCTGAGTAGCCATATAACAATGAAAACCTTTTAGAACCAAGTACAACCTACAAGATTTTCTCCATTGATGGAAGTGGATAATGATCTTTGACTGATGCTCTATTTAGATCATAAAAGTCTATGCACAATCTAATTTCACCATTTCTCTTTCTCACTGGCACAAAGTTTGCAACCCAACTTGAATTTTTGATATGAAAGATGATGCTAGCTTCAATCAGCTTGTTCAACTCCTTCCTCATAACAGGTTCAATGTGAAGATTCATTGGCCTTTACTTCTGTCTAATAGGATTAGATTTAGGATTTAATTCAATTATATGCTCAACCAATCTTGGGTTGAAACCTCTTAAATCCTTATAAGTCCATGCAAAAACATTTTGGAATTCTTGACAAAGTTGAACAAATTCAGATTTCTCTTGTGAGGTACTTACTTTGCGAATTTGTAATTTTTTTCCTTCATCTACTGAAATGGGCTCTAAATCTTCACCCTTTACCTAAATGTTTGCCTTCTCCTTCCGTAACTAATCATTTGGGTTGAATATTGAATCCAAAGTTATGAGACCCTTTGGTAATTTGTTGGTTCTCATCTGCACCACTTGGTCACCATATTGTTGTTCCAACTTGTCTTTGTTTCTAGCAGAGAACTTAGCTTATTCTTATAAAAAATTGACAATTTGTTGATCATTCTCAAAGACTTTCCAACTTGTATTGTTATCTGGAACAACTGTTCTTACAACCACCTTGATATGAGGATGAGATTTCTCACTTTTGATACTTTCTACAACATCAAATGCTGCCCAAATTGCTTCCAGCCTATCTTCTGCTTCATTTTTCTTCCTTGGGATGGAATTTATGCTAAAAGCTTCAAAATATTCAATGAGATCCTATACCCTATTTTTCTAGTTCTTAAACAGATCGTTCTTAGCATAATTTTGTCCTTTGACTTGATTCACAATCATCTCACTATCACCAAATGCTTGCAAGTTTTTTATACTTATCTTTCTTGCCCAATACAATATGTGAATTAAGGATTCATACTCAGGTGTGTTGTTTGAACAAGAAATCTTGAAATAGAAAGCTGAGTAATACTTTGTGCCTTGAGCTGAAACAAGCATAGCTCCTCCTCCTACACCTTTTCTACTTCTTGAGCCATCAAAGAATAACTACCATACCTCATTATCATCCTTGTGGTCTAGCTTAGTGATGTTAGGGAGAGGATGATTCTCTTCATGTAAACAATAAAAGCCTAGCTCAAATTCCTCCATTTCTTTGTAAGGGTCAAAAGCATGTATTTTTTTTCCCATTCATCAAGAGTCAAGTCTGGTATGCATTTGACTTTGGTATCTACTTCATAAGTGCTTGGTATATCTTCTTGATCAAAATCTAAATAGTTTGAATTGATTGGACTCCATGTATGAGGCTCTATGTGGAAATTTACAATGGGCTTAGATCTGACTATATCCTTAGTTCCATACCTCATTCTGAATAACATGTGTGACCAATCAGTAGATAAATAACCTACAATTTTAGCAGTGAAGTCTCTTGACAAACACAATGCAAAGAGTGGTGGAAAATCTATGACGAATACATCTTGCAAGATGGTCACATTAGGACATGTATGTAGTGTGAGACTCAAATCTCTGATTACTGCAATTTTTGTTACCACTGTCCCGTCCAACTACACTACACCCTTAGAAATGACGTCGTATTGAAGGCCCAATTGATTAGCTATTTGTTTCGGCATGAATGAGCTACTTTCTCTCGAATCAATCATGTAATTATGTACCAACTTATCTCCTATGATCAATGAGATATACAATGGAGAGGGCTTCAAATTTTTACCTTGATGACTTCCTTGATTTTCTCGTTGATGGGCTTCGTTGGTGAGCACTTTGTCTTGTTGATTGGGTGGCTGATTTGATGCCGACCAATTAGCCATAGCAACTTGCAATAGGTCTCTCTATCCTGGGATAGCTAATGACTCCCACATTGAGATGTTTACATTCATTTTCTTCATCTTCTCAATGATGTTGAATGGAGAAGAGTTATCTCTCTGCTGCCCATTTCCTTACACATTCTTCTCTTGGACATGAGTTGTTACAATGGGCACTTGGGCTGGCCTAAAACATGGCTTGGGCTGACCTTGCACATTAGGACTTCACTTTGATTACCAATACCTTTTTGAGTGACAAAGGGTTATGGGTCACTTGAATTGGATGATTGTCCTTCTCCAATATTCATTTTCTTGGACCGTGTATTAGCTGCTACACTTTGAGAAGGTGTTTGTTTTATACTACAGAAATATTCATCTTGCCAATTCACAAGTGTAGTCTCATTTGGATGTGCCTTGTTATGTTTTTGAAGCCTATTTTCATGTTAGAGTGTGGTACACCTTCTATGTGTTACACTTGGGTATTTTTACGGTGGTCCCGCTCACCAATGAGCGGGTCAGGGGGTTCGGGGGGGGTGAAGCCCCCCCGATGGATGGGGGCTTGGGGGGCAAAGCCCCCGAAGAAAACTTTCATGGGTGGTTTATTAACCCATGGGTAATGGGTAACCATTATGGGCTATTTTTTGGCCCATGGTTTTTCGGTACCCATTGTTTTGATACCCACGGTTTTTACCGATGGATACCCACGGTTTTGTATCAAACTACTTAAGTATTTGTCTATTTATATGGTCTTATGTATATGATAGAGAGAGAATCAAATGTATTGCAGATGTGTTTTGAATTTGAGTGTGAATTCTGTAGAGTTTGTTGAGCATAGCTCCAAATAGATCTAGGTATTGTATTGAGAGAGTGAAGGCTTGTAATAAATTTTGAGCAAGTGATTCTTAGTGGACGTAGCCCAAATTGGGTGAACCACGTTAAATCTTGTCTCTCTGTGTTGCATTATTTATTCTGTACTTTTATTTGAGATCTGTAATATTTTCTGCATATTAGTTTCTACTGTTGTGATTCTGTAAGGGATTATTCCACATATTTTATCTCTTATTTCCTAACAATTGGTATCAGAGCCTGGTTTGGTTTGCTGAAGTGTTGAATCGCAAGGAAAGTTTTTGTGGCTTGAGTGGGAGCTATGGCAGATGATGGAAGATCTAGGGTTGATAAATTCAACCCGTAGAATTTCAGTCTTTGGAAGATGCAGATGAAATATTACCTTTATCAGAAGGATCTTTATACTTCACTATCTGAGAAGGTGAAAAAACCCTCAAGTATGATAGATGCGGAATGGGATTTGTTGGATCGGAAGGCACTTGGAATGATCTGGCTATGTCTTGCATCTTCGATATTATTTAATGTTTCAAAGGAAAAGACAACAAAATATCTAATGGATGCATTAGGGAAGTTGTATCAAAAACCCTCTGCCTCTAATAAGATATTTTTAATGAAAAATTTGTTTAATATGAAGATGTGTGAGAATAGTTCAGTAGCAGATAATTTAAATGATTTCAATATGGTTGTGAATAAGCTAGCTTCAGTTACAATAGAATTTGATGAAGAAGTTAGGGCTTTATTAATTTTATGCTCTTTACCTGAAATTTGGAATCACCTGGTAATGGCGGTAAGCAACTCAGTTCCAGCTAACTCGAAGTTGAAGTTTCAGGATTTTGTAGGGGTGATTCTAAGTGAGAAAATGTGAAGAAAAATCTCTAGTGAATCTTCTACTTCATGGAATGATTTGATAGTGGAAACTAGAGGGAGACAGAAGAATAGAGGAAACTATGGAAAATCAAAGGATCGAGCAAGGTCAAAATCCAAAAGCAAGATAGTATGCTAGCACTGTGGAAAGTCTGGGCATGCAAAGGACTGTTAAGAGCTTCAGTATAAGAAGAAACAACAGGAAGAAAACAAGGAGGCAAATGTGGCATCGGGTAAAGTATGTCAGCATGCTTTGATTCTTTCTTTGCATAATATTACTGAATCTTAGGTTTTAGATTCAGGGCTTCTTTTCATGCTACTCCACATAGGCATTATTTTGTTGATTATGTTCAAGGGGATTTTGGGCATGTTTTTCTTGGTGATGATGAGCCTTGCAGTATAGTTAGAAAAGGTTCTGTTCAGGTTAAGATCCAGAATGGGAATACATGGTTATTGAAGGATGTAAGACATGTGCCTACATTAAGGAGAAATTTGATATCGGCGGGGTAATTGGGAAGTGATGGTTGTACTGTGATATTTACAACTGACTCTTGGAAGGTTACCAAGCGTGCTCTTATGGTGGCAAGAGGTAAGAAGGTTGGAACCTTGTATGTATCCACTGATAGTACTAATGATTGTAATCTTGTGGCTTCAGATGCAGATACAACATTATGGCACTATAGGCTTGGTCATATGAGCCATAAGGGCATGGACATCATAAAGAATAATTTTCTTGGATATACAGAAATAGGTTTGGATTTATGTGAGAATTATATATATGGGAAACAAAAGTGAGTAAGGTTTCTCAAGGTTGGACCTATAAAGAAAGAGAGTAAGTTAGAGTTGGTACATTTTGATGTGTGGGGGCCGACTCAGGTATCATCTCTTGGGGGTTCAAGTTATTATGTTACTTTTATTGATGATGCAACAAGGAAAGTTTAGGTTTATTGTATTAGAAACAAATCTGATTTATTTGATACTTTTTTTAAATGGAAAGCCTTGGTAGAGAATGAAACAAGTCTTAAGTTAAAATGTCTCAGGTCAGATAATGGAGGGGAGTATTGTAGCAATGTATTTGATGATTATTTTTCTAAGAATGGAATCCGCAGGTAAAAGACAGTTCCAGGAACTCCGCATCAGAATGGGGTATCAGAAAGGATGAACATAACAATAATGGAACGTGCTAAGAGCATGAGGATACATGTAGGATTTCCTCTTTATTTTTGGGCAGAAGCGGTGAGCACAGCTGTGTACTTGATAAACAGAGGACCCTCAAGTGCCTTAGATGGAGGCATACTTGAGGAGGCTTGGTACAGTAAGAAATTCAATTACTCATTTCTTAGAGTCTTTTGATGTGAGGTTTTTATTCATATTGACAAGGATGATAGGACCAAGCTAGAGGCTAAATTAGAAAAATGCACTTTTATTGGTTATGGTGGTGATGAATTTAGATTTAAATGTTGGAGTATTAAAGCCAAGAAAATCATTCAGTCTAGGGATGTGGTCTTTAATGAGAAAGTCATGTATAAGAAACAATTGCAAGAAAATAGGGAATAATCCAAGAAAGAATATGTAGTGGTAGAGGATCTTTCGAATGGGAAAGTGATCCATGAATCAGTTTAGGAACCTACTCAACATGAACCCCAAACTCCTACAATGAGGAGGTCTTCTAGGGTAAGAAAAGAACCTGAACGTTTTTCTCCTTCTCTTTATTATTTATTACTCACTGATAGTGGAGAGCCAGAGAGCTTTGATGAAGCAATGAAAGTAGATGCCAGTAAGAAGTGGGAGCAAGCCATGGATGAGGAGCATAAGTCTCTCATGGAGAACCAGACTTGGGATTTGGTGAAGCTACCAGAAGGCAAAAGAGCATTGCAGAACAAGTGGGTGTACAGAGTTAAAGACAAAGAAGGAGGAAAGAAAAGATAAAAGGCCCAGTTGGTGGTCAAGGGGTTTGCACAGAAACAAGGTATAAATTTTGATGAGATCTTTTTGCCTGTAGTAAAAATGACTTCTATTAGAACTATTTTTGGAATAGTGGTAGCAGAAGACTTGCACTTTGAACAGCTAGATGTAAAGACTTCATTTCTCCATGGTGATTTGGAGGAGGAGCTATATATGTAGCAGCCAGAAGGATATGAAGTCAAAGGTAAGGAGGAGATGGTGTGCAAACTGAAGAAGAGCTTGTATGGTCTTAAATAAGCTCCACGTCAATGGTATAATAAGTTTGATAGCTTCATGATGGAGCAAGGTTATATCAAATGTCATTCTAACCATTGCGTGTATACAAAGAAATTTGAGGATGGAAGTTATATTATCCTGTGTTTGTATGTTGATGACATACTAGTTGCAAGTAAAAACATGCAGGAAATAAAAGTACTTAAGAAATAGCTAAGTGAATCCTTTGATATGAAGGATTTGGGGGCCTGCCAGACAAATCCTCGGTATGAGGATAACTCGGGATAGGAAGGAACATATGCTGACTTTATCTCAAGAAGAGTACATTAAGAAGGTAATGGATAGGTTTAACATGCAGGATGCTAAATCGGTTGGGAATCCTTTGGCAGGCCATTTTAAGCTATCAAAGGAGCAGTGTCCGAAGATAGAGCAAGAAAGAAACCATATGTCCAATATACCTTACTCATCAGTGGTTGGAAATTTGATGTATGTTATGGTATGCACTAGGCCTGATATTGCCCATGCAGTAGGAGCTGTGAGTAGATTTATGAGTGATCCAGGTAAAGAGCACTGGTAAGCAATAAAGTGGATCCTTCAGTATTTGAGAGGGACCATGGGGACAGTTTTATGCTACAGTGGATCAGACACCACTCTACATGGTTATGTAGATTCAGACATGGCTGGAGATGTAGAAAACATGAGGAGCACAACAGGTTATATTTACACTATAGGTGGGACAATAGTAAGCTGGATTTCATGACTACAGAAGCTGGTGGCTTTGTCAACCATGGAGGCTGAGTATGTTTCTGCCACAGAGGCAAGCAAAGAGATGATTTGGTTACAATAATTGCTTGAGGAGTTGGAGCATAAGCAAGAGGAATGTAAGATGCATAGTGATAGTTAGAGTGCTATACACCTAGCTAAGAACTCTGCTTTCCACTCCAGGACAAAGCATATATAGTTGAGATATCACTTCATCAGGACAGTTTTGGAGGAAGATAAGTTAAAGTTGGAGAAGATTGATACCAGTCAGAATCCTGTAGACATGATGACCAAGGTGGTCACAAGGGATAAACTAAAGCTATGTTCATCTTTTGTTGGCCTTCACGAATGATAGTGAAGGGTTGAGAAGATTTCTCAGTGAAAATCAGTCTCCACGTGGGAGATTGTTATGTTTGTGAAGCCTATTTTCATGTTAGAGTGTGGTACACCTTATATGTGTTACACTTGGGTATTTGTTTTGATACCCATGATTTTGGGGGGCGAAGCTAATGGTTTTAATACCCATGGTTTTGTATCAAACTGCTTAAGTAGTTGTCTATTTATATGGTCTTATGTATATGATAGAGAGACAAGCAAATGTATTGCATATGTGTTTTGAATTTGAGTGTGAATTCTGTAGAGTTTGTTGAGCATAGCTCCAAACGGATCTGGGTATTGTATTGAGAGAGTGGAGGCTTGTAATAAAATCTGAGCAAGTGATTCTTGGTGGACGTAGCCCAAATTGGGTGAACCACATTAAATCTTGTCTCTCTGTGTTGTGTTATTTATTATGTACTTTTATTTGAGATCTGTAATATTTTATGCATATTAGTTTCTACTGTTGCGATTCTGTAAGGGATTATTCAACATATTTTATCTCTTATTTCCTAACATGCCTCTTGTTGAGATGCTCCCTACTACTGATTTCCTTCTTGTCCTGTCTCTCATTCTACACAAGTTTTTTTCACCATCACAACTTGATTCAAAGCACCATTAAAACACATTGACTGGTTATGAGGTTGATTACATGGGAAACACCAGTCATATTCCTGAGCCATGTTATTTTACACTGGTACCAAATCTCTAGATGTGGATGTAGCATTAGGATTGTAAGGATGGAATGGTCTATTAGTAGGAGGCCTGACCTAGTTTTGATTTGTGTTTTGAATGGGTGGCCTGTTATGCTGATGTGGAGGTCTATTGGGTTGAGTTTCAGGCTGATACGAAGGTATAAAATTTTGAGGTTGTTTCCTTTTAAGTCTCACCAATTCATTACCCAAATTTTGTAGTTACTTCATGACTTCTTGGAACTCATTTGAGGTTCTGGAAGATGAAGTAGAAGCTTCAGTTGAATTCTGATTTCTTGGGGTAGGAATGGGAGCTAATGTGGGTCCTTGACTAGTGCTTAGAGCTCCTAGTTCTAGATATAGAGGCATAGGTGGCCTAGGTGCAAGTTTACCATCTTGGATCAAGTAATTTTCAGCTCTAATAGAAATTTTATAGGCTGCGGGTAAATTTATACCTCCCATGCATTGAATCATCATAGTAATATCATAATTTAAAGATTTAAGAAATTATAGGAAAACACCTTCAGCTGTTGTCTCACGGCCAATGGAATCCTATCCCACGTCCTCTGAAATCTGAAGTTGAATTCGGTCAATAGCTCATTAGGAGCACTCTTGATTATTGTCAATTGTTTCAATAAAGAGAGATTATCCCATTTTTCTCCAAATTGATTATGAAGAGCTGTGCAAAAATGGCCTCAATTCTAGATAGATCCTACTATTAGAATTTTAAACCATTGCAAAGCTTTAACTTTAAATGAAGATGCCAAAACTTTAACAATAATGTCCATTTGTGTAATTTCATGAATTGCACAAACATTTGCAATATCTTAGATGTGGTCAATAAGAGTTTTCTGGTTCTCCCCAGTGAAATATGGGATGTTCTTCAATGTTGCAACTAGAACTAGATTTTGTGCATTGAGAGCAAGTAGGATGCTTCTAGTGAAATTGACATAAGGATTTGGCTGTGCCATCCTGATTGGTTAGAGAAATCTAGTTGATTTAATGAAAGGCCTTCCAGGTGGAGGTGTTGACAAGGTTCTATTTGGTGGATATGGTGACCTTTGAGCTCTTCTTGTGCTTCTTTTTCTATCTGGGGATAAGTGTAGATAGATAAAGATTCCTTCTCTAGTTATTAATCTTGTCTGAATTCTTCTCATAAATCTTCCAAGATTGGACTGCTAAAACCAGTGAACTTTACCTCTTTTGGATTCACCAGATGTGTAATTCAAAGCTTCTCACAATTTGAATACTTACAACAATTGCACATCAATATTATTGCAATTGAAATGAAGACCTCTACTCCCACTGGGCATGCTAGAACTATTATAACTGATCAGAGCACCCTACAATGTGCACAAGTGTGTGTGATTGAACTCAAAGTGTGATTGGATAACATTGGTATTGTCTCTAAGTTGTGGGATTTGCTACTTGAGATAGACCTCGAGAGAAAGTTGGTTCTTTCTCCTAAACAACCTACCACAATATACTCTAATGCAGGAAAAAATATATAATCCTAATCTAACTTTCCAAGGGACCAGGGAGGGAGATTGCATGAAAATAAAGCCTACACTAAAGTGGTGATAGAACAGAAATAAAGGGAATGAGGATAGTTTTTTAATGTGTGAAAAGCAGAAGCAAAATGCATACTAAAAGGGGTGATAACAGTCCTCCACAATTTGGAAAATACATTCACAACCATAGTTCATACATGCACAGTAGTAATGAATCCCTGCAATAGCATAGAATAGGCACATTATATATGTAATGAGATTGAAGGAGCAAGAAGAATTCAAACCAAACAAAGCAAGAGAAGATACATTCACAATCTTGCATCTAGTGCTACATTTTGAAAATACATAGTTTAATCCTTTATAAAATACGGGCTTGGATCACCATGCAAGGAGTCCACTACAAGGGCCTACAACACATTGGATTCACAAAGCAATTTTGATAGTGTTTTTTTGCTCAAAACTATCTCACTTTTACAATGAGATTAACACTCCAATTTATAAAATTCCGAGAGAAGAGAAAGAGAGTGGAAAAATGGAAATCCTGAAATCTGTCATTCAACTACTTCCAAAAGGTAGTAAATGGAATGAAATGATGTTTTGTTACTTGTAAAAGGCCCCCCATATTGTCCCATAACTTTTAGTAGTGAAAAATGTTAGCCCATGCTTCATTGAATGCATCCCAACCACCACTGAAATAACTATTCTGAACCCTAATCATGTTTTCTATAAAATATGTATCGATCCTTAATCAAATTAAGAACATCTTGATTGTTGTGCATCAGGCTCAGAACCATGATTCCAACGATACCAATTTTTTGCTTTTTTGTTGATAATTGCAAATGTTTGGCCTTCTGAGTGCGTGCAACTATTTTGAGTTTGTCAGGGATTTCTTGCCTTTAACGGGACTGAATATTTAGATTTTGGAACTGGATATGGTTCCTTCCTTTTCACCCACCTACCGTCACAAAAATTAATATTTCTAGTTTCCATAACATAAAGGATTTGGAGAGATTTCCAACGATATAAAATTTATTAAATTTTGAGCACCGACTCAAACATTATGCCCATTTGAAAATTTACATTAATCCACATAAGAAATGGCGAAAATGCAAATTTCTGAAAAATTCCCCTAGGCCCCCATGCCTGAAATTGGAAAATTTCTCAAAAATTCCCCCAAGCCCCCAAGCCCAAAATTGGCAAAATTCTCAAAAATCCCCCAAGCCCCCAAGCATGAAATTGGCAAAATTCTCAAAAATTCCCCTAGTCCCCCAAGCCCAAAATTGGAAAGATTCTCAAAAATTCTTCCAGGCCCCCAAAATCCCGAAATTGGCAAAATTTTCAAAAATTCCCCCTAGCCCTGAAGCCTGAAATTGGATAAATTCTCAAAAATCCCTCCAGGCCCCCAAGCCCGAAATTGGCAAAATTCTAAAAAATCCCCACATGCCCCCAAGCCTAAAATTGGAAAAATTCTCAAAAAACCCACAAGCCCCCAAGCCCGAAATTGGAAAAATTCTAAAAATTCCTCCATGCCCCCAAGCTCGAAAATGGAAAATTTTGCAAAAAATCCCCCCAGGCTCGTAACTTTCAAAATATGAAGAGTTAGAAGGACTTATTTATATTTTCGGAAAGGAGAAGAAATTTCCTATCTGATAAATATGATTTTGGGAATCCTTTAGTACTTAAAATATGTAAAAATCATATTGAAACACTAAAAGGTATGGAAATGGTGTTAGTTGACCAAAATTAAGCATGAGTTTATTTTGGACAGCACATGCCAAAAAAAATTTGGCATGTTATATGTGGGAACTTGTAAGTGCTCCAAAAGAAAGGAATTTTGTTTTCCTGAGGAGGAATGTGTAAGAGAGACCTAATTGTATCTATAGCATTTGTTTTCTATTATGTGGCCTTGGTCGTTGTTACAATACAATATGTATGAATTATTCTTTTAGATTCTTGACCAGTTTTTTGTATGGAATCAATTTTTCATCTTTAACCTTATAATCATCATTAACTTGTTTAATGATCAATTGGGAGTCTCCAATGAATCATAGATATTGTATATTCCAAGTGATAGCTAACTTAAGGTCATCGATGAGTGCCTCATACTCTGAAATGTTATTGGTATAAGAGAATCCCAATGATATGCTCTTGGAATAACCTCTCCTGTGAGAGTGATGAGCACTATTCCTACTCCTAATCCATGAAATGTGCATGATCCTTCAAAATGGATTTTCCACATGATGTACTCTTCAATATACATCATGGATGTATCTAGTATATCCATACACAATGGCTCCTTTCCAGGTAGAGACACTTCTACTAAAGGATCTGCCAATACTTGTCCCTACAGATATTTTTGGTTAATGAACTCAATCTAAAATTCACCTAGGAGAATGATCCAATTAGCCATTCATCCTATAACCATGTGTTTGCATAAAATGTACTTGAGAAGCTTAACCTTGGATTTTAGTTTTGTTTTGTTATTCAGGAGATAATGGAAAAGAGTTTTAAAAGTGAAGACTACATTGAGACAAGATTTTTCAATTTTTGGATAATTCAGCTAAAAGGCAATGAGAGCGCGGCTAACATTATAAAATTCCCTTTCCTTGTGGATAAGGTCATACTCAAAAAGAAATGCACCAATGGTGAATTTAGTAGCTAAAATTTACACGAGTAGGGGTTCACGTGGTGTAGGCAACATGAGAAAATGTTTGTTAATTAGATATTGCTTGAGTAAGTCAAATGCCTTTTGACAATCCAATCCCCAGTTGAAGGTAACATGTTCCTTCAAAATATGTGTAAAGGTATGACACTTATACATAACCTATGAAATAAATCAATGGATTTCCTGAATTTTATCTTGTAGAATTTGTAGCCGCTTAATATTCTTTGGTGGTCGCATATCTATGATAGTTGCAACCTTCATGGTATCTACGTCTATCCCTCTCTGTGAAACAATTAAACACAATTCTTTTTCCTGATAATATGCCAAAGACAAATTTTCCAAGGTTTAAACAAACCTTATAATCTTAGAGACGCTAAAAAATACATCTCAGCACTTCAGGGTACTCTCCTCTAGTTTTTAAATTTACTAAGATATCATCAATATAATCTTTAATGATGTCATTCATCATGTCATGGAAAATCATAGTGATTAAAAATTGGTATGTGGCCTTGATTTTCTTGAGCCTGAAAGCGATGAAATTGTAGAAAAACATCCCCTAAGGGGTTTTGAAAGTTGTCTTATGTTAATCTTCCTCTGCAATCCTGATTTGGTTATATCTTGAAAAGCTATTCAATAAGGATAACATTTCATAACCTTCAGTATCATGAAAGTTGGTGCATATTCTTATACCAACCAACTTCTTTCAAAATGAGACCATATTGGATATCCAATCTAAATAGTCAATATGTTTGATGAAGTCTATATATAATAACTTCTCCAGTTCCTCTTTAACAAGCAGTGCAATCTAATGATGCATCTTTCTTAACTTTTTCTTGATAGATTTGGCATCTAGGTGCATAAAAATATTTTACACGACCAATGTAGTGTCGAAGCTAGGCATATCTATGTATGACCATGAAAATATATCTGCATATTTGCCTAATAATATTACAAATACTTTTTTTTCTTGCGCTAAGAGTGAAGCTCCCAACTTTATCATTCTAGGCTTTCCATTTGAACTGATATTAACACTGATCGTTTATTCAACAAACATCTTAGAAGCATTCTCCATCCATGTATAATCAAGGGGAAGAGTAAGATCAACCTCCATTGGTGGCTCATCATCATCTTTGAATGGGTATACCACTTTTTCTATAGGTTCTTTCAACAAGGATTTTTTGAAGAAGTCTTTATTTTCCTTAGACCCATTTTATTCAAGCATCCACACATATTTTCTTGTTCTGTAAAGTATGTGCAAGTATCTAGTTTGATGGAAAAACCTTTCTTATGATTCCCATTCAGGATAGAATCCCCGAGTCCCATGAACTCTGTAAATGCCTTGCCATTCTCAAATAAATCGATCAGTACGTGAAATTTTTGATCCTAATCTATAATTTTGGGATATACTAGATTAATTTGGTAATTGGATGGGGTGTCAGATTATGACAAAGTAAAAACAACTGATTTCGTAAATAGGTTAGTGGAGGCAAGATCCTCGTATAGGATACATTGGTAATCTACATCACTGTCTAAATGAGATGAGCCATCCTCACATTATGAAGAGGCGGCTAATATCTCAATAAGTGGATCATCATGGGTCCAGATTCTAAGGCCGTGTTTGTTAGATTTACAATGAGGAATATGAATAGGTTCTAACCTTCCTTACGCATTAATGCCACATCCAAATCCACTATAACCCATCACATACATCATGTAGTGGCCTTTTATATACTATAGAGCTTAATAGCATGGTGTCATGTTACCTTTAGTTACTGTCCTGGTGGGACATTCTAACATCTTCTCCTCAAACAAGAGACCACTATAAACATAATTCTCCAATGGTTCAGGTCATCTATCTCTAGTCATCTTAAACTGAAAGTATAGATTTCCACGTGTCTTGGGTGACACTGAGAGGTCTGATATCAAGAAGGCCTATTACAAAGTGAATTTTTCATTTGGTCCATACTTTGCAGATGTTTCTTCTCTTGAAGCAAATGGATTAATTAGCGATGGAAATTTATGATTACAAGAAGTGATTGTATCTAGATTAATGCGATATTTTATAGCCTCTATTTGGAATGGGACCACAACATCTACTACAAGATACTCATAGGCTGCATAAGAGAAACTGTGTAGTTCTCTGTAGTGTGCAAATGGTTTAGGGTCACCTAAAATGGTGATTATTTATCCCTCATGGTATAGCTTGATGCATTGAAACTAGATGGAATGCCTGCATGGTATGAATCCATGGGTTCCCTAAGAGCATGTTATAAGGAAGATCCAATTCGAGGACATGGAATGTTGTATCATGACAAGTTGGTCCTACTTCCATGGGAACTACCATAGTTCTATTGATTCTCACTCCTCATTATCATAGGTCGTGATTGTGATAGTTTTAGCTCCCAAATATGTCTCTGAATAGCCTAACTTTGCTTGACCAGCTTCATGTGCATATATTTAGACCGGACCCGCCATCCACAAGAATTGTCTTGATTTTGTGACGAGTAATAAAAACCTCTATGTATAAAGGTAAGTTATCCTCTAGGTTATTTCTTAGTATTTCCTTACAATCAAAGGAGATATGATCGTGGGAATCAAGATTTGTAACCATCACTTTAAGTTGTGAAGGATGAACATCAGTGGATACCCCTGAACTTTGCATTGTCTTATATAGGATGCTTGTATGAGTAGTATAGAATTTGAGGACATATACAATGGAAATGCTAGCTGGGGTTTTCTCAAATTGCTCTATTAGATTATATTGACCTGTTGTCCAATTTTTCCCCTTAGGAAATATTGATCAAATAAAATCTTACACAGGAGAGATGGAGCGGTCATTTCAGTCATAGGAGCTCACATCCTATTTTGAAAATCAGGTTGTTTTTGGTTATGGATCTTGATATCGATGGGGGTTGCAAGGGGGGCTTTGATACCCTTACATGGTCTAGGGGGGATGGCCCCCCTGGTTGGGTTTTGGGGGCAGCACCCCCTAAATCCACATTTTATATGTATTTATGCATTGTGAAATCTAGACCGTTCCTTATTAGGTCACAAATATAACTGGTGGTTTTTTTTGTTTCCCCAAAATGATAAAAACCCTAATATCTTTAAAGGGTTGTTATGTATGAAGATCATTGTATTAGTGGCTGCATTGTGTGAGAGAGTTTGGCTAGACTGAATAAAAGGATTGCCAATTTCTGGTGGACGTAGCCCATTTTGGGTGAAACACATTATATCTATGTCTCTACTTTATTGCATTCCTTTCTATTTTACATTTTCTGCATTATTCATTGCATGCTTATTTATCAATACAACTGGTATAATCCTAACAAATGGTATCATAACACGTTTGATATTTATTTGTTGGCAGTATACTCACAGAGGGATTTCTGTTTGAGTAGGAGAAGAAACAATGACAGAGGATAATAAGTTCAGAGTTGAGAAGTTTGACGGCTGAAATTACCAACTATGGAAAATACAGGTGGAAGATTACCTGTATCAAAAGGATATATACCTACCATTGGGATGTGAAGAACCGAAAACCTAAATCATTTCTGATGAGGAGTGGAAGGTTCTTGACATGAAGGATCCTAGTGTGATTCAATTGAGTTTGGCATCGTCTGTAGCTTCAAATATCTCACAGGTGAAGAGTACGGTAGAGTTTATGAAAACCCTAGCTAATTTATATGAAACTCCTAGTGCATTCAATAAAGTTTATTTGATGAAAAGATTGTTTGATCTACAAATTCAAGAAGGCGGATCTATATCTAACAATCTTAATGATTTACACACTATTGTAAATCAGTTAGATTCAGTTAATATAACATTTGATGAGGAGGTTAGAGAATTATTATTCCCATGTTCTTTACCAGAAAGTTGGGACAACTTAGTAATGGAAATAAGTAATAAATCAACTACTTCTCTTAAATTTGAAGATGTAGTTAGTGTCATTTTAAATGAGGAAATGCGTAGGAAAAGTATAGAGGAAAATTCTTCTTCTGGAAATGATTTGAATATGGAGAATAGAGGGAGGAGCAAGGAGAAATGAAAGAGCAAGGCTCGTGGGAGATCTAAATCAACTATGGGCAGATCCAAATATAGGAGTAGAGGAATTACTTGTTGGAACTATGGAAAGAGAGGACATGCTAAAAAGGATTGTTGGTTTAAAGGAAACAAAGAAAACCATCCTGAAGTTATTAAATAGGAGAATTCGATAGGTTATATTGTTCATGATGCTCTTATACTTTTTCTTGATACTAGAGTAGAATCTTGGGTAATAGATTCGCGAACCTCTTTCCATGCAACCCCTCATAAGATCTATTTTAAAGAGTATGTCCAGGGAAATTTTCGACAACTTTATTTGGGTGACAATGAGCCATGCAACATTTTTGGGAAGGGAAATGTAAACCTGAAATTACATAACAGAAATACATGGATATTGAGATACGTGAGGCATGTACCTAGCCTCAGGACAAATCTCATCTCTGCAGGAAAGTTGGGTGGTGAAAGTTGCATAGTCACATTCACTTTAGATTCTTGGAAGGTTTCCAATGGTGCCCTGGTAGTGGCACGGGGTAAGAAAGTAGGCACTCTTTATTTGTCTACTTGTATATCTAATTCTTCTACCATATTTTCTACTTTATATGAGGATGCCAACATGTGGTAGAGTAGATTGGGACATATGAGTGAGAAGGGCATGAAAATTCTATAGGAAAAAGGTAAGCTTTCAATTTTGAAGCAATTAGACTTAGATTTTTGTGAGCATTGTATTTTTGGGAAACAAAAAAGAGTTAAATTTCTCAAGGTAGGGAATACCAAGAAAGAGCAAAATTTGGAGCTAGTTCATACAGATGTGTGGGGGCCGGCCCATGTTGTATCTCATGGTGGTTCTCTATACTATATCACATGCATAGATGATGCCACAAGGAAGGTATGGGTATATTACATTAAGCGTAAGTATGATGTCTTCGATACATTTATGAAATGGAAAGCACTTGTTGAGAATCAATGTGGTTTTAAATTGAAATGTTTGAGATCTAATAATGGTGGTGAGTATTACAGTAAGAAATGTGATTATTATTGTTCCTTGAATGAGATTCGTAGAGAGAAAACAATTCCCAAGACTCCACAACAAAATGGTGTTAGTGAGAGGATGAATAGAACAATAATGGAGCATGCACGGTCAATGAGATTACACGCAGGGCTACCTCTTAAGTTTTGGGCAGAGGCCGTAGATACTGTTTTGTACATAATCAACTATGGGCCTTCGAGTGCACTAGATGGAGGAATTCCCAAAGAATCCTGGACCTGGTAAGAGGTAGACCTTTCATTTTTAAGAGTATTTGGTTCAGAGCCATTTATGCATGTTAATAAAGAAAACATGAAGAAATTGGATTCAAAAGCCAAACGTTGTACATTCATAGGTTATGGATCTAATGGTGATTATGGATTTCAGTTTTGGGATCTAGATGAATCTAAGATAATTAGGAGTCGTGATATTATTTGGCGTGAAAATAGAATGTACAGGGATTAGGTACAAGATGAAAAAATCCCCAAGGAAGAATTGGTTGACGATATAGCTCCTAAATATGAACTTTCAGGTGGAAAGTATCCACCTATAGGTACCAAGGTTGACAGTTCTTTAGGACGAGCATGACAGCCAGTGTCGGCATCGGCACCTCTATCAGAAATTCAAGAAAATGAGCAGCAAGAAAATAATGATCTCGTGACACCCCCATCTTCAATAAGAAGGTCACAATGTATTATTAGACCTCCATAAATATTTTCCCCTCCTTTGTATTATTTGTTACTAACAGATAGTTTTGATCCAGAGAGCTTTGATGAAGCTATGTAGGTGGATTCCACTAAGGAGTGGGAGCGTGGCATGAATGAGGAGATGGACTCCCTAGAGAAGAACCAAACATGGGAGTTAGTAAAATATCTGGTTGGGAAGAGAGTACTAAAAAAAAATGGGTCTACCGTGTGAAAGAAGAAGAAGGTGGATGGAAAAGGTACAAAGAAAGGCTTGTAGTGAAGGGGTATGAACAAAAGAAAGGTATCGATTTTGATGAAATTTTCTCCCCTATTGTAAAGATGTATTCCATTCGTATTGTATTAAGTTTAGTTGTTGTTGAATATTTACACTTAGAGAAACTTGATGTCAAGACGAAATTTCTTCATGGTGACTTGGTGGACGACATTTATATACAACAACCACTTGGATATGAGGTGAAGGGTAAGGAAAAATTTGTTTTCAGGTTGAAGAAGAGCTTATACGGGCTCAAGCAAGATCCCCGGCTATGGTATTTAAGGTTTGATAATTTTATGCATGAGCATGGTTTTACTACATGCAATCAGATCATTATGTGTACTTTAAATGGTTGGATAGTGGGAGCTACATTATCCTTCTATTATATGTAGATGATATGCTTGTAGCAGGGTCTGATGAGCAAGAAATTGCAAAGCTTAAGGAAAAGATTGCACAAACATTTGCAATGAAGGATTTGAGTGCAACAAAGAAAATCCTTGGTATGTAAATCAAGAGGGATGGGAAAAATAAGAAATTGGTTTTGTCTCAAGAGGAATATGTAGAAAAAGTGTTAGAGAGGTTTCAGATGCAGAATGGAAAACTGGTTAGTACACCATTGGTTGGGCATTTTAGATTGAGTAAAGAGCAATGCCCAACAACACAGGAGGAGAAAGATTAAATGGCACGGATTCCTTATTCTTCAGCAGTTGGGAGCCTCATGTATGCCATGTTTTATACAAAGCTATACATTTCCCAAGCATTAGGAGTTGTTAGCATATATGTGGGAAATCTGAGTAAAGCACATTGGAAGGAAGTCCAGTGGATTCTTAGGTACTTAAGAGGGACTAGTCGTAGGAACTTGTGCTTCGAAGGGTAAGATTATACTTTACATGGATTTATGGATTCAGATATGATAGGAGATGTGGATAATAGGATGAGCTCTATTGGATACATGTTTACAGTTGGTGGTGTGGTAGTGAGTTAGATCTCAAAGTTGCAGAAGGTAGTTGCCCTTTCTACTACAGAGGCATAATATGTTGCAGCAACTACGGAAAGTAAGGAAATGTTATGGATGAGTAGGTTCATGGAGGAGTTGGGTAAGGAACAAGGGGATTGTAAGTTACACAGTGATAGTCAAAGTGTAATTCACTTGACAAATAACTTGGCCTTCCATTCAAGAACCAAACATATTCAGCTAAGATATCACTTCAGACGACAGGTGTTGGAGGACGGGCAACTTGAGTTGGTGAAGATTTATACAGATGATAATCTTGCTGATATGTTTACTAAGCCAATGAAAAAGGAGAAGATAAATTTTCATTCAAATTCTATGGGTCTTCAAGATTGATCCAGAAGTGGAAGAATCAAGCCAAGAAGAAAATTCCAAGCAAGAGCTGTAGTGGTGGAGTTACAACAATCAATCTCCAAGTGGGATATTGTTGGTTGTGAAGCCTAATAGAAATGGGGGTTGCAAGGGGGGCTTCACCACCCTTGTAAGGTCTAGGGGGATGACCCCCCCAGTAGGGGTCCAGGGGGCGTGCGCCTTGTGGGGGTTTGGGTGCAGCGCCCTTGATAGCAACATTTTATATGTATTTATGCATTGTGAAATTTGGACCGTTCCTTATTAGGTTACAACTCTAACGGGTGGTTTTTTATGTTTCTCCAAAATGATAAAAACCCTAATAAATTTCAAGGTTTGTTATGTATGAGGCTCATTGTATTAGTGGCTGCACTGTGTGAGAGATTTTGGCAGGGCTGAATAAAAGGATTGGCTATTTCTTGTGGATGTAGCCCATTTTGGGTGAACCACGTAAAATCTGTGCCTTTTTCTTATTACATTCTTTTATGTTTTACATTTTCTACATTATTCATTGCATGCTTGTTTATATGTATAACTAGTATAATCCTAATAGTTGCAAGCATGATGGTCGAAGAAATGGAGGGTCAGAAAATCAATGGCCAATAGGAATGATGAACGATATCAGAGCTCAAGACAAGAAGAATGGAGAAAGGCTCAAATTTTTCAGTCTTTGCATTTTTTTTGGCACTTCAGAGAAAAGCATGGAAAAAAAGGGTCAGAAATGTCTGAAATCCTGAAATTTGAAAGTCCCAAATTTTGGACTTTTGGGTTATGGGGTTTTGGAACTCTCAGACGCAAAGTTGGAAAATTAGCCCTAAATGTCTGAAATCCTAAAGTTTGAAAGTCTGAAATTTTAGAATTTCAAAATTTCAAGGTTTTAGATACCTCAGGAAGCATGCCATAAATGGAATGGTAATGTCCAATATCCTAAACTCCAAAATTCAAAAAAAATAGACTTTCAGGGTTTCAGGGATTTTGGGAATTGTGCCAGAAAAGCAACGAGCAAAAAGCCCGATATCTTGAAAGTCTGAAGTCGAAAATTTCAGAATTTAAAGTCTCGGGGTTTCAAACTTCGGAGATTTGGAAGTCTCCAGCCACCAAAACGCAAAAATCCATCCTCAATGTCTAAAAATCTGAAACCTGAAACTGTGAAATTTCGAACTTTCAGGTGTTCTGGTTTCAGAGTTTCAGAACTCTCAGTCCGCCACTTTTACAAAATGACAACTCAACTTTTAGATGGCCATATCTTTCGACTAGAATCTCGGATTTGAGCAAGAGAGGACTTTTTATAAACCTTACAGTCTTCTCTATGCTTCTAGTTTTAGATATCTTAATTTGGGTAAGACTAAGTTCTTCAAAAATTGGAAATATAGTTCGCCATTTTTAGGGTTTTCCGATGGTTTTTCACCTAGCACCATAATGAAGGTATGGGATTCCTTTCTTTCCCAACAAGGAAGAGTACATGGAGGCATGTGTTTTCCATTAGAACCCATCATTGTTGTAGGTGAATTCAAGTCTCTTTTGGGGTGGTTGAAGATGGATTTTAGATTTTCTCTATCTCTTTATTCTCTCATTATTTCTATATATTGTAAGGAGTTGCATTTTTCTAAAGGTTGGACATTTTGGCTTTCCACCCTCCCTTCCTCTCTTGTTTACCAATGAATTTGTGGATTTCAAACCTCCCATTTAAAATGTAAAATGTAATCTTGCCTCTTGGCCATCTTAGTGTAATGTATCAAAATTTTGGAGCAATAATACATGTTTGTGGATGATTTTCAAACCTCTCTTGTGTTCATTGCATCTCTCTGATATATCACTACAATCTTGGTTATCTGTGTGGTGGTTTTCTTACATTTCATGCTTTGTGTTTAAAGGCAAAGAAAATGTTCAACATTCCTTTGGTGCATCACCTTTGTTAGTTTAGGTTTATGTTCTTACATCTTCTTAACCCTGTATCCTTGGTAGGTTAGAGTATATTTTAGAATAGATCCTCTGCAAATTGTATGTGTGCACCTGAATAAAGGAATAGGAAATGACCTTCATTGAGAGAGATTTCCTGATTGCAAAGTCCCACACTTTGGTAAAATCTCCATCTTATGAAATCACATTGATAGTTTCAACCCATTGAGTTGCAGACATTCACGGGTGCTGTGATTATGCATCAATATTACCTTCTTGAGGAACTAGTAGAGGATTCGTTATCATTATATGAGCATGTCATGTGCTTAGACCAAAACTATTTTCTATGATCCTAAGGGTATTGACCTGTTCATTAGATGAGAAGATGCAACTGATGAGGGCATCAAAGGAATTATCATTGGCTGGATAGACATAATCATTAGTTCTATAGTCATTAGAGGTTTGTCTACTATTTGGCTTCTTGTTCTTCTTATCCTCATGTTTGGGAAATGGTTATTTGAATATACCCATTTTCTCATTAGGACCTTTCCCTATATCAGATGGTGAATATACTTCAATTTTCACCTCTTCGATGAGGTCTTGTATATAATTTTGTAATCTTAGGAATCCATCAATTTTGTGTCCTTTGACACATTCAATGTCGCCATACCCGTGCAACTTAAACCATCTTTTTTTAGGGGCATTTTCTTGATATGATACCATTGCGGTTGGGTATTAAACCATGGTTATCACCTCTAACTATTTAATTATAGTGGATAGTGAATCAGTTAGAGTCCTAAATGTAAGTTTTTTAGGTGACTTTAGGAGTGGTCCTTATGAAATCTTTAAAAGAAGACCAATTTGTACAATTTTGACTCTCTTACAGTTGATGATTCCATCACCAATGACACTCTTATTTTGTTTAAATAACTTCAGTTTATCTCTTGGGTTTTTACTCATTTTTTTCTTTTAGCACTGGTTTGAACGTCCCTTTTGTAGTGAGAGCCATCTCAATTTGACTACCCTTCTCTATAAATTATTTGAATTTATTGCCGCAGTGCATCTTTAAGTGAAAGGATAGTTTGCGATTCAGATTCAGAATGAATATGCTCACCAAGTGTTTCTCTAGAAGGGCACAAGGTAAACGAATCACAAAACCTTCCATATTTTTAAGAAGGTAGTGAGGGTTTCATTAGGTTTTTTTTAGCATTGCATAACGTGATATCAATTTCCATGTTAAAGGAGTAGTGGTACACAAAATTTTCAGCTAGTGCAGGACATGTCGTGATCGATCCCTTGGGTATGTTGAAGAACCATTCTAATGTCTCTGCCCCTAAGCTATGAGGGAATAAATGTATGAAAAATTTATCACTATATGTGACTTCCTTGAAATATATTTAGAAGTCTTTTATGTGATCATGAGGATCACCCTTAGTTTTACACTTTTTGAATTTAGGGATAACGAAATGTTTTGGGAATGGATCTGACAATATATCCTTTCCAAAAGGGTAGGGACATAATTCTGAATATAGGTTTTTTCTGTTGTGTCCTATATTGTTTTCTTGTATCGTGGCAAGTGTGTATTTCATTGATTGCAATTCCTTCATGATTAGTTTCTCCTTTTTAGGGGACATAGGTCTAATTACTTTGGAAAATTTGAATGTTGTGTTATCATATGGATCAATGTGAAATCCACTTGATTTAGCCTTGATTTTATCCTTATGTGTGTTCCTACTTGAGGAACTTAAGGTGACTAGTTTTTCGCTAAGTTCAAGGATTTTTCGTTGAATAATATCTTCTTTGATTAAGATATCCTCGTAATCATCAAACTTGGGAGGAATTGAGTCTTTGGTATCATGTCTAATTGTGAAATTTCATAAAGCTATTAAATATGTTCTTCTTGAACCATCAGTTGGCTTGTGTACTTGATTTTCTATGTTTTTTTTTGTGTTCCTGAAGTGTAAGCATATCCTGCATCTAAGGGATTTTCCATATCAATGAGGGATGGTCACAATGGATATTCTACTTCATGTTTGATGGTTTTAACTACTGGTCCATGCTCTTGTGGAAACTTGTCTCCTAACTGGAGGAATATTGTGAGTACTTGGTCTTTGTTATAATATAGAAACTCATCAAAATGAGCTAACTATAAATTTTTTTGGTATTCGGATAAATCAGACTCTTCTCCACTATGATCACCTAAAGGTTCTATGTATTTGACTTATGAGAAGAGGGGTGCTAATTTGTGACCACTGAATGGATACGTTGAAAAGGGGTTCACTTCTAGTTCATGTGCATCTTGTTTAGACACCATTTTTGTGACTCTTAGCATCACTAGACTAAGTTGCGCTAGGTTTTGTTTACATGTATCTAAGTTATATGAAATAGGTGTATGTTTGTACGAGTTGTCTATGGCTTCAATGTGTCAAAGTATCCTAAGACCAAACAATTTATATTGTACTTGAAACAATCATGCAAACCCACTAGTAATAAGTATCCAACCACTCAAACTATTTAGAAAAATACTATACACTAATCCATAGTTCCAATGACAGATGTAAAACAGATAGTGACAATAACCTATAACTTCTTAGGTAATGTTCAATATAAAAAATACCTAAACACTAAATTTGTACTGACGTGATCTCTCCATGAGATATTTAATGGCTAATTCAAATGATGAAAAAATCTATGTTTTTGATAAGGAAGTTACAAATGTGTATATCATAAAAAAACTACATTGACATGTTAACCAAGCTTAGAACAAGTAAGGTGTTATTATAAGGATGATACTATTGGGATATAAAAAAATAAGTATCAACACTCCCAAAAGCCTCAGATGATGTTGGAATAAAAACTAAGCACAAGTATAGCAAGAAGTTACCAATCATACGTGTAGTGTAATGATACAATAAGGAAAATTATACCAAGTTCTAAAAAAAAATTAAAACGATATGTAAGTGTTGTAATTGTATGGCTAAGATGCGAGAAAAAATAGCAACTCAAAGGGGAAATCATGATGAAACAAAATTCCAACTATGAAGATGATCCTAAAATCAAGATCAAGGCACTATCAAAGACGTGAGAATGTATCCACACACTTTACATGTTTACTAACCCAGCTGCAAACATGGATGGGTGTAAATGGACAAAAAAGGGGTGAACACTATCTCTGATAATACTCACGAGATATACCTTCTTTTTTCTAAATAGGCAACAAGAATGCAAGGGTATAGATAAAAATATGGTGGAAAAATACTGAGTGTCAGTTGGGTAGAGTTTCACCTCATCCTAAGGCGAGAATGAAATGAAGATAAGTAACATGTTGTAAACCTCGTGATGAGTGAAACTTAGATCTAACTTAAGTGGGATCTTTGCCTAGTTCAAAAAACAAGGTTTAGATTCCAAGTAAGTTGTCACTTTGTGAAAGCTAGATAAGACACAATAATAGACTAGAAAAGTGGGCTCCAGTAAGATATGGTGTTCCTAAAATAGTTCAATCAACTAGGTGTCATAAGTTTTATAATGAGATCTTGATTTGCCAAGAAAGTCATAATGACTAGTCTTGGTTTATTTCGGCATTAATTTACCCCCTTTTAGTACAATGAGCAACTATTGTGTTACATTCTACTATCACTGAGGTTGGGATACAAACAACTTTGACTCTAAACTCACAATGTATGACTAGTCAAGTGGGTAAGTTGGAGCACTTCCTATTTCTTCCACAAGGTTACTTAGCAATGGAATAATTTAGGGTTACCACCCTCAATGTTTTATCTTAAGGCATAATGCCAAAGGGGTTAAGTTCTAGTTTAGTGGATAGGGACGTACCCTTTTATGAAACTTGCAATATAGTGTGATGTATGTGTTGTGTTTTTTAATCTTGTTTAGCTTAGTGTGTTTTTGCGTAGCACCCTATTTTGTAACATGTGTCACATACATTAGTATTAGTAATTTAAATGTTTCGAACCTCCTTTCTTTGACAAGTGAATCACGCCCTGCAAAATGATTATTAGTTTTCTAAAACATCACAATATCATGAAAGAGATTCTAAGTGTTGTTTTTGATTCCCAAGATCATCTAAAATGTGTGAGGGAAGAGAATACACAATGCGAAAAATAAACTACAATAAGAAGTAGAAAATATTGTAAGTGATTTTGTGAAAAGGAATTTACTCTAACCAACTTTGAATATTAATTCAGTATGAATCTTAAACCAAGTTTTTTGAAAGTAAGAAGAAGGTTTTTTGAAGTGTTTTTGGTTCCCAATGTCACCTATATAGTGGGAGGGAAGAACATACAAACTTCGAAGAACCTTGATCAATGATAAATTGAAAACCCTTAACTAGGTTAGTCAAAACAAAACCAAAATACCCTGCAAAAAATTTCTAAGATCCTACAAACAACTAGAAAAATCTAGAAACTTTGATCTTACAGTTCTTGAGAAATTTTCAACCTTCAACATAGATCCCTACACGCCCATAGTTACCCATATGCACCCTTATCGACAAGTACGTGTGGCTACAAAATATGAAAGTGGGGTTTGTCACCTTCCCACGTAGAACTGCATATGCTCTAGGGTTTCAACGGATGCACACCAAAGTAAATGGATGCACGTGCAAGGAAAACAAACAAGGTTAACATAGTATACTATAGAAAATTACATGTAAATAGAGGTAAAAGCTCAGCCTGTTCAACACATGCGCTTGAGATAGGATGGATACCTATCCCTTTGTAAACTGACTGATAGTGCAAAGTACTGATACATGGATGCATGCCTATTTCAACGGAAATGCACTGATCCAGGACACCTTCGTGTACCCCATTTAAAACCTTAAAATTCACAAAAATGAAAAATTTAAAGAATCAAACAGGTTAGCTATTGACCATAAAGACCTATTTTTAACTTGAAACCATTAAATTCTTTAATCAAAAGGGATATTTTGCACACTTAAAATGTGAAAACTATTATAAAACAAGCATTTTAACCCTAGAAAGCATAAAAGTGGTTATAAATGGACATGGAAAGCCTCATGCCAAATGTGTAACAAGAAAAGTTTGCAAATGCTATGAAAATAGGGTAAGAACACTTAAGAAACCCAAAATATTTGAACAAAAAACTCAATGGACCATTAGATAAGAGACAAACAAGGATTCATTCCTTTGCATGCATTAATCTTGAAGTAAACAAGAAAATCCAGTTATCCTCTACTCTTGAAAAAGTTATAAATTAACCGAGCTATATTCTAAACAATCAGTTTTATGTTCACGAGAATGGGATATTTCCATTAATGGCTAAAGAGCCATATGGTTCCTTCCATTTACTCAAAACTGGAATGAAAATAACAAAGAAAAGCAATTATAGCGCAACAATAACAAATGAACAAAAGCTCTTGATCCTAGCAATAATACTATAGTTTAGCCTAGAGAGGGAAAGTGTTCTTAAAAATGGTCTTGGGGTACTGGGGTATTTATAGGTTTCTAATTTCAGAAGTGGGAGACTTTTGGTGCATGTGCAACAAATGAATAAGCCGAAAATAACTTTTAACTCTTTTAAAAGGTCAAAGCTTGCTTAGCACTAGTTTATCTAGGTTAAGCTAATTAATCCTTATTAGAGAGGAATGAGGGGTTTGAGAGAGTTGTGAGAGGTGTAATCAATCCCATGAAATGGATTGGTTATATAGGAAGATAGTAGAAGTTTCCAAGAAGGAGATAAGAGGAGGGTTTAGTCAATACGAGGCTATATTAGCCTGCTTAGTTAATTATAAGAGGAATATGATCAATCAGAATGGCATAAATGATGAGTTAGATAAGTCTAATTGATGATGTGTCATCAATTTGTGAGTGAGATAGTCAATGCACAATATTAAAAATAATAGTGCTTTGATCAATCTACAGGTGTGTACAGTTTTAAATCACTACATTGACATTGCGAAAAATAAAACCATGTAGTGGGGAAGGGTGATGGTGTTGCGGCCGTCGTATTCGAATGCAAATTAAGTGGAGAAGTGTCATTCTTTATATTTAGAATTTTTTGAGTCATTTGATAGTGAGGAGTAGGATGCATTGTGATAGGGGGATTAATATGTGATTTTTTATTTTTAAGTCCCTAATTATGACTATGTGAGGAAAACCTTGCATGATGTAACTGTAAATTATTAATTATTTTCCATCATTATTTTAAAAAAAACAATTGTAATGGGTTTTCATGGATTTTTGTTTCAAGGCACATTATATTTATCATCCCACTAATATTGTTTGTATTTCTTTCTATTTTGTTGAACCCAAAATTCATCTTTTATTTCCATTCCACCTTTAGCTGATGTACTGAATGTGACAATAGGATATTAAAAGGTTATATTTTTATATGATTTTAGGTGAAATTTCGTAATAGATATGACTTATTTATTGGTAGAATCCTCATTCTATCTCTATGACTTGTTTTTTGGAATGAGAGTGGTTTTGAGGGATCTTTCTAGACATGCATGCCCATTTTAATAGATTATCAACTAACAATATATTAACTAAGAAATGGAAATTTAAACATTCATGACAATATGAAAGGCCTATAAATATTAGCTCAAGAAATAGGCTTTAATGGTTGGTGATATGAAATTACCCCTAACCATATCATGTGTAGAAAACCATAAAGGCCCTTGCAATCTTAATAGAAGATACAACACGACCCTTAAACTCCTAAAGAGCATCTTCAATGAACACATTATTTTCCTTATAACTCTTGATTATTGGAATGATCGTCATAAAAACACCATATTCATAACCCAGAAAAGTTTTGTCAAGGTGAGTGAATGGCATAAATCAAAACCACTAAGTGTCTAGTTCATTAGAGTCACATTTGCCAAAGGTCCCTATATCCTCCAAAAAATAATAGTTTCAACCGCAAGAATGAATATAACAACATTCATTTTAACAATTTGCGATCCTCTATTAAATACCTTAATGTCTCCTCAGTGTATTCACTTTCCAATGGAGCATAATAAGCCAGAAGAAGTACATACGAGAAAATATTCGAGTCATTAGCTTCATTTTGAGCCTCGTTATTCAACCTTCAGTATCATTTTGTATACATTTTTTCCGATGAATGAAAACAAATCTATTATGGAAGCACAAAAATGATCTTGGAAATTTGATATGTACACTATAAGCCCTTATGGTGCGAAGATTAATTTCAATTGATATATATATATATATATATATATTGTTTTACGATTTAATTTCATGTTTGTTTAATCTATTTTAATTTTAAAAATATAACTGAATATAATATTTTATTTCTTACAATTTAAAATATATCTAATATTTTATTTTATAAGTTATTATTAATTTAATTTTTTAGATATTATATCTTTTTTAGAATTTTATATATAAACAATATGACAATTTTTTATTTGAAATGCACTTTTTCATTATATCAAGTATTAAATTTTGTTAGAATTTTTTTTTGTCATTTTTTAAATTTTATTGATTTCAATGAATTGGCCAGTTAAAGTGACATAAAATTTCATGACCATGGAGAGATCACCTATCACATATTGACAAGGAAATATTCCTATGCATTTAAGAGGGGAAGCTCCCTCATATAATGTGATTTTTTTTTAAATCTTTTTGGATACTTTTAACAATAAAACATCTAAAAGGGCAAGAAAAGAATTTAATGGAGAAAATAAAGAGGTTATAATATAGATAAAGATAAATGGATGTTGGGACAACTCAATAATAATCATAAAACATGAAAACCCTCTTTCTCACATGAGGAAAATAACATGTGTATCCACTCCAGAGAGAAAAATAAACACCTTGAAGCACAACATCTTCCCCATTCATGGATTAATAATGTATTTCACAAAGTACACCTACACATATATGCAGAACAAAGCCTGTGAATCGTATCATATCTTCTAATATAGAAGAATGGAATAGTGGAAAACATTTAATCACAAATAACAAACCATAAGATTAATTCTTATTCCAATAATCATATTATTTATTCATGAAGTATGAAAATACATTATACACTTAAATTTGCAACAACACTCTGCATATTTCACAATTTATAAATGAATATTCATATTTTGGGTGACTTTTCAAATTAAAGTGCAATGCCAATGAAGAAATAAAAAAATCTAAGTGATTTAAGTAAAGTTTACAATAGTGAGTTCACAACGATAAATTATAACACTGGGGAAAAGAGAAAAGCTATATTTGCAATCAATCCAATAATATGTTAGCACAAAGAATCCATTACAAAAAAAAAAAAATTTAATTCAATTTTATCTTCAACACATCATTCTTCCTAACAGACCAACTTCTAATACCAATCCTTCATTTCAACTGCTGGAAATTAGGTTATCATTATTACCCTAATTGGTGGGGAGAACAAGGTTATAACTTAATTTCAACACATATTTTATTTAAAAAATATAAAATCATACCATAAGTATCTTGTATGATAGTAAATCTCTGGATGTAAATTTTTACTAAGGTTTGACACACAAAAAATGATTTGTGCCTAAAATTTTTTTTTCTTCCATATGGTTGAAATAACAATTGCAAGATGGTTTCTAAAAGAGACAAAATAGTAATACTGGGGGTTTAAAACATCTAAAACATAATCTTGGCTATAATTCATTTCCTTCAAATCCATTCATTCCAAAATCTAAGCATGTATACAGAAGTTATGGTCCTAATAACACTAGCAACTATTCCATAGTTGCATTTAAGAACTCACTCTCTGAAAGTGTAATGCTAACTTCTCTTCAACACCAAATTAACCCTATTTATCATTTCTGAATTGTTTATAATCATAAACCTTGAGTCTTTATTCAAGTTAGAATGCTAATAAGATATGCGGGACATCATGACTCCATTGTGTTTTGGTTATTATTATTTTGACTGTATGTCGTAATGTGGACCGTGATGGGAATTTAAGGATAAGACAATTAGCTAGAATGGTTTCATAAATTGATTGTGATAGAATTACTCTTCGATATTGTTTTTTTATATGTAGTTTATCTTTGTGACTCAACACATAGACACTATTGTGCATTATTATAGGAAGATATTAATGGACGAACGCCATTAACAAATTGTGATATGAAAATTGAAGGATAGACATTATTGTAACCGAACTGATTAAATTTTGATAGACATTCAGTATGGAAGAAAATGATGCGTTGTCAAATAGATATATGTCGATATTTCGAATCATTTTTGTATTGATTTTATTATGATGTTCAAAGTTATTTTTTTGATTTCTTTAATATTGGAGGATTGGCGAAATTGTGAATGAGTGAAAGTATTGATTACATTAGATGATTTAGTTACTTTATAATTTTAGTGCAAATTGATGTATGAGTAGAATCGAAATGTTGAAAATTGGAGTAATTGTTGAATTACTTGGTCTTAGCAATAGTAGTTATGATATTTGATGTTGAAATTGATATTTAGATATAAGTTTTTTATTACTTCGACATCGTTAATATGGCCATGAGGCCAAAGGGGTATTATGTGATTTTTGTAGGTAATTATATCACAACAACAAACTATAGGGGATAGGATACCAACAACAAAGGAATGTGGGGTATTGGCAACTGGTCACCATGGAAATTTGTGTAATGTTGTTTTCTTGTTATTTGTTGTTAGGGGTTTCCCATGGGGGGATGACCGCAATTATGACCAAGGGTTTGTGTGTAGTTCTTTTCCTTTCTTTTATTTAATTCTTGTGTATGTGATTTAATTTGTGATGTAATTCTCTTTTATCATTAATTGGTTTATGTGTCTTGATTAAGTGAGATAATCATATTAATAAGCTAATTTTGGATGTGACAAAAATCAGTCAATTATTAGAGTGGTTGGGTCTTTGTTTCTTGTGGTTATTAGTTGAGTGTATGTGGTTTTGAGTGTTGTAAACTCCACCCTACTTGGAAAATTCGGATTTGGCCTTAAGGGAAAATTTTGGAGGCTTGTGGGACAAGCTAAAATTGTGCCACACATCTTAATTTATTATACCAACCCTACACATGGGTTGGGGGGTCAAAAATAGACCCCATTATGTGTTTTGGAAGGCAAAAGATGAGTTTTAATTGCACTTTCTTACTTGTGTTTATTTATTTGTCCTTAAGGGTGTGGATTGCAGTGGTGTGTGTAAGAGGTTTGTCATACCTCTCAACCACCCATTTATTGTGCTTTGGGTTATGGGTTTGAATTTAGTGATGTGGTATGGAGAGTAAATGATGTGGCATCCTACATGGATCCACATCATCTCCATCTCCCTCTTTTCTATTTATTGGAGTTTTGGGGAAGGATTGGGGGTTACTTGCTCTTTTGAGGGATGCTTGTAATTTTGGAGAGCTTTCTTAAGAATGGAAGTTGGAGTGAATGGTGGTAGCTTAGGATTTTTGAAGGCTTGGAGCTTGTTGTGTATTGATACTATTCATTTTTGAGGTAGTTTTTCACCTTGTTGTTGATAATAATGGTATAGATTAGATACCAAATGATATAATAGAATAAGATTGCAATGACCAAAGAGGGACGGAAGCCTCACAAATATTATTGATCATGAAATAAGATTACATAACAATGCAAGAGCTATAATATTTATAGATATTAGACAGCCTCATATGGATAGACATGACACCATAGCAAAAACCAACTACGAGATGATAAGACCCATCTCACATGCACATGTAATTACTACTAATACCAATATTGAATGTTATCCAACATAACAATATTGAATGCAAGTCACTAGACTAGAGTGCACATGTTGCACATTATTAAATAAAAGACAATGTAATAAAATGCAATAAATATGCCTATGCTAAATTATGCTAACATTCCCCCCCTTAATTTTGCATAGTTGCCAATGAAGTGGAGAGGAACTCTCTGAAAAGTGTGAATTTGTCACGTGCAAGTGACTTAGTGAAAACATCTGCCTTCTGTTCAGCTGTAGGACAGAAATGGAGCTGTATGTTGTGCTTCAAGACATGCTCACGTATGAAATGAACATGTATTTCAATATGCTTGGTTCTCTCATGAAATACTGGATTGCGAACAAGCTTTAGAACTCCTTCATTATCAACATATACTGGAGTAGATTTATGTTGTGGTAGACAAATTCCTTCCAGTATTCGGCGTAGCCATATTGCTTCACAAATAGCTTCACCTGCAGCTCGATACTCTACTTCTAGAGAAGAGTGGGAAACAAAGTTTTGTTTCTTTCTTCCCCATGATATTGGTCTAGATCCCATAAAGAAGACGAATCCTGATGTTGACTTCCTATCATCCATGTTTCCTGCATGATCTGAATCTGAATATCCTGTCAAGAAGAAGTTGTCATTCTTCTTGTACTCTAGACCAAGGTCAACTGTACCCTTTAGATATCTCAGTATTCTCTTTTCTTCTTTCCAATGAAATATTTTTGGTTCTTGAATGAAGCGTGATAAATAGCTGACTGCAAAGCTAATATCTGGTCTAGTATATGTCAGGTAAATGAGACTCTCGATCAAATGCCGATAGAGAGTTGCATTCACCGGTGGTGATGGATCAGAACGAGATAACTGAAGTCTCGCTTCTATAGGTGTAGGAATAGGATTGCAGTCCATCATCCTGAATTTCTCGTGCGTTGTCTTGGTGTATTTCAATTGTGACACAAAGATATGATTCTCTTTTTGCCATACTTCCAACCCAAGACAATAGTGCATGAGTCCGAGATCTGTCATGTCGAACGATCGATTAAAATCCTTCTTTGTTGCATCGATCATCTTCATAGAACTGCCTGTAATGACTAGATTTTCGACATAAAAAACCACAATGACAATCTCCCCCCTTGCTTTTTGAGGTAGAGATTGGGGTCATAAGGATTCCTTTCAAATCCATGACTTATGAGATGCTCATTAATTTTGATGTACCATGCCTAGGTGCCTGTTTTAGGCCATATAGATATTTTATGAGTCTGCATACCATCATCTCTTTTCCTGGTATTACATAACCCTCTGGCTGAGTCATATAGACTTCTTCTTGCAAATCTCCATTAAGAAAGGCACTTTTCACATCCATTTGGTGGACTTTCCAACCAAATTGTGTAGCTAGAGCAAAGATCATCCTGATTGTCTTGATCTTGGCTGTGGGAGCAAATGTCTTCTCATAATCAATTCCTTCTTGTTGTGTATACCCCTTTGCTACAAGCCTTGCTTTATACTTGTCAATAGTCCCATCTGATTTGTACTTAGTCTTGAATATCCATCTGCATCCAATCGGTTTCTTCCCTGGTGGAAGGTCGATAAGTTGCCATGTGTTATTCTTCATCACTGACTGATACTTTGAATCCATGGCATCTTTCCAAGCTTTTGATTGTAGGGATTCCTAAACTGTAGATGGCTCAAGTGTTTCAACAACTCTGCTCATTATGGCATAATTGACCTCTTCATGAGCTTGACTTCTAGTTCTAGGTCCAGGATTGGACGATGTGCTAGGTGCTTCATCGAAATTTGCATCTCTTATTAATTGAGTATACAATTTAGGTAACTTCTTAGTTGTTCCATTGGCTTGTGGTGGATCCAATTTTTCACCATCATCCAATTCATCACTATCATCTTCAGTGGGAACATCAAATTTTGTCTTCACAAGATGTGTATTCTGTATGTTTGTTGAGTCGTTGAGTGGAGCATCTACTTGTTTCTTCTCAAAGAACTGAACATCCCTACTTGTGTATACTTTCTTTGCTTTTAGATCCCATAATTTGTACCCAAGTGCTTCTTCACTGTATCGAATAAATATCAGTTTCTCAGCTTTCATATCCAACTTGTTCCTGTTCTTCTTGGGTATGTGCATGCTAGCTTTACACCCAAATACTCTTAGGTGTGCAATTGATGGTTTCCGATTTGACCATGCTTCTTGAGGTGTCACTCCTTCAAGAGCTACTGTGGGCACTATATTCAACAAATAGACTATAGTTCTTGCAGCTTCTGCCTAAAATGTCTTTGTTAAACCTGAGTCATCAATCATACATCGCACCATTTCCATGATAGTATGATTCCTTCTCTCAACTATACCATTCTATTGTGGTGTGTGAGTAGGAGGCATTTGTCGACGAATCCCATGAGCTTCCATGTAAGTCTTGAACTCATTGCTTGTGAATTCCCCCCGCGATCTGAGCGGAGAGTTTTGATCTTGCGACCAACTTCATTCTCAACAACTGCTTTGAACTTCTAAAATGTCTCAAAGGCTTGACTCTTGTTTCTTAGACAATACATCCACATCTTTCTTGAGTAGTCATCAACACAAAGCATGAAGTATTGACATCCAAAATGACTTGGTTGCATGGGCCCGTAAAGATCGGTGTGCACCAAATAAAGCTTTCCCTTAGCTCTATATGTGTTCTTCTGGAAGGGTACTTTGTGTTGCTTTCTAGCTAGGAAATTGTAACACTTGTCAGTGTTATGCTTGAGTCTAGGCAATCCTTTCACCATGTTTCTCTTTTGAAGTGTTTGGAGATAGCCAAAACTGATGTGACCATATCTGCGATGCCATAGTTTTGTAGATTGTGTTTCTTTGGCCACTAGAGCTTGATCATCCTTGTGGACAAAATCAAGTTGGAACATGCATCCCACATTGGAGGCTCTTGCTACAATCTTGGAACCTCTTGACTTATCTCTTATCAAGCACACTTTTTTTCCATTATTACTGTCAAAATCCAACTTCAAGTTGTGATCAAGGATTTGACTAACTGATAGCAAATTCTTGGTCAACCCAGGTACATACAATAATATTTGTGAGGCTTCCGTCCCTCTTTGGTCATTGCAATCTTATTCTATTCTATCATTTGGTATCTAAGCTATACCATTATTATCATTTGGTATCAGAGCAGGTTCTATCCAAGCAAGGTTGAAGAGGAGCACTATTGGAGAGGATCCATTGGAGAAGAAGATCTGCATCAAAGGAGAGCCATTGAAGCATTCTGCAGTCTCCATTCCTTCCAAGCATCCCTCAACTAAAATTTGACCTATCCACTTACTTAGAAGGTAAAAATTTTTTTATTAGTCATCGGCACAACCAATTGATCTACTATATTGGTGGAATATTTCAGATTTGGAGATCTTTAAAAAAAAAATAAAGGAGAAAGATCTTAGAAAAAATTGCAGATCTAAAAAAAAAAATATATATTTGTGAAAAAAAAAGAGATCTTAAAAAAAAAGAAAAAAAAGAGAGATATCTTGAAAAAAAAATTTGTAGATCAAAAGAAAAAAAAAAGATCAGATCTACAAAAAAAAATCAGATCTGAAAGTGGAGGTGTGAAGAATTCGGGAGTAAAGGTTGAAGCAGTCCCGTCAACAAAATTCCAGCAGATAACTCTTAGAAAAAAGGACGTAACTTTTTCATACAATGTCATATTGATGTACCGTTTTTTTTTCTGGAAAGATAATAAGGAGGCACACAACTTTACAGTTTACATCATCTTCAGATTCAGCTTCTACATGTGACAAAAAGTCTGTACATGTCGGATTATGTTTTTCTGAAAAAAAATCAGATCTAGCTGGTAAATTGGTAAGATCTCAAAAACTAAGATTCTGATTCTTCTGAAATTTTGTGGGTTTTAAGAAAAATATTGTATGATGCTTCTGTCAAAATTTTAGAAAAACCAAGATCATGGTTTGTGAGAAAAGGTGAAAACAATATTCAGATTATTTGTTTGGATCTTGGGAACAAATAGGTCAGCGGTTCAATTCCCACTCTCTCCATATTTTTTATTAAATTAATTTTTTTTGGAAAATTTGGAGAAATTACTAAATTTTGGGAGATTTCCAAATTTAGAAGATCACCAAACACATTTAGAGCCACTGCTAAATTTAGCGGAAAAACTCCTATTGGGGGGTAAAAAATATTTTTGGCCTAAATTGTGTATTTTGTGATTCTAGACCGTTTTTTGTAAAGAGGGGGGACACAAAAACTTCATTTTGATGTAATTTTGGAGTATTTTTTACTAATCTTATTGCATAAAGTGAAAAAAAGAAGTAAAATTTTTTTATTTTATGCTTGGTTCTATCACACGAGATCTTTGATCTCATAGCAGCGTTCAGTATATATAGTGCCTCTGGGAAGCGCTTACGGGTGATGCCGTCACGACTACTACTGCACTTAACGACTAACACAGCTTCCTAAACATCATCTGGGCATCGACCCTATAAAATCGACAGGGAGTAATAAGGACACAATACACACACATTTGAGCCCTCCCATCCGTTTGTGCTTGCACAAACCCCTCTCTGTACTGTCTAAGTACCACGTACTAAATTCTTTCACGTGCGTTAACACCTCTTTCCGTACTGATGGGTATATTGAAAGGGTGATCTTCTTCCATGTACCGATGGGTATATCGGAAGGGACCATATATAGAAAGGTTTGGTATATCGTCCTGACGGTATATTGAGAGGGAGACCATAAACCTGGAGTGATAAGAGCCTTACCTTTTGTCAGAAATTCAGAGTTTTAGAAATTCAGATTGCAGAAATGGGTAAACAAGCACCAAAGTTCTTCTTACCAGATTCACAACTACTTAGAAGAGACAACTATACTGCATGGAAACTGAAGATCAAGACGTTACTTGAGTTTGAAGACCTATGGACAGTTGTAGATGGACAAACAACAAGATCACTTGATGATGGAAGACAACAAGTTCAATTTGACAGGGCCAATCAAAAGGCCAAGTTGATCATCTTGTTTAGTGTAATGGACGATGTGCAGCCCCACATTAGAGATGTCACATCAGCCAAGGATGCATGGGATAAGTTGAGCACAGTCTATGAGGCAAAGAACAAGAATGCCATCCTCAACCTACTATCACAACTGCATACTCTCAAGTTCAAGCACAATGAGAAGGTTGAAGTTTTTTTGAGACGAGTTGCTACTTTGAGGGAATCTCTATTGGCATTGGGAAAAGAGATAAGTGATGAAGACCTCGTACCAATTGTGTTGCAAGCACTTCCTCCTTCCTATATAATCTTTGTGACAACTATCAATATGAGTGAACACACAGTCACGTTTGAGAAGTTGGTCAATCTACTCCAACAAGAAGAGGCAATGAACAAAAAAGATGATGAAGATGAGCAAGCACTATCTTCCAATCATAAAGGAAAGGGGATATTTCAGTCCAATAACATGAAGTCCCAACAAAATCAAAGTCAACGAGACAACACCAAGAAGTGTCCCATTTGGAATAGAGGGGGACATGACATCAAAGATTGTTGGTACAATTCCTATAAAAAGGGTTCATCAAGCAATTCAAAACCCAATAACCATCAGGGTAACAATAATTCAAATAAAGCGAAGTCCAACAACAACAACAACAACACTCAAGGGCAGTAAAATGGTAATTGGCAAAGAAAACCCAAACAACAAGGGTACATTGCCGAACATGAGGATGATTCAGATGAAGGACACCACATGTATTCTGCTCAATTTGATGAAGAAACCAAGTCCACACAAGATATCTGGTATGTTGACTCGGGTGCAACTCGACACATGACTGGACGCAAGGATTGGTTTTACATACTACGTGACTCACCTAACAAGAACCATGTGTCATTAGGTGATGACTCATCATACAGTGTCAAGGGGATTGGAAACATTTCACTACCTCTTGGAAAGCATGACTGTAAAATCAAAAATGTATTGTATGTACCTAGGTTGACCAAGAATTTGCTATCAGTTAGTCAACTCCTTGACCAAGAAGTTGTTTTGCTGTGCTCTTATGTGTAGAACTTGATTATTATATTGGTTATGATTTTTGGAAATAGACTTGATTATTTAGTTGTGGGAGAAATGGAAATGGGGGTAAAAATTGAGGGAGGCATAATAGAAATGTTATTGTGTATTTGAGGAGGGTGTTGGGTTGTTATGTCCACCTTGTTGATAAATATGTTTTGTGTTTATCTTGTTATTATTTTGAGGGAGGCATAAGAGTGGGTTGATTCTTGAGGTAGGCATAAGATTGGTGTATCATCTTTGAGGGAGCCATAAGAGTGTTGTGTGTATTGTGATGGAGTTTTTTTAGGATCATAGGTGCACAGTTAAACCCTTGGGAGGCATAAGAAGGACCCTGATGTTCCTTTCTCCTCCATGGCTTTAGCATGAAGCCTTTGTGTATGATATTTGTTGATTGGCTGTAAAGAAACTAGTATTGTGTGATTTAATTTTTCGTCTTGATTGAATATTTATGGAATCCATTTTGAGTTTCCATGGTTGTCTAAATAGCCCCCATTTATTCCTTGTTGGGGCTCGGGGCCAATGAGCAAGAAGGACTCTCTCCCTCATTGGATATTTTGGTTGGGTGGAGAGTGTTGCTTACTCCCCAATTTTATTGTTGTGTGCATGAATTTATGAAGATGGTGGACTCAAAGGATGAAATTCTCTTGTTGGTAATATACATGTGGAGTTATGACTTGTGCTAGTATGATCCTACTACTTGTAAATTTTATCAATAGTTTATTGAATGTAATCTTATTCATTCCTGGAAATGGTTTATTATGGCTTGGATTTCTTTATCAAAATGGGAACCTTGTAACTATCTTGAAATGAAAATAAAGACCCTTTAAGTATGAATGTTATTTAAGTTGAAGGAAAAGAGAGTGTTGATAATTTTTACTTTATTGGCAATCCGGCTTGGATGACATAAATTTCATTTGGGTATGTTTATTATTCTCCTATTTAAATGATGCATAAGAGGGAATATATGAAATTGCTTTTATAGTATAATGTCCTCCTTGTTATAATAGGATTTGAATTAAGAAAATGGATGAAACACCATTGTTTAAACCCTAAAAATAATTATATAAATAAAAATGAATGTGATAAATTTTTCAAGTTAACAAATACACAAATTTATGCACATCTATACTTGCTTAGGTGGAGGTAAAAATATTTACTCTTAAAATTCTACAATTGCAATGTGTAATTTCCCCCACACTATTTGGAATACCCTAAAATTAAATAGGAAACTAAATTAATAAATAAATACATATTAATAATATATAATAATTATATATTAATAATATATATTGAGCTTTTTAACAATTTATAATATCATTAAATGAATGTCATTTCTAAGTATTCCTAATAGATGTTTATACTTATATTTTAGTAGTAAATATTAATATACATATAAACACACACACACACACACACACACACACACACACAGATATATTGAGAAAGTAAGACTAAAATACAAGAAAAATATAATAAAAGAAAAGAGATAAAATAATGGCGAGATTGATTTAATTATAATAAAAATGGAAAAAGATTTTGATTGCGGCCTAATGGCTTGTTTTTGTATTTATAAAAGATTGAGGGGGAGGGGTGCTGACCCCACCCCCAACCCGTGTTATTTCTTATGGCGTGGGGGTTGGTTCGATGCCCCTCCCCCTAATAATTTCAAACCCCAATAAACTATATTCCTCCCCTCTACTGTCGAAACTTCCTTGCACAGCATGCAAATTGCTCCCCCCAAATCTATTAAACACTCCCCATTAATAGAAACCACCCCCTTCATCGCCTTAATAAATCTATACCCCCCTTTGTATATGCAGCGGCCGTTAAGCATCTTGTAGCATGTGTATTGGTTTTTACTTGATCACAACCATTATTTTCAGCCTGCGTATAACTTAAAACTGTGTGTACACACACACACACACACAGACATACATACAAACAAACATGTATACATGCATATATGTGTACATTTTTATATACAAAAAAGGATACACACACAATATATATATAAGGTTTCTACTTATTACCCAAATGGGTTTACACACAAAGTATGCACATTTAGCCTACAAGTAAAAATAATTCTATTAAATAAATACAAAAGAGAAAACAATACCCACAAAGGGGAAATGAATGGATCCAAGTGTTAAGCGTAAAATTTAATCAAGGAAATCTTCCATGCCTGCAATGGCCTCCATTGCTACTCTTCTCCTCCCTTATTCCTTAACTTGCAAGTGAAAACAAAGGAACTTAGTCATTATACTTTGAAAAAGGAATATATGATATTCCATAAAGATATCTAGAGTTAATTTTGCCCAACCTAAATCAAAGGGTTGAGAAAGATTAGATCCAAGGGTGTAGGATGAACCCTACATCACTTAAGTGATGGGGTATCTAGGTGGAAATGTTTTTAAATAAAAGATGTGTGTTTGTAATGTTAAATAGGTACAAGAGATTAGACTAAGTTGTGCACTTGCCCCCTTTATAATAAGGAATTTATTCTAAATTGCATGCATTTAACAATGCAAGATTATTAACCTAGTATGTTTTAATATAAAATTGATTTCATACCTTAAATAAATTATTTAAAAAGAGATTGATTGAGTAAAATAAAGGAAAGCTAAATGAGGATTAATTAAATAAAATATTTAAGTTTAGAAGAGAAAGATTTTAGTCGTAACATTATTTGAAATTGCGTTAAAAATATTATTCTCTCTTTTTATGTCCGACTGCCTTATAATTGTTTAAAATTTCATAATCAGGATTTAATTAAAATCCTTACTAAGGCCTTGGAACTTTTTTAAAAATAATTATTCAATAATTTTTCCATCTTTGCTATCGGGTTTCTCGAGGATTTAAGAGGGAAAAATGCGGGCGTTACACTTGGACCCTGGGCCTTCTTTGAAACCCATAAACCAGTTAGTAGAATTTGAACCTCCACTATTAAAAATAATAATAATAATAAAGTTGTTCAAATTGTTGTACTTTCCTAAGTGGCATTTATCGAACCCAGGTAACTTAAAATGTTAAATTGAATTGAGTTTCTTGCAAACATCTGGTGTATTAGAAACTCAGTTTCCTTGCTAAGATGTTGTTTTGTGAGCCTTAGCTATTTTTTTTAGTCATGTGACGTGACGACCAAATTGAGACTCTTCTTTGTTGGAATGATTTGACATTTTTGGTTGTGTTCTGGGGTGAGACAAAGTAAATTAGAATTTTTTTAGTCTCCTAAAGCTCCCCTTTTTCCTTCAATGATTAGATGATTTAGTTTTTGTTACTTTGTGGTGACTTAATCCCTTTATGAGTAAGTGGATATTAGGTCTTGTGTCACTTTTGATCCATCTTTACGTATGCGTTCTTAAAACTAAGCTCAAGGTATAGTACCCTTATTAGCAGCCATGAAGGGCTACAAAGTGACTGTGAAGTTGAATTTCTGTATTTTATATTCGTAAACTTGTATTATTTTATCAAGGAACAACATATTAATTTATGATTGTATTAAGAAGCTCTGAGGATCTTTCAGTTATTTATGTTTTTGTGAGAATTTTTAGAAATTACAATGCGGCTACTTAGCCACTTTCCTTGATTGCCAATATTTCTTGAATTTTACTTTGATTGGTGACTTAGAGCTCATTATCTATTGGCTATTGAGCTGGTTCTACATTGTTTTTATTGTGACATTCCATCGTATGGGGGTACACCCTAGGTGCCTTGAATGTCTTCTTAGGTGCTTTAAGTTATGCCTTGGTTTTGGAAACACAAAACCTTGAGTGTGTCTAGGATCTTGGATTGACTCTTTCGTTACTTAACCTTTATAGAGAGAGTTTTTTGTGTAGTGTAGTCTAGTTGGCAGTTTCAAAGCGGTGGTGGTGATTCTCTTACATCTTAGTAAGAGCTTTTATCCTCATCAGAGTAGATGTGTTTGGTTATGGGCATATAGATTGTGTTAGGGTCAGATTTACTCTTGGTTGACTGTATATTTTAGTGGATAAGTGTTTGTTTTGTAGTGATGTTCCATGATGGAATGTTAAGTTTTATCATGATTTCCTTGTTTCTTTATAGAAAGTGTTGACTTGTGGATTGTATGTGTCTTGGTAACTATGGGTAGATTTAAGCCCATTCGGGAGATGTGTTTAATTAAGTATGCTTATTTTTCTCTCATTGACCTATAAATAATTCTACCCTTGTCTTAACTTTTTAAATTGTATGAATAACACTTTATGACCTATTATTCTTTGGGTTATGTGGAGACACTTATGGATGTTTTCGGGTCTTTTGGACCTTGTTCTTAGAGATGTTAGTTGGTAGATATTAATATTTTAATCTCAGTGGTGCTTATATTGTGCTTCTTCTTTTAAAACTAAAACTTTGGGTAGTAAAATCCATGTTGAGTAGATTAGTTAATTGTGCTATTACATTTGTTGTCTGCTAATGGGAAATGTGGCGTATTTGGAGTAAAATTTTCCTTGCCATCTTGTTGCTTGGTTGGTGGTATTTTGTGGAAATAAGTGTTTTGATTGGAAATTTACCTTATCTTATTATGTGAGAAATTTTTTGAAACTAAATAACAAACATTGTTAAACCTCTTAAATTCATAAAAGTAAAAATGCCTCTTTAGTGGGTCCTTTTCTTTGTAACTTATTTTGAGACTTGTGGAGACCCACCTAGAGTTTTAGTGATGCTAATTAGTTTGGTAAACCCTTGAAATCTTGGTGTGACTCATATTGGTGGATTGATTCCTAGTTCTTACAAAATTAATTATGTGTTTGTTATTTTTAATGTCTCTTGTTCCTTTAGAATTAAAAATGTGATGTGTTGATTTATCTCTCTCTTTCCCATAAAAGTAATAATGTGATATGTTTGAATCTCCCTTCTCATTAATATCTATTTGATAAAATGGTTAAATTGAGTATAAAAAAGTAAATGAAACTATGTGAGAAATAAAATAGAACATTAAGAAAAGGAAAATGGTTTCTTGATATAACCTTGGTAGGCTAATAGAGTAAATGAAACTATCTGAGAAATAACAAGAAGACTTTATCCATTTACCTTCCCTAGAGTAAAATAAATAATTTCTACCGCCGATACAAAATGGAGAGATATCATTAGTGGAGCTTCTTGTTAATGCAATTATGTGATTCCATAATATAATGAATATTCTTATTAGGAAAAATTGTAAGAAAAGTGTTAGCAAGCGAAACTATAACTTTTGACTTAATAGTTGGTTTATAAAATGAGCAAGATTTATGTGTATTGAGTACAATGTATAATTCAACCCTTAGTGTTGCTGCCTACTCGGATTTTTGAAACACCTTGTTGTTAGTGATGTGTTCTAATTGCGTAGTAATCCCATGTTCATAGACATATGTGTTTTTCCCTTGTAGGAGCTGGTTTGTTGGATGTTTTTTTCCTCATAGCTCGATGAGTGTGAGATGTGGCTTTTAGGATTTGGTCTTATCTCATGGTTTTTTAAAAGAAAAGAAACCTCCTTGTGTAATGATTTAGTCCTTAGTGACCTAGGTTATTGTAAGTTTAAGGAAACATATGTTAAGGATATGAAATAAATTTGGGAAGTTCTCTTTTCCTTCTTCCTTTCTTGAGACACCCCATTGTGATTGTTCCCTTTTATCATCAGGAGAAGAAATTGTAAGTTGTTTTCTTTAGTTGTTACTCACATTTTGGTATGATATGTTGGTATCCAAATTTGTTCTCCCTTTCAAGCTAAGCAGTAACACAAATTTGACATGGAGCTTAGAGACAGATAGATCATAGTGTGTGTCGTTTTGTAGCTAGGGATGAGATCTAACTGGTCCTTTGTTACTCAAATTTGTGGAGAGATGGATAACACCTTTAAGAGGATTTGACCTATCCTCACTCCTTTAGGTCGTTCCTCTTAGACCAGGGTGAGAGGACCCTTAGTGTAACCTCTATTTGGTGAAGGAGATGGAGATATCCTTCTTTTGTACAAATTCTATGAAGAGAACCTTGGGAAAATATGGTCAATACTCCATGATTTAACTCTTAAGAGTTGTCACATCTAAATGATGGAGATACTTTCAATACAAGGCTGATGTTACTGAAGACTATAAGAAATCCTAATTGTTTTACATATTTTAGCAAGTAGATTTTGTTCCTTTGTTGATACACAGGGCAAATAGTGGTAGTTCAGGGTGGATTCATGGTTTTTGAATAATGTTGGTAGGAGATGAAGCAAGATAAAGTTGATTATACCAGATCTTCGAACGGACTTCACAACAATAAAAAAATTCAACAATAGAAATCTTCATAACATTTAAGACGTTCCTTCAACCAGGTGTACTTCAATGGAGGCCCAAATCAAAATGTTTTCACATAATATTTGAGACTCCAACACAAAGGCTCAAATTTAAAGACTCAATTAAACACCAATGTCTCTGATTAATCATGCCTAAGGTACACTCAAAAAATTACAAACAATCTTTATAACAAAATGAAAGTAAATTGATTTTAAATTTTTTTTATCTCATCCAAGATGAAGGATCTTCTTGAAATGAAATTGCAAATACCATTAGACTGTCACATCGATGAGATCCTATGTGATTTCACAAAAAATTCAATGTAAGATTACAATTTGAATGAAAGAAACTATTTACAGGCATTCTAAAACAAAGCAGACACAAATTGCTAGAGATTGGACACAAATTAATTTCAAAATTTATTGAGATTCATTAGCAGGGGAAAGATTCCAGAGAAATCTTAGTGCTCGTCAATGGCTATACATATTCAACCAACTTGACACGATAGAAAATATAACACATAATAAAATAACAGGTTATCTTGGCTTTGGTCTCTCATGAAGATGACTTTCTCAAATTTTCTCTTAGGAATTTCAAACTCCAACCATTTACAAGAGTATTCTCATTACATTTATACATTTTTCTCACCAAATTTTCCCCCCAAAAGAGAGAAATATTCAAGGGACCTTTTCTTGTTACCAATTTGTATCAGACAACGATGTTTAACAAATTCAGATCTGAAATCTGCCAAGTGGACCAATTTTGAATCGATCACATTTCTTGGGCCCTCAAATAATGACTAGGATTCCATGCCACAAATTTTCATGAGTTCTTTTAATCGTTCTGATTCTATCATGTGAGAAATCCCCTTTTTAATCATTTTTCAGATTCTCTACAAAGCGAGACTTGACAGGTCATCCCTTTTTCTCTCGAGGCAATGCCTTTTTCACCTATTATACCTGCAGTTTCATTACTTCATCCTTTTCCCTTCTTTTCCCTCTATATTTCTTCCTGCATCCATCTCCTCTGGTAATTCCCATTTTTTCGAGTGCCTGATTAATTCCCTCTTCAAAAGATATACCTTAATGATCCTTGGACTCACAATTTAAGATCCAAATCTATTCAATGACACCTTACCGACAGAGACAACAAATAATTTCATCAAAGAACGATGAAAAATAGTGTGTATTCGTGTCTCCAAGAGTCTTGGAGAAAAAATTGTAGAAAAATAGGTGAAATGCACAACAACCATTGATCCTTCCCCTTTTCCACTTTATATCGTAGCCTTCCATGTGTTTCCTTAACAAAAATGCAAAGGAGAAAAATAGAGGGAAGTATCAAACAAGCGCGAACCTTTGACATACCATGGGACCAAGAAAAATGCCTTTTAGCCTTTGAAAAGTCTTGGTGAAAAAATAAGCTAGCGGTAGCCTCCATGTGTCTCAATCGCACATTTTGAGATGCTCCCCAAAAGTAGAGACCCCAAACAAGCGTGGGCTCAACACCTGTCTCAGTTCGGTAGAGTTTGTTAAAAAATTTGAAGCTTTAGCGGAAGGTGCCATGTGTCTAGGGTCCGATACATCTTTCTTTGGCCATTGAAAAGTCTAAGAAAAGGGCAGAGTGAGTAGAAAACTACAAGTGTCCTCCTGGATCTTCTGTAAAATAAAACCTAGGGGCCGGTCCCCAAGCATTTGCAGTCCCTCCACATGTCCCAGGCCCTTTAGAAAATTGCATGAAAAGTCTAAGTAAGGGAAGGCCCAGCGGAAGCCTCCACATGTCTTTATGGCACAAATTCAAGATGGTGCCCAAGAGCGAAGACCTTAAATGGTGTGGACTCACCACATGTCCCAGGTCTTAGAAAATTACTTTGGAAAGTTTAAGTACAAAGTGGAGCTGGTGGAAGCCTCCACACGTCTCCCTATTGCAATTGTTAAGGTGGGACTCTGAGGTGGACCCTAAATGAGCATAAACGCACCATGTGTCCATGGCCTGCAAAGACTGTACCAGCTGCATGAAATTTTTTTCTAAGTCTAGGCAAAGCAGCGAAATTCTCCATGTGTCCCCCTGGCGCAACTCCAAGGCCAAACCAAAAGGTGAATTTTCAAATGAGCGTCATTTCTCCACATGGAAATTTTTTGGGTTAAAGCAATCCTTATAGTTTTTAAAGTGCCCCACTGAGCCACATGCAAACAAAAAGGGCTACGTTTCCACTGATGCAAAGATGTAAATTTGACGGGGAAAAACACAATTGTCAAACCCTAAAAATGTAGGAAAACCACCGTTTGAGTCTGGAGATGAAATTTTCTTCAAGGAAAAAGAATTTGGAAATGTTATAAGGTTCAAACATGATGCACTGAGCTACATCCAATCATTTTTCCTCAGGTATATTGGACAAAAATTACAGGGACAACAATACGTGACAGCGAAAAATGGAAGGGAAGGAACAACCTGAGTTTTACACCTAATTTACAGACTCGTTCAGATGGAAAGAGAAACGAGAAACAAATTATGGATCTTTAAGAGATATTCAACCAAGGGATGGATTGATCATGGAAACCAAATGGATGAAAGAGTCTTCAAGCACCAACACAGGGAGATATAAAACATGACAGAGGCCGCAAAATTAGGAATTTCAATGACAAACGGAGTGAGACTAATTTGAGCACTAACATCAGCTTTGATTCAGGGATGGGCACTCCCTGTGAGTACCACAAGAACAAATAGCAGACCAAGTGCCAAAAACATACCATTGGGAAATGGAGTCAAAGAATAAGCTTGCAAAGCAGAACAACCACAACCATCCTCCAAAAAATGAACCAAGAAACCAACAAAACCAGCTTACCAAGGACCAGAATGAACAAAAACAAAAAATTAGATGATAAAAAAGAACTATACACTGCACAAATGGAGTATACCTTGATTCTGAGAAATCAATCAAGGAAATGCTTCAAATGCCTACCATTAACAAGAAATTCAAGTAGTTCCCCATCTAAGTATTTTAGGAAGAAGGTATATTAGCCAATTTGAATATCAATTGAATAAGGTCCCATCCATAATGCATCAAATTTACCATGCTTTCGCTTATCTTCATGCCTATTATCCCATAAAATCACAAGATCCCAAATGCTGAAAGATCTAGGTGTCACCTTTTTGTCAAATATCTTCTTCAAATTTTCTCTAAACTTCACATGCTGCTGATGGGATTCCCTTATTTCTTCATCCAACTCAATAATCTGATTGATTCGAGCATCATATGGACTGAATTGTTAGTCTTCAATCTGTTGAACAAACTGAAATGAAGACAATTGTAAATGGAGAGGCAACAAAGCTTGAGTTCCATATACCAATTCAAATGGGATTTTACCAATAACTCTTTTGATAGTGATTCTATCAACCCAAACAACAAACTTTAGTTGCTCACCACACTTCTTTTTGTTTAGATCCAAGGTTTTTCTAATGATCTTCAACAAGTTTTTATTATTGGACTCAACTTTTCCATTTCCTTGGGGATTGTAGTTAGAAGCATTTGTCAAATTGATCTCATACTCTTCACACATTTCCACCAAAGGTTTGGCTCTAAAACTCATGGCATTATTAGCAACAATTTTAGTTGGCACTCCAAATCTACATATGATTTGATTCAACATGAAGTCCATGAACACTTGGTGTGTTGCCTTTTTGGTGGGGATTGCTTCCACCCACTTAGTGAAATAATCAATGGCTACAAGAATCCATTTATGACTAGCACTGGAAGGATCAGAAGTTTCCCCAATGAAAACCATTCCCCATTGTCTGAATGGGGCTTCAAATGACACTGGATGCAAAGGAAGGGAGCTTGAAGTTTTCATTCTTCTAGGAAAACGATAGAAAATTTCACATTTCCTTACCAATAGAGTTGTATCCTTGAGAGAGTTGGCCACCAATAACCAACCCTCAAAATTTTATGTGTTGTAACTCTTCTAGCAAAATTTCCCCCACAGACCCCTCCATGGAGATCAGTAATTATTTTATGGGCCTCATTTTTAGTAATGCATCTCAAGAGCACTCCCTCGGGGTTCTTCCAAGCTAACCCAAAATCAATAATGACATACTTTTGAGAGGCTAACTTAAGATCTCTTTTCTAATTTTTACTCAGATTTTCAGGGCAGCATAAATGTCTGAGATAAAATATTATATATTTGTACCATTCAGAACTTACCAAATTTTCAAGAACATCCACCCTTTCTCCTTCTACTTCATTCACCTCAATAGTTTGCAGGTCGCTCTCAGCCATAAGATTAGCTAGGCCGAAACCTCTTACCAATTTCGTGGTTTGGATATCCATCTCATACTCTTGTAACTTGTTCACCCATTTGAATCTTTTGCATGAGACCTCCATCTCTGATAAGATTTCTTTCACCATGGTGTGGGGAACATAAGCAACAACTTTAGAACTCAAGATGTAGGGTCTGAAAACCTAATTTTCTTTCACCAACAAAAATGCTTGCTTCTCCATGATGGTATATTTCAACTCATCTCCCTATAATGACTTACTGAAAAAGGTAATTGGTCTTTTAGCCCCTTCATCATCCTTCTATAATAGAATAGATGCAATGGTGTTTTCTAAAGCAAAAGAAAACACTTGAAAAGGCTTCTTGTAATTTGGGTCTGCCAAAACAGGGGCATGCTTTAGTGCTTCTTTGATCCCATTGAAAGCTTGGATGGAAAATTCTACCCATTTGATAATTTGGTCCTTCTTCAACATGCTAGTAATGGGGATAGTCAATTCAATAAAGTTAGATACAAACCTTCTGATAAAGTTTATTTTCCCAAAGAAGGATTGAATTCCCTTCTTAGTTCTTGGAATTGGAACCTTGCTGATGGCTTCCACTCTCTCTGGATCTATGATTAACCCTTATTTTGATACAATGTGACCAAGAAGCTTTTCCTTTTACACTCCAAAGTGGCACTTCTTAGGATTCAATGATATGCCATACTCTCTACACCTTATCAACATTCTCTCCAAGTGTTTCAGGTGATCATTTCTATTTTTGTAAAACATAATTACATCATCCTGATAAATAGCAATGAAATAATTGATATAACCATCAAATGCTACATCCATTTCTCTTTGGAAAGTTGCTCCAACATTCATTAAGCCAAAAGGCATCTTGACATAGACACAAGTTCCCCAAGGAGTAGTAAAGGCATTATGTATTCTTTCTGAATCCTTTACAACAACTCGATTCTAGCTAGAGAAACCATCCAGAGTAGATAAAAATTCCAAACCAGTTACTAGTTGTAGCATATTCTCCATGTTTGGCAAAGGGTAAGTATCTTTTAGTGATTCTTTATTCAGGTTCCTGAAGTCTACGCATACCCTTATGTCACCATTCTTTTTCCTGACATGCACTAGGTTTGCAACCCAAGATGAATACCTCATGGGTTGAATGATCCCACATCCCTTAAGTTCTTCATTTCTTCTTACATCTTAAAAGAAAGGAGCGGATTGATGGGACTTTGTTTTTTCCTGAAAGGCTTGGCATTAGATTAAAGAGGAATCTCATGTTAGAAGAAGTCTTCCCTGTATGCCTTCAACTCAGAGTAATACCAAGCTAAGAAGTCTTGATATTTATTTAGCAATTGAATATAGGACTGCTTCTCTTCCTTGTTGAGATTGCTTGCTAACCATATTTTACGTGGCTTTTCCTTTATGCCCAGGTCGTGTTCTTCCACATCTCTTGAAACTAACGTACTCCTTTTAATAATGCAATCAACATTATCAAAGTTTGACTCAAGAGCCACCAAACCTCTGGGAATCATGTTTGTCTTCAACTGGATGATGGATTTGCCAAATAATGTTTCCTTTCCTTCAGCAACACACACCATTGGTTCCCAATCTATATTTTGGTCAACAAAATTGCCTTGGCTCTGCAGAACTGTTTCACCTAGGCATCATCATCAAACACTTGTCAAATTTTTAATGTTATAAGGGACAGATGGCCTTGTTAGTATTTCAACATCATACTCACAAAATGGAGACATTGTACAATTCCAAAATTTGGATCCTAGCACTGCTTACTTGTCTGTAACATCATTAAACTTTCTATCATGGTGCAAAATATTAAAAGAGTCAAAAATTTCAATCAAATCCCAAACTGCATGCTTTTATTGTTTCATTCTCTAATTCTTAGTAGCATACAGTTTCCTAATTTTCTGAACAATCAATTCTAAATCCCCTTTGAAAATGACATCCTTTATACCATATTTCCATGCAATTCTCAAGCCTAATAACAATGCTTCATTTTTAGAAATGTGTTTAGTGCATTCAAAGTTAAGTTTGAAAGAAAAGAAAACTCTTCTTGGCTTGGTGAGATCAGAACAATGCCAGTACCATTTCCAAACTTGGAACAAGATCTAGCAAATAACAAGGTCCAAGGTAAACCAAATTTATTCAAGACATTTACACTGATCAATCTTGTGTTCCTTGCCATTAGCAAACCCCACAAATTTATCTGCATCTACATCAGCATATAACACTTCATAAGAAGTATTATTTGGATCTTCAATGAGGTGCAAAATTTTCTTCTCTCCATACGTCTTTACACGGCTTACTTCAATTGGAATGGTGGAAAAAGACATATCCATATGAACACTTCCAACAACACTTGCAGCCTACTTTCTTAATAATAACATGCCCCATTTGGCAGGGTAATCAACAATGACAACATCAAGTTTCAGGTTCTTACCTGGATAATATGCAAGTTGTACCACCAAACCCTTCACACACCCTACAACTGGGACCTCTCTAGAATCCATTGTAGTACACTTGGCATAAGCTTCTATCACTTTAATGTTCAATTCATTCCTAACTTCCAGAGATATAACATTGCATGATGCTCCGGAGTCAAACATATAATTGTGTAGCAGTCTGTCTTTAATAATTAGTGTTATAAAAAATGGATCAACATTTAACTAAGACCGAACTAAAGATGTCCCCAAGTAGACTTTAGGTGGTTCACCTATCTCCTCTAATGCTGGTGGTTTTTCTAGGTCCGTAAAGGTTGAAGGAGGAGTGTTTACATTATTTATATTTCTGCCTTGGGCACTCATATCATCCCCCAATCCCAAATACTCAAAAGCCCTCTTCTTATGCTTAGTAATCCTAAGCAGTTCCATAATTGGGACAAAAATCTTGATCTGACTCAAGACATAGGCAATGTCATATGCAATGTACCTGGGAAAATTAGCCTTTGGAGAAATGTCGACAAACTCATCATAGGGCACAAGGTTTTTAACATTTTGGGCATGGATGGGAACACGAGTTTTACTTAATACAACAAGGCCTTTTCCAGATGCATCTTTCTTTGGGGTCTCTTTTCGGAAATTGGTGAGAAATGGGGTCTTTGTTTTAGCTTGAGGCCCTACCCCTTTGAAAACTTTACTTCTTGTCTTATACTCCTTTTCTTAGGCCACAACAACATTCATTAGTAGCTATCTATCCTCTTTTGATGGGATTTTTCCATCATACTTATTAATCATTAGATACCTTAGGTAGTCAAAATCATTATTAGGAAGTTCAAATGCTTGTACCATATCTATTTATGAAGCATGAGAGGGAGGAAGAAGAGATACCTGGTGAATGTAGTCCCAAAACCTAGTAGAATTTCTCACACTTATTACCTCAGTTGAAGTTGCTCCTTGTTGTGAGATTGTAGAGAAGTCCACCATGCATGCATCATCATCAGTGTTGTCATCGTCATCAACTTCTTCAACTTGCTGATCTACTTCACATGACAGGTGGCGTAAGAAGCATTTTTCACACTAATCCATTTGATTTTTCTCTTCAACAATAACAACTTTGACTTTTAGATGATCATGCACAACTCTATTCTCCCTAGCTTGGGGTTTTCTAGCTCCAATGGGTCCTTTACCTCTGTCATCAGACCTCTGATCATTTCTAGGACTATTGTCTAGTATGTCTTGTCCTTGTTGCCTATGCTGACCTAGAGAACCTTGTCCAATTCCTTTTTCTTCCCTTGCTAACTTGTAAGATATTTCTTTGATAGCCTCGAACAAAGTCCTTACAACTTCCTCAAGATCCACAGCCTTAGTTAATTGAGGCTTCTCAGGGTTGATCAGTTTAACAACCTCCCTCTTAGGAGGTTTTCCAATTGCTTTGATGTTGTTCTCAATTTACAGGAGCCATGGTAAAGGCCTACCTCAAATTTGTTGGGTTCTTATCCCTCAAATAGTAAACAAATTTCTTATCAAACTCATCTGAATACCTTATCAGACATGATTCATCACATGGCCTCAAATTAATAGGTAGTCTTCTCAATGTTTTGTTAAATCTAGTGTTGAAATCATGCACTGATTCATTAGGATTCTTTTTTATACATTCAAACTCTGATAAAAGAAACCTAGGGACTATTTTATCACTGTAATGCATTCTAAAGGCATTCTTCATCTCTGTCTAGGAGTTAATGGAATTATCTGGAAGAGATTTATACCAGTCCCTTACATCCTCTTCTAGAGTATGAATAAATAATTTAATGTATAGATCTTAAAACTCTATTTCAAAATCCTCCATCATATTGGAAAAGAGTTTCAAGTGCTGATAAGCAATTATTGCATTATTTCCTTGAAACTTAGGAAATTTGTTTCTTACATCCTGTGGCACAACATTTGGATACCTAGCCATACCTTGAAAATTGATGGGACCAAAAGTATTAACGAAAAATGGAGGTCTAGGTGGAGGGTGAGCCATATTATTCTTGGGAGGTGATCTTACAAGAAAAACAAAATGATGAAGAGTGAGGGTTTTGTGTTGTACAGGGATTCACTTTTCAGAATGAAAGCCCTCTAAAGGCTCTGTCTGTTGGAAAAATCTATTAGATTTTGAAAATACAAGGGTAGATCAAGAAGCAAATGTTTCAAATATAGATGAAGGATCCTCTCTATATGGAGAATTGAATTCAACAAAGAGACTACCTGATTCAGAATCACTTGAGGAAGTACTGCAATCTTCAATCACAAGCTAATCAGTTTCACCAGTGGAGATCTCTTTTCTTGATGCTTAATCTCTGACAACCTTCCAAATTCTTCTTTCTTCTAAATCAAACTTTCCTAACCCTAAAAAAAACCTTCTACTAGGGTCCTTTGTGAAGAAATATATTATTCCTTCCATATTTGAAGATATTAATGACAAATCACACTTGATGTATGTTAATACACTGGTATTTATAAAGAATTTAAACAACACAAAGTCACCAGTAAGGATTTTCACCTTAGTTTTGTGCAAATGCACTATGAAAGACCTATCAAATGTCTGTCAATTCAAGATTCATGTAAATCTTACAAGATATGCTCTTCTTTTACCAAAATTTATCAATGATGATATAATCTTAGTGCAATAACTATATAAGCCTGAAATATTTCACTACGAACTCACAACTTTGAATATTTTTTACAGATTTGAAAAAATAGTGATGTTTGAGCAATGTATTTGTACTTTAAAATTTGTAAAAAGCATTACCAGGGTCTGTACATGTACAACTTTGTTCAAATAATTCAAAGAGTTCCATGGAAATAGCACCATGAGTGTTGGTATCCAAATTTGTTCTCCCTTTCAAGCTGAGTAGCAACACAGATTTGACATGGAGCTTAGAGAAAGATAAATCATAGTGTGTGTCATTTTGTTTCTGAGGATGTGATCTAACTAGCCCTTTGTTACACAAATTTGTTGAGAGATGGATAACACCTTTAAGAGGATTTGATTTGTCCCCACTTCTTTAGGTCATGCCTCTTTGACCATGGTGAGAGGACCCTTAGTGTAACCTCTGTTTGGTGAAGGAGATGGAGATATCTTTCTTTAGCAAAAATTCTATGAAGAGAACCTTGGGAAAATACAGTCAATACTCCATGATTTAACTCTTAAGAGTTATCACTTCTAAACTATGGAGATACTTTCATCACAAGGCTAAGGTTACTGAAGACATTAAGAAATCTTAATTGTTCTGTATAGTTTAGCAAGTAGATTTTGAATACATAGGGAAAACATGGGTCGTTTAAGGTGGATTCATGGTTTTTGAATAATTTTCGTGGGAGATGAAGTAGGATAAATTTGATTATACCAGATCTTCGAAGGGACTTCACAATAATGAATAAATTCAACAACAGAAAGCTTCATAACATTTAAGACATTGCTTCAACCAGAACGTGTGCTTCAATAGAGGCCCAAATTAGCACGTTTTCACATAATCTTTGAGACTCCAATAGGAAGCCTCAAATTGAAAGACTCAGTCAAACACCAAAGTCTCTGATTAATCATGCCTAAGGTACACCTGAAGACTTACAGACAATATTTATCAACAATTGACAGTAAATTAATTTTAAACTTTTTTTATCTCATCCAAGACAAAGGCTCTTCTTGAAATGAAATTACAAATACCATTAGACTGTCACAGGGATGAGATCCTATGTGATTTCACAAAAAATTCAATGTAAGATTACAATTTGAATGAAAGAAACTATTTACAGGCATTCTGAAACAAAGCAGACACAAATTGCTAGAGATTGGACACAAATTAATTTCAAAATTGCTTTAGATTCATTAGCAGGGGAAATATTCCAGAGAAATCTTAGTGCTCGTCAATGGCTATACATATTCAACCAACTTGACATGATAGAAAATATAACACATAATAAAATAATAGGTTATCTTGGCTTTGGTCTCTCATGAAGATGACTTTCTCAAATTTTCTCTTAGGAATTTCAAACTCCAACCATTTACAAGATTATTCTCATTACATTTATACATTTTTCTCACCCAATTTTCCCCCCAAAAGAGAGGAATATTCGAGGGACCTTTGCTTGTTATGAATTTCTTTCAGACAACGACATTTAACAAATTCAGATCCAAAATTTACCATATGGACCAATTGTGAACTGATCACATTTCTTGGGCCCTCATCTAATGACTAGGATGCCATGCCATAACTTTTCAGGAGTCCTTTTCATCATTCTGATTTTTTTCATGCGAGAAATACCCTTTTTAATCATTTTTCAGAGTTTCTGCATAGCTGCACTTGACATGTCATCACTTTTTTCTCTCGAGGCAACACCTTTTTCACCTTTTCCACCTATAATTTCATCATTTCATCCTTTTTCCCTCTGCATTTCTACCACGCATCCATCTCCTCTGGTACTTCCCATTTTTTCGAGTGACTGAGTAATTTCCTCTTCAAAATATCAACCTTAACAATCCTTGGACTCAGAATTTAAGATCCAAGTCCATTCAGTGGTACCTTACCGATAGAGATGACAAATAATTTCATCAAAGAATGATGAAAAATAGTGCGTATTCATGTCTCCAAGAGTCTTGGAGCAAAAATGGTAGAAAATAGGTGAAATACATAGCAACCGTTGATCATGTTCCTTTTCCACTTTATATCATAGTCGTCCACCTGTTTCCTTAGTGCAACTACAAAGGACAAGCACAAAGGCAAGTCTCAAACAAGTGTGAACCTTCCACGTATCCTAGGCCCAAGAAAAATGCATTTTGGCCTTTGAAAAGTCTCAATGAAAAAAGGAGCTAGTAGAGCCTCCACGTGTCTCAATGGAACATTTTGAGATGGTTCCTAGAAGTATAGACCCCAAACAAGTGCAGGCTCAACACTTTTCTCTATCTAATAGAGTCTATTAAAAAATTTAAAAGTTCAACGGAAGGTGCCATGTGTCTAAGGTCCGAGACATCTTTCTTCAGCCGTTGAAAATTCCAAGCAAAGCGAAGAGTGAGCGGAAACCTCCAAGTGTCATCCAAGCGCTTCTTCAAAATAAAACCTAGGGGCTGGTACCCAAACATGCACGGTCCCTCCATGTTTCCCAGGCCCTTTAGAAAGTTTCTTGAAATGTCTAATTATGGAAAGGCCCCGCAGAAGCCTTCACGTGTCTTTATGGTGCAAATTCAAGATGGTGCCCAAAATCAGAGACCCTGAATGATCACGAGCTCACCACACATCCCAGGCATTAGAAAATTTCCTTGGAAATTTTATGTACAAAGCGGAGCTGGTAGAAGCCTCCAGATGTCTCCCTGTCGCAATTGTTAAGGTGGGACCCAGAGTCAGATCCTCAAATTAGCGCCAACCCACCACGTGTCCATGGCTCACAAAGACTGTACCAAATGCATGAAAATTTTGTCTAAGTCTACGTGCAAAGTAGTGAAATCGTCCACGTGTCCCCCTGGTGTAACTTCAAGGCCAAACCAAAAAGTAAATTTTAAAATGAGTGTCATTCCTCCACGTGGACAAGTTTTTGGTTGAAGCAGGCCTTAGAGTTTTTCAAGTGCCCCGCTGAGCCACATCCAACCAAAAAGGTTCATGTTTCCACTGATGTAGAGTTGTAAATATGACGGGGAAAAACACACCTGTCAAACCGTAAAAATGCAGGAAAACCACCGTTTGAGCGTGGAGATGAAATTTTCTTTAAGGATAGAGAATTTGGAAATGTTATAAGGTTCAAACATGATTTTCTGAGCTACATCAAATCATGTTTCCTTAGGTATGTGGGACAAAATTGACAGGGACAACAATACGTGACTTTGGAAAATGGAAGGAAAGGAATAACCCAAGTTTTACGCCCAATTTACAGACTCCTTCAGATGGACATAGAAACAAGAAAAAAATTCTTGATCTTTAAGAGATCTTTGACCAAGGAAGGGACTAATCATGGCAACCAAATGGAGGATAGAGTCTTCAAGCACTAACATGGGGAGATAGAAAACATGACAGAGGCTACAAACTGAGGAATTTCAATGACAAATGGTGCGAGACTAATTTGAGCACCAACATAATACACTTCTAAATTTTAGTTGGACCCCCATCTTATTGCTTGTTCTTTTCTTCTAGCTCCCTTGAGTTCTCTTTGGTGTTACGATTTAGGTATGTACTCTCCTTATAGTTATTTGGAGCTTGAGTAGGATTTAAGATAAATAAATCCCATTGTGTTATAGTGAGCGGTGCTTCTTATATTGATATGTTGGTTTCGAGTGGAAATAATTTCTAAATTTTTAACGTTTCTAAATTAGGTTAGTGTTGTGTGTTTTATCTTGAGTGGAAAAGAAGGTTATAGAAAATTTGTGGTCATGATTTTCCTTAGTATTACCATGAAAATTTAATTATACCCCTTTTGAGTTATATGAGTGCTTACCATGAATAGTTCTTGAGTTTAAATGTTTTATCTAACTTAAGTGACCTTCCTTGTTATTAAACGTCATCTTGTGTGATCTCAAAATTATGAGACCTTTGAGTAGAATTTTTTTCTCGTATAAATTGATGGTTGTGTTTGATATTTGATAGCCTTGTATAAATAAAGAAATTTGAAAGCGTAACTTAACCTTAGTGGAAGGCTTAACTTTTATTGTTGCAGTATGTGGGATCCATGGGAGACTATACGGTCATTTCAAGTTCACAAAATTCTCCCAGTTATTCCTTTACTTGGTAGTTATTTTTTAGAGTCCTTTGATAATTTCATGTTTTGATGGTATGTGTTGGAGCTTGGTTGATCATGTAGAGTTACTCTATAGAATTAAATGTTTGTAACCTTACTTGAAGAAATTTTAGGACTCATCCCTTTCAATATCCCTTCTTCTTGTTCAATTGCATTGGATCAAACTTGGGTTCTATAGATCCACACTTTTTGAAGAAAAGGAATTCCACAAAGGGTGTGATCCTATTTATTTTGCATTGTTCCCTACCTCTTTCTCTATGACTTCCGGGAGGAACTCCAATCTAAGGGGATGAGGATGTAATGCCCACTTCTCTTCAATACTAAATGAACCATGTTTATCATTACCGAATTGTTTATAATCGTAAACCTTTCTGATTTATTCAACTTAGCATGTTAATAAGATGTGTGGGACATCATGACTCCATTTTGTTTTGGTTATTATTATTTTGACTATATGTTGTATTGTGGACCGTGATGGTAATCTAAGGATAAGACAATTAGCTAGAACGGTTGCATTGTCTTAAATTTATTGTGATAGCATTAATCTTTGATATTGTTTTGTCGTATTTAGTTTATCTCTTTGACTAAACACTTGGACAATATTATGCATTATTACAAGAAGATATTAATAGACGAATGAAATTAACAGATTGTGATATGGAAATTGAAGGATAGACATTACTCTAACCGAAAAGATTACATTTGGATAGACATTCAATATGGAAGAAAATAATGTGTTGTCAGATAGATATATGTTGATATTTCGAATCATTTTCATATTGATTTTATTATGATGTTCAAAGATATTTTTGTTATTTCTTTGATATTATAGGATAGGTGAAATTGTGAACGAGTGAAAGTATTTCTTAAATTACATAATTTAGTTGGTTTATGATCTTAGTGCCAACTGATGTATGAGTAGAATCAAAACGTTGAAAATCAGAGTAATTGATGAATTAATTGGTCTTAGCAATATTAGTTATGATATTTGATGTTGAAATTGATATTTAGATATAATTTTTTTATTACTTCGACATTGTTAATATGGCCATGAGGCTAGAGGGGTATTGTGTGATTTTTGAAGGTAATTATATCACAAAAAACTATGGGGGATAGGAGACCAACAACGAAGTAATGTGGGGTATTGGAAACTAGTCACCATGGAAACTTGTGTAATTTTGTTGTCTTTTTATTTTTTGTTAAGGGTTTACCATGGGGGGATGACCCCAATTGTGACCAAGGGTTTGTGTATAGTTATTTTCCTTTCTTTTATTTTATTTGGTGTATGTGATTTAATTTGTGATGTAATTCCCTTTTATCATTAATGGGTTTATGTGTCTTGATTAAGTGAGTTAATCATATTAATAATCTAATTTTGGATGTGACAAAAAGGAGTCAATTGTTAGAGTGGTTGGGTCTTTGTTTATTGTGGTTATTAGTTTATTGTATGTGTTTTTTAGTGTTATACACTCCACCCTACTTGGGAAATTCAGATTTGGCCCTAACGGCCAATTTTGGAGGCTTGTGGGATAAGCTAAGCTTGTCCCACACCTCTTAATTTATTATACCAACACTACCTATGGGTTGGGGGGTCAAAAATATACCCCATTATGTGTTTTGGAAGGCAAAAGGTGAGTTTTAATTGCACTTTCTTACTTGTGTTTATTTTATTTTCATTAAGGGTGTGGGTTGGAGTGGTGTGTGTAAGAGGTTTTTCATACCTCACAAACACCCATTTATTGTGCCTTGGGTTATGGGTTTGAATTGATTGATGTAGGATGCAGATAAAATGATGTGGCATCCTACATGGAGCCACATCATCTCCCTCTCCCTCTTCTCTATTTATTGGAGTTTTTGGGAAGGATTGGGGGTTACTTTCTCTTTTGGGGGATGTTTGTAATTTTGGAGAGCTTTCTTGAGAATAGAGATTCCAGTAATTGGTGGTAGATTAGGTTAGATCTTTTCATGTATTGATAATCCTCATTTGTGAGGTATTTTTCCACCTTTATTTTTACCTTTCTATTTTATTGTGATGTTAGGTGTAGATGTTGATTATTTTATTGGTTATGGTTGTGGGAAATAGAATTGATTCTTAGGTTGTGGGAGAAATGGAAATGGGGGTAAAACTTGAGGGAGCCATAAGAGAAATGTTATTGGGTATTTCAGGAGGAAGTTAGGTTGGGATCTCCACCTTGTTGATAAATATGTTTTGTGTTTATCTTGTTATTATTTTGAGGGAGCATAAGAGTTAAGAGGCATAATAGTGGGTTGATTGTTGAGGGATGCATAAGAGTGGTGTATATTCTTGGAGTGAGGCATAAGAGTGTAGTGTGTATTACATAATGGAGTTTTTGGAGGCTCATAGGTTGACACCCAAACCCTTGGAAGGCATAAGAAAGACCTGCATGTTCCTTTCTCTTGCATGGCTTTAGCATGAAGCCTTTTTGTATAATATTTGTTGGTTGGTTGTAAAGAAATTGGCATTTTGTGATTTAATTGTTTTTCTTGATTGAATGTGTGTGGAATTCATTTTGAGTTACCATGGTTGTCTAAATGGCCATCATTTCTTCCTTTTTAGGGCTCGAGGGCCAATGAGGAAGAAGGCTTCTCTCCCTCATTGGATATTTTCGTTGGGTGGAGAGTGTTGCCTACTCCCCCAATTTCTTGTTGTGTGCATGACTTGATGAATATGGTGGACTCGAAGCATGAAATGCTCTTGTTGGGAATATACATGTAGAGTTATGGTTTGTGCTAGTATGATCCTACTACTTGTAAATTGTATCAATAGTTTATTGAATGTAATCTCATTCATTCTTGGAAATGGTTTATTATGGCTTGGATTTCTTTATCGAAATGGGAACCTTCTAACTATCCTGAAATGAAAATAAAGACCCTTTAAGTACGAATGTTATTTAAGTTGAAGGAAAAGGGAGTGTTGATCATTTTTACATTATTGGCAATCCGGTTTGGATAAGATAAATTTCATTTGGGTATGTTTATTATTCTCCCATTAAAATGAGGCATAAGAGGGAATATATGAAATTGTTTTTATAGTATAATGTCCTCCTTATTGTAATAGGATTTGAATTAAGAAAATGGATGAACCACAATTGTTTAAACCATTAAAATAGTTATATAATAAAAATGAATTTGATAAATTGTTAAAGTTAACAAATACACACACTTATGCACTTCTATAGCTACTTAGGTGGAGGTAAAAATATTTACTCTTAAAATTTTACAATTGCAATTTGTAATTTCCCCCACACTATTTGCAATCGCCTAAAATTCAATAGGAAACTAAATTAATAAATAAATACGTATTATTAATATATAATAATTATATATTAATAATATATATTGAGGATTTTCACAATTTATAATATCATTAAATGAATGTCATTTCTAAGTATCCTTAATAGATGTTTGTACTTATATTTTAGTAATAAATACTAATATATATATATATATATATATATATATATATATATATATTTAATAGTGAGAAAGTAAGACTAAAATACATAAATATGATAAAATAAAAGAGATAACTTAATGGTAAGATTGTTCTAATAATAATAAAAATGGAAAAATATTTTGAATGCGGCCTAAGGGCTTGTTGTTATTTTTATAAAAGGTTGGTTGGGAGGGGCACCGACCCCACCCACAACCCATATTATTTCATATGGGGTAGGGGTGGGGTTGGCGCCCCTCTCCCCAATAATTTCAAATCCCACTAAACTATACTTCTCCCCTTTACCATGGAAACCTCCCTGCGCAGCATGAAAACCGCTCCCCCCAAATCTATTAAACCTTCCCCATTAATACTAACCCCCCCTTCATTCCCTAAATAAATCTACATCCCCTTTGTATATGTAGTGGCCATTCAACATCTTGCGACATGTGTATTGGTTCTTACTTGTCCGCGGCCATTATCTTCGGCCTGCGGATAACTTTAAACTGTGTATATATATGTATGTTGTATGTATATATATATATATATATATATATGTAGATATATATGTATATATATATATATATATATATATATATATATATATATATATATATATATAGACACACACACACACACACACACACACACACACACATATATATATATATATAGACACACACACACATATATACATATATATATATATATGTAGATATATATATGTATATATGTATATATGTATATATATACATATATACATATATATATCTACATAGATATATATATGTAGATATGTGTGTGTGTGTGTGTACATTTTTATATACAAAAAAAAGTATATACGCACAATAAATATATCGATATAAATATATAGGATTTCTAGTTATCACCCAAATGGGTTTACACACAAAGTATGCACATTTATCCTGAAAGTAAAAATACTTCTATTAAATAAATACAAAAGTGAAAAAAATACCTACAAAGGCGAAATGAATGGATCCAAGTCTTAACCCTGAAATTTAATCAAGGAAAGTTTCCATGCCTCCAATGACCTCCATGGCGTCTCTTCTCCTCCCTTCTTCCTTAACCTGCAAGGGAAAACAAAGGAAATGAGAGATTAGAGTTTTAAAAAGGAATATATGGCATTCCATAAAGATATCTAGGGCTACTTTTTCCCAAAATAAATCTAAGGGTTGAGAAAGATTAGATCCAAGGGTGTAGGATGAACCCTACATCACTTAAGTGATGGGGTATTTAGGTGGGAATGTTTTTAAATAAAATATTCGTGTGTGTAATGTTAAATTGGGCCAAGGGATTAGACTAAGTTGTGCACTTACCCCCTTTAGGATAAGGAATTTATTATAAATTGCATACATTTAACAGTGTGAGATTATTAACCTAGTGTGTTTTAATATAAAATTTATTTCATACCTTAAATAAATCATTTAAAAAGAGATTGATGGAATAAAATAAAGGAAATATAAATGAGGATTAATTAAATAAAATATTGAAGTTTAGAAGAGAAAGATTTTAATCATAACATTATTTTGAATTGCGTTAAAAATATTAGTCTATCTTTTTCTGTCCCGGGTGCCTTATAATTGTTGAAAATTTCATAATAGGGGTTTAATTAAAATCTTTACTAAGGCCTTGTAACCTTTCAAAGAAAAATTATTCCATAATTTTTCCGTATTTGCTATCAGGTTTCTCGAGGATTTAAGTGGGAAAAATGCAGGCGTTACAGAAAGAATCAATCTAAAAGAAGAGGAAGGTGAGAAATGTGTTTACATTATTCTATAACTAGAGAGAATAATATTCATCTCAATTGAATTTTATGGGAAATAATTTCAAGAGAAAATGGGAGCCATATATAACCATCTAGAATAAGATTCGCTATGTCAAATTTTGTGGCAATCCTCATAAAATGGAGTTTATGAGCATTTAATTCCTTAGATAATATTTGGAAGCCATGTAATAATATATTAAAACTATGTGAACACATAAAATTATCTTGATGAAAACGAGGAAGGAAATACATGTTTTTCTCTTTCATTGTTGGGGAATTTTCATGGGGATGCTTGTGAGATACAACTGCACTTAAGAGAAGGAGCGACATGGATGTTTCTAGAATTTTTTCAACAGATATGGTATACTATGATGAAAATATTATTCATCCATATCTCCTAAAATAATCCACCTCACCAGTTAAGATGTTAGTAAAATGAACAGTGTTTTCAAGATGAAGCTATGCTAAAAATTTCAAGAGATTTTCTCGATCAAATATCTGCGAACAAGCAATTTTTTTAGAGTCTATGGTAAAAATGTTTATTATAGATAAAAAAATTATTTTTTAAAATAAAAAATAACTTAAACCACCATTGAAAATGAGGTTTGTTTCTTCTTAAATGAGTTTTCACATTTTGACAAAGTTTCAATATTTTTCATTTATGGAATCTCCGAGGGTGAGAGAAAGAGTTTGTTTTCAAGATAGGGTATGGAATTGGTTTTCATGGTTTCATGGAGTAAAATTTTATTTCATGTTCTATTTCCAATTTTTTTTTATCAAAAAATTTTAGTTGTCTTTGGAAGGAAAGTAAGAAGTCCAAACAACACCATCCGTGGAGGTGGAAATTAAGTTTTCTAAATATAAACCCAAAATTTCACCTAATTTGCATCTCTTTATTTCAGAGTGTGATCCAATAATGAAAGTACACACATTAGGACTGGGAATTTCTTTCCCAAAGAGTGATTTCCATGGAGAGACTTCAAAATGTACCCTTGGGCCTTGGGTTTAGCAAAAACAAGCCAAAATAAATGATGTTTCAAATTTGAACTAAGTTTTTGGGTAATGGAAGGGGCCGATCTTGTAAAGGTAAACTTATGACGGTGGTTAATAATTTAATGTTATGATTTTTTTTGCATTTGAACTCCTGAAATTCTTCCATACTCATTAAGTTCATTAGAAATGCTAATATCTTCAGCTGAATACAAAAAGTGTAAATAACATAAATTTTCGAGCCAAAAAAAAAATTGAGTTTTCAAGGTATAATTAGTTTTACTTTAAATCTAAAAACTCCATTGGAACTATGTTTAGTATATATAAATACCTTCTTTTTAAATCTCATCCAACTCACTCGTTTAGCATAAGAAGTGGCAACAATGACTTAAGTTACCACATGGAATTGCGAGTAGTTAGAGTAAAACCAATTCTTAGGATATGGAGAGGATTACAAGATCTTTCATTTTACAATTTTTTTTCTTTTAATTTCCATATCTCTCCTAAAATTTCTATTTGAATATGACCTTTCTTCGAAGACGAAAAATGACTTCATCACGAAAATCTGTAGGAGTGAATGTGTTATCCAAACTAGTCCAAAGGTTCTAAAATATGGCCTAAAGAATACTAATATGAATTAAAATTTGAAACCATTAAAACGAATTTAATAAGTATTCCAAAAACTAGTTGAAGCTCTCCCAACACTACCTAGAAGTTAACACTTACAAAGGGGAGAAATAGGAAAATTTTAACCAAAAATCCTAAAACAGGAATTTTTTCTTTAACTAGACAATTGATCATATCACAAATGACTAAATATTGAGACTGATCCAATGACCAAATCCTATCACTCCTAACTTGATATTTTTCCCTACCATTCTCAATCAACGACTATCAAAGAATGTGTAAAATGTATGACTAGAGGAACCCCACCCCTCACCTTAGTGCAGCAAGACATTTGGTAAATATGAATTTATATGTTGTCTTCCTATCTCTATATTATATGTGGTTCGATAATAATAGGAAATAATTTTTTATATCTCCCCCACCTTCTATATATAGAGTCACTTGTACATATATATTAACTCTTTCCACTTTCTTTTATACGATATATAAAAAGACATTAAATCCCCTCACTGTTATGCCTAAAAGACATGACCATAGAACCAACCAATATATATACACCCCCTACCTCACCTTCCACCATATCTATATCTCTATCTCGAGGGTGAAGGATTTTAGAAAATTTTGGGGTTTTGAAGTAAAATGTGTAGACATTTTACATGCAAATAACTAGTTCTGACTTGGGGACATGTCCTGGGTTGGACATAACATAAATAAGGCATGCAAGAACACTAGAATATCACAAATTTAAGAAGACCATTTCCTCACCCTTTGGGTACAATAGAATAAATTACAAGGAGGTATTAGTAATGATTGTATGAGATATTTTTTTACCATTTAATTTAATAAAAAAAAACAGACACACACACACACACTAAAAAGGGAAACACACGAAAAAAAAGTAAATATTTACAATGTAATAGAAAATGACACAAATGTTATGCAAACTACTTAGCTAGTTGAGAAAAGAAGGTTCGCCTATGATATAGGTAATTCTAATCATGGAGTTAGAATGGAAAAAATGAATTTTGTTGACATGGAGAGGAACTGAGCTTGTTGAACTTGTGGATATTTATACTAAGAAGACATATGAAAATTAGAATTGAATTCATCATTTTATAGTGAATAATGTAATCATATGAGTTCGATAATTGCTTTGCAATTTGTTCAACAATTTTTGTCCTAATTGGTTACATATAAATATTTATTGTAGACAAATATTTAACATTGAATCTTAGATAATTCTAATTCTAATGTTTCACAGTAGGAAAAATTTAAATATTGCTCACTTATTCACTATTTTTACAAGTTTTGTGGGATAAATAAATGCATGATTAAATGAATCACCTTTCTCATAATGGATTTCAATTGTTGTAATTTTTTCTTATTTCACCAGTTGTGATGATTGTGAATAATTATCCTTCTACAGATTCAACTTATATCCTTTAAAAATAAAAGAATCATGATTTTTCTAAAGGGAAATATAATTTGTTTTGACTCAAAAATTTACAAACAAAACTTCTTTTTCTTTTACATCTTTAGTGATTTGAAATGAATTACAATGCATACCAACTTACGTAACACCATTCTCTTATTAGTGTTAAACATTAATACACTTATGCCATGATATAAATGAAAAAGAAACATTATCTTCTATGATACACAAAGGAAATCATCATCATCAAGGACATAAAGAAAATTTCTTGGTATGAAAATTTTTTGATACTCTAAGTCTTCTTCATCCTCATCTTCACATTACACAAAATAAAATCTTATAGCTTATGTAATTTATCGCTACTTCAATTGTTCTTCTACAAATTTACTCCAAGGACTGTAGAATTTAAACTACCACGTGGGATGAAATTAATTTTCCCATTCTTACAGAAAGTATGAAAACATGACCCAGTGAATATTTTTTGAGAGTTTATTCTAGTTAAAATTCTTCCTTCATTATTGAAATTTGGAATATTTTATTTTAAACACTTGAGATATGTGAACTACGTAATGCTCACTCCTCTTCGATACTATTTAATGTTGATGTTCTTATTGTTGGACTGATACTTAGACATTTGAGTACTATATTTTTATTAGTAGATGATGGACTATGCATATTTTTATACTATTAACATTATGTGGTTTACATTTTTATTATGATGCACTTGAAGGTGATGATAGACAATTATATATGTTGGATGTTTTGAGTAAAATTATGATTGTATGGATGCCAAAACTGAATTAATTGTATGATGTTAGATGATATAATTTCTCAAATTTGAATGATGATTATTGATTTTATATGGATATTGTCTCAATGATATTAATACAACTGAAAGGCTAGAGAGGTATTTTGTTGTGTTGCAGGAAATTTTATCACATACATAAAAAGGGAATAGGGGACCAACCATGGAAGGATGTCGAGTGTTGAGCAACATGGAAAAATTTGACAACTTGTGTAATGTTATTTCTTACCCCACCCTCCATGTGAAGTATATCAGCAAGTTGAAGAGGTTGATGATGATGATGATAGTGGTGATGATGCATGCATGGTGGACTACTCTACAAGCTCACAGAAAGGAACAACTTCAACTGAAGTAATAAGTGCAAGAAATGCTGCAAGTTTTTGGGATTGAATTCACTAGGTACCTCTTATTCCTCCCTCACATACTTTAGAAATAGATATGGTACAAGCTTTTGAACTTCCTAATAATGATTTTGAGTATCTAAGGGCTTTAATGATTAAGAAGTATGATGGAGGAATCCCATCAGAAGAATATAGGCAGTTGTTAATGAACACTTTTGTTTCCTAAGAAAATGAGTATAACACAAGAAGTAAAGTTTTCAAAGGGGTAGGGCCTCAAGCCAAACCAAAAACCTCAATTCTCACAAATATCCCAAAATAAACTCCAAAAAAAGATGCATCTGGAAAAGGCCTTGTTTTCTCAAGTAGAAATGGTGTTCCCACCCATTCTCAAAATGTGAAAAATCTTGTGCCATCTGATGAGTTTTTAAATCTTTCTCCAAATGCTACTTTTCCCAAATACATTCCTTATGACATTGCCCAAGTCTTGAGTTAGATCAAGATTTTTGTTCCACTGGTTGAATTACTTAGGATTTTTGAACACAAGAAGAGGGCCTTGGAGTATTTGGGATTGAAAGAAGATAGGAGTACCTAAGTCAAAAATATACATAATGTAGACACTCCTCCTCAAACCATTGCAGAAATAGAAAAACCACCAGCATTGGAGGAGATAGGTGAACCACCTAAAGTTTGGTTGGGAACATCTATGGTTGAGTCTCAATTAAATTTTGATACATTTTTTATAACCCTAATTATTAAGGACAAAATGCTACACAATTGTATGTTTGATTCCAGAGCATCATGCAACGTTATGCCTTTAGAGGTCATAAATTAATTAAACATTAAAGTGACAACATCTTATGGAAAGTGTACTGCAATGGATTCTAGAGAGGTGTTAGTTGTCGGATGTGTAAAAGGTCTGATGGTACAACTTGTAGCTTATAGAGGTAAGAACTTGAAACTTGATATTGTTATTGTTGATTTTCCTTCCAAATGGGGCATGTTGTTATCAATAAAGTGGGTTGCAAGTGTTGGTGGAAGTGTTCAGATGGATATTTCTTTTTCCACCATTCCAATTGAAGGAAACCTTGTAAATTTATATGGAGAGAAGAAGATGTTGCACCTCATTGAAGATCCCAATAATGCTTCTTATGAAGTGTTGTATGATGATGTAGATGCTTATAACTTTATTGCATTTTCTGATGGAAAAGAGCACAAGATTGATCAATGTAAATTTCTTGAACAAGTAGGTTTTCCTTGGACCTTTTTATTCGATGGAGCTTGTTCTAAGTTTGGAAATGGTTCTGGTATTGTTCTGATTTCTCCAGGCCAGGAAGAGTTTGTTTTTTCTTTCAAACTCAACTTTGAATGCACTAACAACATTTCTAAATATGAAGCATTGTTATTGGATTTGAGAATTGCATGGAAATATGGTGTAAAGGATATCATTGTCAAAGGAGATTCCGAACTTATTGTCAAGTGAATTAGAAAATTGTATGCTACTAAAAATTAGAGAATGAAACAATACAAGCATGAATTCTAGGATTTGATTGATATGTTTGACTCATTTAATATTGTGCACCATGATAGAAAGTTTAATGTTGTTATATACAAGTTAGCAGTGCTAGGATCCAAATTAGGAAATTGTACAATATCTCCATTTTTTGAGTATGATGTTGAGATACTAGTAAGACCATATGTCCCTGAAAATTTTAAAAATTGGCAAGTGTTCATGATGATGCTTAGTTCAAACAGTTTTTGTAGAACCAAGGTGAGTTTTCTGGCCAAAATATAAACTGGGAATCAATGGTGTGTGTTGCTGAAGGAAAGAAAACTTTATTTTACAAATACATCATCCAACTGAAGACAAAAATTATTCCCAAAGGTTTGGTGGCACTTGAATCAAACTGTGATAATGTTGATTGTATTATTAATAGAAGTATGTTAGTTTCAAGAGATGTGGAACAACACGACCTGGGCACAAAGGAAAAACCACGTAAACTCTAGTTAGGAAGAAATCTGAGCAAGGAAGAGAAGCAGTCCTATGTTCAATTGTTGAAGAAATATCAAGAATACCTAGCTTGGTCTTACTCTGAGTTGAAGGCATACAGGTAAGATTTGTTCCAACATGAAATTCCTCTTGAATCTAATGTCAATCCTTTCATGCAAAACAAAGGCGGATCAATCTGCTCCTTTTTTTGAAGATGTAAGAATAATTCAAGAAGTTGAGGGATGGAGGGATCATTCACCCCACAAGGTACTCATCCTGGGTTGCAAATTTAGTACCTTTTAGAAAAAATAATGGTGATATAAGGCTTTGTGTGGATTTCAGGAACTTGAATAAAGCATCATTGAAAGATAATTACCCTCTGCCAAACATGGAGAATATGCAACAATTAGTAACATGGAGAATATGCAATAATAAAGTTTTTTTGAAGGAGTCAGAAAGAATAAAGACTGCCTTTACCACTCCTTGGTGAACTTAAATCTATGTCAAGATGCCTTTTTCCTTAATGAATGTTGGAGAAACTTTCCAAAGAGCAATGGATGTAGCTTTTTCTGGTTATATTAATGATTTCATTGTTGTTTATCAAGATGATGCAACCATGTTTTCCAAAAAAATAAATGATCACTTGTAACACTTAGAGAGAATGTTGTTAAGGTGTAGAGAGTGTGGCATATCATTGAATCCCAAGAAGTGCCATTTTGTAGTGCAAAAAGAAAAGTTGCTCAGTCACATTGTATCAAACAAAGGGGTCATGGTTGATCCTGAGAGAGTGGAAGCCATCAACAAGGTTTTGATTTTAAGAACTAAGAAGGGATTTCAATCCTTCTTTGGACAAATAAAATTTATCAGAATATTTGTTTCTAACTTTGTTAAGCCAACCATCCCCATTACTAGTATGTTGAAGAAGGAAACAATTATCAAATGAGAAGAAGTTTCCATTCAAGATTTCAATGGGATCAAAAAGCATTAAAGCATGCCCCTGTTTTGGCACCTCCAAATTACAAGAAGCCTTTTCAATTTTTTTATTTTTCTTTAGAAAACACCATTCAATTTGTTTTGTTGTAGAAGGGTGATGAAGGGGCTGAGAGACCAATTTCCTTTTTTAGGAAGGCATTACAAGGAGCTGAGTTGAAGTACACCATCATGGAGAAGTAAGAATTTTCCTTGGTTAAAGCAACAAAGGTTTTTGTACCTTACATCTTGAGCTCTAAAGTTGTTTTTTATGTTCCCCACATCATGGTGAAAGATATCTTATTAGAGATGGAGGTCTCAAGAAAAATATGCAGATGGGTAAACAAGTTGCAGGAATATGACATGGATATCAAAACACATAAATTTATAAGATGTTTGGGCCTAGCTAAGATTATGGTTGAGAACAACTTGCAAAATATTTATGTGAATGAAGTAAAAGGAGAAAGGGTGGATGTCCTTGAAAATTTGGTAAGGTCTGAATGGTACAAAAATATAATCTTTTATCTTAGAAATTTATGCTACCCTAAACATTTGACTAAAAATTAGAAAAGAGATATTAAGTTAGCCTCCCAAAAATATGTCATTAATCATTTTGGGTTAGCTAGGAAGAACCCCAAGGGAGCGCTCTTGAGATGTATCACTGAAGATTAGGCCCCCAAAATAATTTTTGATCTCCATGGAGGAGTTTGTGGGGGACAGTTTAATAGAAGAGTTACAACACATGAAATCTTGAGGGCTAGTTATTGGTGGCCAACTATTTTCAAGGATACAACTCTATTGGTTAGGAAATGTGAAAGTTGTCAGCATTTTTCTGAAAGAATGAAAGCTTGAGGTTCCCTTCCTTTACAACATGTGTTAATTGAAGCCCCATTTAAGCAACAGGGAATGGATTTCACTAGAAATATTTCAGATCCTTCAAGTGCTGGTCATAAATTTTTTCTTGTAGACATTGATTATTTCACTAAGTGGGTGGAATCAATACGCACCAAGAAAGGAACACACCGAGTCATCATGGACTTCATGTTGAATCAAATCATATTCAGATTTGGAGTTTCAAAGCCAAACCTTTGGTGGCAATGTGCATAGGGTATGGAATCAATTTGACATATGCTTCTAACTAAAATCCCCAAGGAAATGGACAAGCTGATTCCAACAATAAAAAACTTGTTGAAGATCATTAGAAGAACCTTGGAGATGAACAAAAAGAAGTGGGGTGAGAAACTGAAGTTTGTTATTTGGGCTGACAGAATCACAGTCAAAAGAGTTACTGGTAAAAGCCCATTTGATTTGGTATATGGAACTCAAGCTTTGTTGCCCCTTTATTTGCAGTTTTCTTCATTTCAGTTTGTTCAAAAAATTGAAGATCAAGAAGTTAGTCCATATGATGCTTGAATCAATTAGAGTATTAAGTTAGATGATGAACGAAGGGCATCCCCATCAGTGGCATGTGAAGTTAAAAGAAACGTTGAAGACGTTATTTGATATAAAAGGTGACTCTAAGAGATTTTAGTGTGGGAGATATTGTGTTATTATGGGACAACATGCATGAGGCCAAGGGAAAACATGGAAAGTTTGATGCATTGTGGATTGTTCCATATTAAGTTAACATTTGAATTGGTGAACATACTTTCTTCTTAAAAGAATTAGATTGGGAATTGCTTGAATTTCCTATTAATGATAAGAATTTGAAACATTTCCTTGATTGATTTCTCAGAATCAAGGTATACACCATTATATAATGTATAGTCATTTGGTTTCTTTATAATTTCATGTTTTTCTATTTTGTTTCGTCCTGGTCCATAGCAGCCATTTTGTTGGTTTCTCGGTTTGTCCTTGAGGGAGTTGGTTATTATTGTTCTTATCTGCAAGATAATTCTTTGAATCCATTTCCCAATGGTTTGTTTTTGGCACTTCATCTGCTATTTATTCTTGTGGCATTCAAAAGGAGTTCCCATCCCCTAGTCGAAGACGATGTTGGTGCTCAATTTTATCTCACCCCGTTTGTCTTTAAAATTCTTCAATTTGTGAGCTCTGTTGTCTTTTCTATCTCCCTGTATTGATGCATGAAAACTCTGTCATCCATTTGGTTGCCATGATCAGTCCCTTCCTTTGGTTGAGGATCAATTTAAATGTAGAGTTTTTTTTCCATTCCTCTGTCCATGTGAAATAATTTGTAACTTGGGTAAAAATTCTGGTTATTTCCCTTCCTTCTGTTTTCCACAGTCACATTTTGTTTTACCTGTCAATTTTTTTCCAAAATATCTATTAAAACATGGTCTTCTCTTATTGGATGCGGCTCATTGGATCACATTTTGGCCTTATATCATTTCCAAAATCTCTATCCTTAAAGAAAGATTTATTTCCAGGTGCAAATGGTTATTTTCCTGCATTTTATGGTTTGACAGGTGTGCTTTTCCCCGTTAAATTTACATCTCAACATCTATGGAAACGTGTCCCTTTATAGTTAGATGTGGCTCGGTGGGGTACTTTGAAAATCTAAGGCTTGATTCAACTCAAAAAATTTCCACGTGGAGGGCCAACAGTCATTTGAAAATTCACCTTTCGGTTTTATCTTGGAGTTATACTAGGGAGACACATGGAGGATTCCACCGGATCCTCTCTATACTTAAACTTTTCAAGTAACTTTCTAAAGGCTTGAGACACGTGGAGGGACCACACCTTTTTTGGGGACCTGATCCTAAGATTTATTTTGAAGAATCACCAGGAGGACACTTGGAGGCTTCCGCTCACTCTGCCCTTGCTTGGAATTTTAAACGGCCAAAGAAAATTGTCTCGGAACCTAGACACAGGGTGCCTTCCAGTGGTCCTTCAACTTTTTCAAACAACTCTGCTAGCTTGAGACATATGGTCAACAAGCACTTGCTTGGGGTCTCCACTTTTGGGGACTATCTCCAAGTGCACCATTGAGACACGTGGAAGCTTCTGTTGGCTCCTATTTATACGGAGATTTTTCAAAGGCCAAAAGGAATTTTTCTTGGGCCAAGGGCATGTGGAAGGCCCGCGCTTGTTTGGAAACTTACCTTTGTAACTCACCTTTGCAGTTACATGAAGAAAACACGTGGATGACCATAATATAAAGTTGAGAAGGTGTAAAATCAATGGTTGTTGTGCATTGCATCTGTTTTTCCACCAATTTTTCTCCAAGACTCTTGGAGATGCGAATACACATTATTTTTCATCATTTTTTATTAAATTACTTGTTGTTTTTGTCTACAAAGTGTCATTGAATGTATTTAGAACTTAATTTGTGAGTCTAAGGATTGTTAAGGTCAATATTTTGAATCTGGAATTGCTCAGGAACTTCCAAAAACATGAATTACTAGAGAATTTGGATGTAGGACAAAGTTACAGAGGATAGAGAGGGAAAAGGATGAAATGATGGAGGTTGCAGGTGTAAAGGATGAAAATGGTGTTGCCTCGAGGGAAAAAAGGATTACTTGTCAGATCCAGATGTACAGAGCCTCCGAAAAATGATTAAAATGGGGATTTCTCACATGACAGAATCATGATGATGAAAAGGGTTGTTGAAAAAGTTGTGGCATGCCATCCTAGTCATTAATTGAGGGTCTAGGAAACGTGATTAGTTCATGATTTGTCCAACTAACAACGTTTTGTTGTAAATTAGTTAAATGTCACTTTCTAAGAAAAACTGATAACAAGCAAAGCTCCCTCAAATATTCTTATTTTTTAGGGGGAAAATTTGGGATGAGTTAGCAACTTAAATGTATAAATGCAATGAGAATACTCTTGCAAAAGGTCAGGGGTCGAATTCTTAAGAGAAAATTTGAGAGAGCCCATTTTCCTGATAGACCAATCCAAGAAACTTGTTAATTTCCTGTATTTTAGATTTTGATCACGTCAATTTGGTTATGAGTGTGAAGCCATTGAAAAGATCTAACACTATTCAAAGAAAATTTTCCCTACTAATGAATTTAATAAATTTCAATTTAATCCATGTCAATGTTTGAGAAATTTGTGTCTACTTTATTGTAGAATGTTTACAAGTAGTTTTTCTTATTCCTATTATAATCTTGTGTTAAAATCCCTTCGAATCACATAGGATCTTGTCCCTATGATAGTTTAGTGGAATTTGCAATTTTATTTCAAAAAGAGCCTTCATCCTATAATGAGATAAACAATTTAAAATCACTTCACTATCATATGTTGAAGAATATTATTTGTAAGCCTTTGAGTGTATCTTAGGGATGAGGAACCAGGGGTCTTTGATGTTTAATTGAGTGTTTAGATAGAGCCTTTGTTTTAAATTCTTAGAGATTATTTGAAACCATGCAAATTTGGGCCTCCATTGATGCACACCTTCTAGTTGAAGGAATATTTTAGCTATTCTGAATATTTCTATCATTTATCTTTCCAATTGTTGTGAAGTCTCTATAATATATGGTATGATACATTTTATCTTACTTAATCTCCCACCAAAATTACTCCAAAACAATGAATCCATCCTTAACTACCCCAGTTTGCCCTATGTGTCCACAAATGTATAAATTCTACTGCTAAAATATGCATAAGCAATCAAGATTCCATAATGTCTTTAGTAACCTTAGCCCTGTCGAGGAAATATTACCATTCTTTAGAAGTGACAACTCGTGAGAGTTAAATTATCATACTTTGATCATATTTTCTCAGGGTCTCCTTTCATATTTGTGCAAAGAAGGATATATTCATTCTCCTTTTCTGACAGAGGTTACAAAATGGGTCCTCTCACCCTGGTCAAAAGGCATGACCCAAATCATTCATGATAGATTAAATCCTTAATGAAGGTGTTATCCATTTCTCCGATGCCCGAGTGACAAAGAGTCAGAAATATCTTCTCCCCAGCTACAAAATGACTCAAAATTTGATATGTCTACCTCTTATTTTCCTGCTAAATCTTTGATGCTTCTTGGTTTCCAAGGGATAATCAATTTGGATACCAACATAACTTTACCTAAGAAGTGATAGGGTATTTTCACTATCTTTCTCACATCTGTCATTGGAACTATGGATTAGGTTATAGTATTTTTCTAAACAATTTGAGTGTGTGGATACTTATTACTAGTGGGTTTGTATGATTTTTTCAATTATAATAAATTTTCCGGTCTTAGGATACTTTGACACATTGAAACCATAGAAAACTTGTACAAACATACACCTATGTCGTATAACATAGATACATGTAAACAAAACCTAACGCAACTTAGTCTAGTGATGTTAAGTGTTGGTACAAAAATTTGTTCTCCTTTTTAGTCTGAGCAACATTAGAGATATGGCATGAAGCTTGAAGTCAGATACATCATGATGTGTGTCGTTTTGTAGCCAGGGAGGTGATCTAATTAGCACTCAGACTTGTGGAGAGATGGATAGCACTTTGAAAGGATTTGATCTGAACCTCACTATTTTAGGTTGTGCCTTTCCACCCAAGGTAAGAGAACCTATATTATAACCCCCAAATGGTGAATGGGATGAAGATATCCCTTAATTTATGCAAATATTATGAAAAGGCCTTGGGAAAATATAATCAACACTCCAAATCTGTCTTTCAAAAGTTGTCACTACCAGATCATGGAGATATTTTCAATGCAAAGCAAGGGTTACTGAAGAAATTGTATAATCCTGATTTTCCTTTTGTATTTTTGTAGATGGGTTAGATCCTTTTGTTGACACACAATGCAATGCAGGGGTAGTATGGGTAGGATTAGTTTTTTTGAATGATTTTTTTTGTGGGGTGTTGACACGACAAACTGGGATATATCAGATCTCTTACAACCTCTACAATACTTGAACAACTATTAGATAAAATGCTTCAAATAATCAGGATATTATTTCAACTAGAAGAGGCATAAATGGAATCCCAAGTTGCACTCTTCACGCAATATTTGAGAATTCACCACAAAATATTGAAGTAAAGAACTCAAATAAACACAAAAATCCTTGATCAAACCATGCCTAAGGTACCCCCAAAGGCTTACAAAAAATCTCCGCAGTCAAGGAAGGTAAAGTGATTTCAAATTTGTTTATCTCTTTATTAGATGAAGGCTCTTTTGAACATGAGATTTGCAAATGCCACTAAACTATAAAAAAGAAATGGATATTTTGTGTAATTTCTAAAGATGTTCAATGCAAGATTGCAACAAGAACAATGAAAACTATTTACAGGCATTTAAAAAATGATAATAGACATAATATTGCCAAGAAAAACATAGATTAACTCAAGATCTTGTTAGATTCATCAGCAGGGGAGAGTTTTATGAACAATCTCAGAGCTGTGTGATGGCTATACACTTGTAACCAACTCACATATATGAAGATCCAACATAGAATAAATTATTCTAGTTCTTTGGTGGGTTTTTCGAAAAAATGAGCTTTCTCTCAGAATTTGCTCGTGATTTTCAAATTCCCAACCCCTCTTGCATGTCTGAAAACATGCATTATATATCTCTTGCCACATTTGATATTTCTTTCCCAAAACAATAATATTTCAAGGGATCAATTCAGTTACAACAATTCTTCATGATTCACTGAAAATGACATTTAACAAATTTGCAACGAGAGTTGTCAGGTGTTTCTAACATGGTGAATCATTGCAAATATTCATATCATTATCCTTCCTAGAGGCATGTTTTTCATCATTAAGGCATGCAAACACATTTTCACTCATCATTTCACCTTTTCACCCTTTCAAATTACCTATGTAACTTTTGATTTTGTCATTTCACATTTTTGGATGGATTAGAGAAAAAATTATTTCAAAATCACCTCAGATCTAAGAATTAAGCCATGAAAGTGATGCCAATGATCCTGGAAGGCCAAGATGACACAAAATCACTATAAATTTATTGAATTTTGATGTAAAAATCATGATTCCAAGCTTCCTGGAACTCCCATGGCGGTCAAAACAAATGGATACACAACAACCATCGATCTTATCCATCTTTTAGTCCTAGCTCTTCATGTGGAAGATAAAGGCTTAGAAATAAGCTTGAGTTACCTTTTTAGTTTTTTGGATAAGGCTGGACACGTGGAAGAAATGATTGGAAACAAATTCGCGCTCATTTTTTGACTTTTCCACATTTTTTTGAAAAATGGAAAATTTTGAATATTTTCTCCACCCCTCTACGCTTGAAATTTGGAGCTGACACGTGGCATATGGTGGGTCCCATTGAAATCACACGTCAATTCTACACATTTTGACCCCTTTTGGAAATTGGGAAAATTTTCACTTTTTGCCTCGCGGGCCCGTACACTCAATTTCTCTCTCGCCACGTGTCGCTTCCTCTATCGCTAAAATATGTGGGCCCAATTTTCATTTAATTCCCTTTCTTCCTAAGGTTAAATTTTAAATTTTCGTTTCACCGGGTTGCCGACCCACTTAGCCTTTGCCACATGTCTATCACTCATTGATTTTTCTTGCAGGCCCGCGGCTTAAATTTTTGCCTTAATTCCTTTTGACAAAAAGGAAAAAATCCCTTTTGCCTCCGCCAGCCCGCCCACCCGCTCAAAATTGATGCCACATGTCCTCCTCTGATTGGAGTGTGGGAAAAATTGATTTTGAAACTTTATAAAAATAGAGCTAAAAAAAGTTCTAAGTCCCCCATCGGCCTGCTCCTCCCTTTTTGGTCTTTTAGGACACGTGTCCACTCCTGATTGGTTATGGCGCTTTGGACCATTTTGTGACTTTAAAATTTTTGCAAAATAAGGTCTAAAAACCTTAAGGGAATCTGACCACCTACCATCCCCCTACCAATTAGAACATGCCATGTAGGCAAATTTGGAAAAAATGGGTCCCTAGGCCTGAAAATGCCCCATTTGTCAAAAAGGCAAAAAATGGAAAGTTACAACACTTCCCCACTTTTCCTCAGCCAATGAAAACTTGCAACATTGCCAATACCTTTGGAGGATGAATTTGACGAGAAAATGATGCCCGTATGACTGTCAAAATGCAAAAAATTCAAAGGATGTCCTAGAATTCAATATTTTTCACCAAGGATGGTAGATTTTTTGATTTTAAATCAACTGAACCATGTTCTTTTTACAACATTCCTGATCTAGGATTTGGATTTTCAAATACAAAAAAGTATGATTTGATCAATTTTTATTTTTCCACAATTTCGCAAAGGGAAAAACGACATAGCCTGCAAAATTGGAAAAACTAGGGCATAGAAAAGGGCAAACTTGGATTATTCTTTCAAATTAGGGAGAAACAAAAAGTTTGTGAGTATTTTTAAAGCATTTCAACTAGAGGGGAAGAATTACAGACCATCAAATCAAAGGATAAAATATTTTTTGAGCAGATACAAATTTGAAAATTAAGGGCAACATGGTGCAAGCTCAAAAATGGCACCAACATCGGCTCTGACTTGGAGATGGGAATTCCCAGTGAGTTCCGTAAGGACAAAATGTAGACCAAGTGCCAAAATAATCTATTGGGAAAAGGATTCATGAGCCAAATTCTCCAAAAACAAGCTGAGAACCTGACAAAAATGGTTTCTACACAGTAAGGCAAACCACAAAACCGATAAAACACCAAAAACAGAGCAAAAGACCAAACACTATACACTGTACAAGCTGTACATACCTCAAATTTAGGGATTAATCCAAGAAATGCTTCAGATGCCTGCCATTAACAGGTAATTCAAGAAATTCCCCATCTAAATCTTTTAGAACGAAGGTATGCTCACCAATTCTGATATCAATGGAGTAAGGGCCCATCCATAATGCATCAAATTTTCCATGTTTTCCCTTATCTTCATTTTTGCTGTCCCATAACAAAACTAGATCTCCAATATTAAAGGCCCTAGGAGTGACCTTCTTGTTAAACAATCTTTTCAAATTCTCTCTGAATCTAACATGCCTCTAGTGGGATGCTCTTCTTTCTTCATCTATCTCCACAATCTGATTGATCCTTGCTTCATAGGGACTGACCTCTTGATCTTCAAGTTGTTGAAGAAACTAAAATGAAGATAACTACAAATGTAAGGGTAGCTGAGCTTGAGTTCCATATACAAACTCAAAGGGTCTCTTTCCAGTAACACTTTTGGTAGTGATTTTATCAGCCCAAACTACAAATTTTAGTTGTTCACCCAACTTTTTCTTGTTCAACTGCAAGGTTCTCCTAATGATCTTCAACAAGTTCTTATTGCTGGACTCAGCTTTCCCATTCCCTTGGAGGTTATAATTTGAAGAATAAGTCAGATTGGTTCAATGTTCCTTGCACATTGCCATCAAAGGTTTAGCTCTAAAACACATGGCATTATCAACCACAATCTTGATTGGCACACCAAATCTGCATATGATATTATTCAACAAGAAGTCCATAACAACTTGGTGTGTTGCTTTCTTGGTGGGGATTGCCTCTACCAACTTGGTAAAATAATCAGTGGCTACAAGAATCCACTTATGGACAACACTAGAAGGATTTGAAATCTCACCAATGAAGTCCATCCACCATTGTTTGAAAGGAGTTTCAATTGATACAGGCTGCAAAGTAAGGGAGCCTACAGATTTCATTCTTCCAGAGAAACACTGGTAGATTTCACATGTTCTAATCAACAAGGTTGCATCTTTGAAGAGAGTAGGCCACAAATAACTAGCTCTCAAAAATTTGTGTGTTGTAACCCTTCCAGTAAAGTTTCCTCCACAAAATCCCCCATGGAAATTAGAAATTACTTTGGGAGCTTCACCTTCAGTGACACACTTTAAGAGGAAACCTTCAAGGTTCTTCGAAGCCAGCTTGAGGGCTCTTTTTCGATTTTTATTTAAATGATCAGGACAGCAAAGGTGTCTGAGGTAAAATATTATATCCTTGTACCACTCAAAACTTACCAATTTCCCAAGAACATTTGCTATTTCTTCTTCTACTTCATTCACTTCTATAGTATGTAGGTTGCTCTTAGCCATGAGCTTAGCAAGACCCAAACCTCTTACCAATTTTGTGGTTTGGATGTCCATATCATACTCCTACAATTTGTTCACCCATCTATACCTTTTACTTGAGATCTCCATCTCTGATAAGATGTCTTTTACCATGGTGTGGGGAACAAAAGCAACAACCTTTGAACTTAAAATATAAGGCCTGGAAACCTTTGTTGCTTTTACCAAGCAAATACTTGTTTTTCCATGATTGTATACTTTAACTCAACATCCTATAACGCCTTGCTAAAGAAGGCAATAGGCCTCTCAGCCCCATCTTCATCCTTTTGGAGAAAAATAGATGCAATAGTATTTTCAGAAGCAAAGGAGAAGATTTGGAAAGGCTTCTTATAATTTGGAGCTGCCAAGAAAGGTGCATGTTTGAGTGCTTCCTTGATTCCTTTAAAATCTTGAATATCAGCTTCTTCCCATTTGATAACCTGATCTTCTTTAACATACATGTGATAGGAAGGGTCAACTCAACAAAATTGGACACAAACCTTCTAATGAAATTGATTTTCCCAAAGAAATATTGGATGCCCTTCTTTGTTCTTGGAATTGGCACCTTGCTGATTGTTTCTATTCTCTTAGGGTCAATCATGACACCAGACTTTGAGATAATATGACCAAACAACTTGGCCTTTTGCACCCCAAAGTGACACTTCTTTGGATTGAGAGAGATCCCAAACTATGTCCATCTAATCAACATCTTCTCCAAGTGCTGCAAATGATCACCTCTTTGCCTTGAAAACACAGTCACATCATCTTGGTAAACTGTAATAAACTCATTGATGTAACCGGCAAAAGCAACAGCCATTTCTCTTTGAAAATTGGCACCAGCATTCATCAAATGAAAGGTCATCCTAACAAAAACATATTTTCCCCAAGGAGTAGTGAATGTTGTCTTAAGTCTTTCTGATTCTTTGGCAACCACTTGATTATATCCAGAGAAACCATCCAATGTAGAAAGCAACTCAGACCCTGTCATAAGCTGCAACATATTTTCCATATTTGGCAAGGGATAGTTGTCCTTCATGGATGTTTTGTTCAGATTTCTAAAATCCACACAATTTTGATATTTCCGTTCTTCTTTCTGACTGGCACAAGGTTTGCAACCCAAGATGAATATCTACTGGACTGAATAATACCTCTGTCTCTCAACTTCTTTAACTCCTCTTGCATTTTCTTGGAGAGAAGTGTATTAATTGGTCTTTTCCTTTGTGTGAATGGCTTAGTATTAGGCTCAAGAGGGATCTCATGTTGAAACAATTCTTTGCTATATGCTTTTAACTCATAATTGGACCAAGCAAGGCAATCTTGATACTTTTTCAAGAGTTGGGCATAGGATTGTTTTTCCTCTTTACTTAAATTTCTGCCCAACCAAATCTTCCTTGGTTTACCATTAGTGCCCAAGTTATGCTCCTCCACATCCCTTGAGGTAGACATGTTTCTATTTATGATGCAATCAACATTGTTAAAATTTGACTCAAGTGCAATAAGACCTCTAGGAATGGTGTTTGTTTTCAATTGGATAATATCTTTTCCAAACAAAGTCTCTCTCCCTTCAGTCATACACACCATTGGTTCCAAATCAATATGCTGATCTAAAAACTCCCCCTAATTTTGCAAGAACCTCTGCACCTGATAATCATCATCAAACACTTGTCAATGCTTGATGTTGGTAGGGACAGCTGGCCTAGTCAACACTTCAACATTGTACTCACAATAAGGTAAAATGGTGCAAACTCCAAATCTTGACCCCAACACTACTAATTTGTCAGTAGTAGCATTAAAAATTCTATCATAGTGCATAATATTGAAGGAATCAAACATCTCAACTAGATCCCAAACGACATGCTTATATTGCTTCATCTGATGATTTTTTCTAGCATATAGTTTTCTTATTTGTTTGATAACCAACTCTGAATCTCCCTTTGCAATGATGTCCTTGACACCATACTTCCATGCAATTCTCAGACCCGACAATAAGGCTTAATACTCAACAATGTTGTTAGTACATTTGAAATTAAGCTTAAAGGAAAAAACAAATTCTTCCAAGCTAGGAGAAATCAAAATTACACCAGCACCATTTCCAAATTTGGAGCAAGCTCCATAAAATAGAAAGTTCCAAGGAGAACATACATGTTCAAGGCACTTTGACTGATCCATTTTGTGTTTTTTTCCATTAGCAAAACCAATAAAATTATTAACATCAACATCTGTAAATAATACTTCATAAGTAGCATTGTCTGGGTCCTCAATTAGATGCAACATTTTCTTTTCTCCATAGAGCTTGACTAGGCTACCCTCAATGGGAATGGTGGAAAAATACATATCCATTTCAAAACTCCCTCCAACACTTGCAGCCCACTTTCTTGACAAAAGCATACCCCATTTGGTAGGGCAATCAACAATCACAACATCCAATTTTAAATTCCTCCCTAGATAAGATGCAAGCTGCACTACCAAACCTTTTACACAACCAATAACCAAAACTTATCTTGAGTCCATGGTAGTACACTTTCCATAGGCTGCTATCACTTTGATGTCCAACTCATTCATGACTTCTAGAGTCATGACATTACATGATGCACCTGAATGAAACATGCAATTGTGAAGTAGCTTATCCTTTATGATCAAAGTTGTGAAGAATGGATCAAAATTCAATTGGGAATCAACCAAAGATGTCCCCAAATATACCTCAGGTGTCTCTCCAAGATCTTCTACTGCTTCTGGTGTTTCAAATTCAACAATGATCTAAGGTGGAGTTTCAACAACATTTATATTTCTTCCTAGAGTAACCTTATCTTCTTTCAATCCCAAGTACTCAAATTCTCTCTTCTTATGCTCAGGAATTCTAAGAAACTCAATGATTGGAGCACTGACTTTAATTTGGCTCGATACTTGGGATATGTCATAGGGAAAACTCTTTTGCAAAAAAGCATTGGAAGGGAGACAAGAAGATTCATTAGATGGCAGTGGATTCCTGGCAGCTTGGGCATGAGGAGGACTGTAAATTTTGTTGGGACAATAGAAATTCTGACAGGTGCTTTGTTAGGAAATAAAAGATAAAATATACGGAATAATCCCTTACAAAATCGTAACAGTAGAAACTAATATGTAGAAAATATTACAGATCTCAAATATAAGTGAAGAATAAATGACACAACATAGAGAGACAAGATTTAACATGGTTCACCCAATTTGGGCTACGTCCACCAAGAATCACTTACTCAGATTTTATTACAAGCCTCCACTCTCTCAATACAATACCCAGATCTGTTTGGAGCTATGCTCAACAAACTATACAGAATTCACACCCGAATTCAAAACACATCTACAATACATATGCTTGTCTATCTATCATATGCATAAGACCATATAAATAGACAACTGCTTAAGTAGTTTTACAAAACCGTGGGTATCAAAACAATGGGTAAAAACCAAAACTGTCCCATAAACCTATGGGTAGCCGAAGAGGCAGTTTTACAAAACAATGGGTACCAAAAAACCATGGGCCCAAAAACAGCCCATAACGGTTACCCATTACCCATGGGTTAATAAACCACCCATGAAAATTTTCTTCGGGGGCTTCACCCCCAAACCCTTTCAATAAGGGGGGCTTCACCCCCGAACCCCCTTCAATCGGGACCACCGTTAAAATACCCAAGTGTAACACATAGAATGTGTACCACACTCTAACATAAAAATAGGCTCCAAAAACATAACATGCTTCTCTCTTAGGAGCTTCTTTTGGAATGCTTATGAGCAAGGGTGTTTTAGGTTTGGCTTGAGGCCCAACTCCATTAACAACTTTTCTTCTAGTGTTATAGTATTTCTCTTGAGCTACAACAACATTCTTCAAAAATTTTCTATCTTCCTCCGAAGAGATACCACCATTGTAATTCTTAATAATCAAAGCTCTTAAGAAGTCAAAGTCATTGTTAGGAATTTCAAAATCTTGCACTACATCAAATTCAAGAGAATGAGGGGGAAGAAATATTTTTACCCATTTGAAGCAATCCCAAAATGTTGCAGATGTCCTAGTACTTATTAATTTAGTAGATGTTGGTCCTCCTTGTGAGCCTGAGGAACATCCCATCATGCAAATATCATCATCAGTACCATCATCATTATTAGCTTCACCTTCTTGTTGGTCCACTTCACATGGAGGATGGGGTAGAAAACACCTATCACATCAATCAATATAAGCAACCTCTTCAACAACAACAACCCTAGCATTTAAGGGATTAGGAAACACTCTTCTTTCACGTGCTTGAGGATGTCTATTTGTAGATCCAACAGGCCCTTTACCTTTGTCATCAAACCTCTTCTCATTCCCATGGTGATTGTCAAATCTATCTTGTGCTTTCTGCCTAGGCTAAACTTGTCAAGTCTTCCCAATTCCCTTCTCAGCTCGTGACAACTTGTATGAGATTTCTTTGACATCCCCTGCCAAAGTTTTCATAACCTCTTCTAAATCAGCACCTTTGCTAGCTTGAGGTTTTTCAGGGTTTATCAATTTTACACCATCTCTCTTGAGAGGTTTCCCAATTTCTTTGATATTGTTCTCAATTTGAAGTGCCATGGTGAAAGTTTGTATTAGACTGGTTAGGTTTTTGTCTCTTTGGTAATAGGTTTCCTTCTTATCAAATGCATCTGCATATTTGATTAGACAAGATTCATCACAAGGCCTCAAATTAACAGACAGCCTTCTCAAAGTTTTGTTAAACCTTGTGTTGAATTCATGGAATAGTTCATTAGGGTTCTTCTTGATATTCTCAAACTCAGAGAAAATAAATATAGGATCAGTCTTGTCACCATATTTCAACCTAAATGCATTTTTCATTTTAGTCCATGAATCAATAGAATTATCAGGCAGATCCTTGTACCAATCCCTAGCATCTTCTTCTAGTGTATAAATGGAAAACTTAATATACACATATTCAAACCATATCTCAAAATCTTCCATCATATTAACAAAGAGTTTGAGATGTTGATCACCAGTTATTGTATTGTTTCCTTGAAATTTTGGCAATCTATTTCTGACATCTTGTGGAACAACATTCGGGTAACCATCCATTCCTCTAAAATCTATGGGACCAAAGGTGTTAAGAACAAATGGAGGTCTAGACTGAGCCATATTATTTGGTCGAGGTGATCTTGGAGGTGAAACAAGCTGAGAATTAAAAGATCTTTGGGGCTCAAGAATGTGATTCACAAAACTGGTATTCTCTAAGTGCTGATTTTCTTGGAAAGTTTTACTCGAATTAAAGCACATAGGTGCACATTGGAGAAGGATCTTACCAGGTACAATAGAAGGGAATTAACTAGCTGAGGCAAACAAGTTTATGAGAGGATTGCTTGAATCATAATCAATTAAAGAAGAATGATAATCTGCTACGAAAGGCTGATCTCTCTCACCAATGGATATATCTTTACCTAATGTCTGACCTTTAACAACTTTCCAAACTCTTCTCCCTTCCAACTCTGAGTTTGTTGAATCTAAAAAAAACTTATTAGAAGAGTATGTAAGGAAGAGAGATCTTCTTCCTTCCAGTTTTGCAGAGATTAGCAACACAAAAATAAATGACATAAAGGCAAGACACTAGTATTTATTAATATCAAATCAGCATGGAGTCACCACTAAGGAATTTCAACCTAGTTGTGCAAATGCACTAAAATACTTCTATCAAATATTTACCAGCACTGAAAATATTGCCAAACTTTACAAATTAGACCTTCTTTCTTCTTGAAATTATCAACCACAAATGCAAATGAAGTGCAACAACTGCTGGAAGCAAGGATCTGAAATACTACGATACAAAATAATGTCCCCGACAACGGCACCAGAAAGTGTTGGTACCCAAATTTGTTCTCCTTTACATTCTGAGTAGCAACAGAGATATGGCATGAAGCTTTAAGTCAAATACATCATGATGTGTGTCGTTTTGTAGCTGGGGAGGTGATCTAACTGGAACTCAGATTTGTGGAGAGATGGATAGCACTTTGAAAGGATTTTATCTGACCCTCACTATTCTAGGTTGTGCCTTTTCAACCAAGGTAAGAAAACCTATATTGTAACCCCCAAATGGTGAAAGAGATGAATATATCCCTCAATTTATACAAATAGTATGAAAAGGCCTTGGGAAAATATGATCAACACTCCAAATATGACTTTCACAAGTTGTCACTCCCAAATCATGGAGATATTTTCAATGCAAGGCAAGGGTTACTGAAGACATTGTATAATCCTGATTTTCCTTGTGCATTTTTGTAGATGGGTTAGATCCTTTTGTTGACACACAATGCAATGCAGGGGTAGTATGGGTAGGATTAGTTTGTTTGAATGAATTTTTTGGTGGGGTGTTGATAAGACAAACTGGGATATATCAGATCTTTGACAACCTCTACAATACTTGAACAACTATCAGATAAAATGCTTCAAATAATCAAGATATTCTTTCAATAAGAACAGGCATAAATTGAAGCCCAAGTTGCACTCTTCACACAATCTTTGAGAATTCACCAAAAAAGCTTGAAGTAAAGAACTCAATTAAACACAAAAAACCTTGATCAAACCATGCCTAAGCTACCCCCAAAGGCTTACAAGAAATCTCCGTAGTAAAGGAAGGTAAAGTTATTTTAAATTTGTTTATCTCTTTATCAGATGAAGGCTCTTCTGAACATGACATTTGTAAATTCCACTAAACTATCAACAAGAAATGGAGATTCTGTGTGATTTCTAAAGACTTTCAATGCAAGATTTCAACAAGAACTATGAAAACTATTTATAGGCATTTAAAAAATGATAAAAAACATCATATTGCCCAGAAAAACATAGATTAACTCAACATCTTGTTAGATTAATCAGAAGGGGAGAGTTTCATGAACAATCTCAGAGTTGTGTAATGGCTATGCACTTCTACCAACTCACATACATGAAGATCCAACACAGAAGAAATTATTTTGGTTCTTTGGTGGGTTTTTTAGAAAAATGAGCTTGCTCTCAGAATTTTCTCATGATTTTCAACTTCCCAACCCCTCTTGCATGTCTCAAAACATGCATTACATATCTCTTGCCACATTTGATCCTTCTTTCAAAGAAAAGAATATGCCAAGGGATCAATTCTATTACAACAATTTTTCATGATTCGTTGAAAATGACATTTAACAAATTTTCAACGAGAGTTGCTAGATGTTTCTAAAATGGAAAATCATTACAAATATTCAGATCATTATCCTTCCTGAAGGCACGTTTTTCATCATTAAAGCATGCAAACACCTTTTCGCTCATCATTTCACCTTTTCACCCTTTCAAATTACCTCAGCAACTTTTGATATTGTCATTTCACGTTTTTGAATGGATTAGGGAAAAAATTATTTTAAAATCACCTCAGATCAAAGAATTAATCCATGAAAGTGATGCCAATGATCCTGGAAGGCCAAGATGACACAAAATCACTATAAATTTATTGAATTTTGATGCAAAAATCATGCTTCCAAGCTTCCTGGAGCTCCCATTGCGGTCAAATCAAATGGATGCATAACAACCATCGATCTTATCCATTTTTTAATCATGGCCCTCCACATGGAAGATGCAGACTTAGAAATAAGCTTGAGTTACCTTTTTAATTTTTTGGATAAGGCTGGAAACGTGCAAAAAATGATTGGAAACAAATTTGGGCTCATTTTTTGGCTTTTCCACATTTTTTGGAATAATGGAAAATTTTGAATTTTTTCTTCACCCCTCCGGCATTGAAATTAGAAGCTGACATGTGGCATATGGAGGGTCCCATTTAAATCACACTTCAATTCAACACATTTTTACCCCTTTTGGAAATTGGGAAAAATTTCACTTTTTGCGTCGTGGGCCTGTACACCCGATTTCTCCCTCGCCACATGTTGTTTCCTCTATTGCTAAAATCTGCAGGCCCAATTTTCATTTAATTCCCTATTTTCCTAAGGTAATATTTTCAATTTTCCTTCCACCAGGCCACCGACCCACTCTGCCTTTGCCATGTGTATATCACTGATTCGCCACGGGGCCACACTCCAAAATATTATCCTAGGTCTTTTTTACCAAAAGGGAAAATTTTCCCTTTTCCTTTTGCGGCCCGCACTTCCCTCTAAATTTGAATTTTAAACCTTGTTTGTAAAAGTGAAAAAAATCTCTCCTACCTCTGCTGACCCACCGACCTACCTTGTCCACTCTTCCCACCACGTGTTGCTCATTGATTTACTTACGGGCCCATGACTTAAATTTTTACCTTAACTCCTTTTGCCAAAAAGGAAAAAATCCCTTTTACCTTCGTCGTGCCGCTGACCTACTCAAAATTTATGCCACGTGTCCTCCTCTGATTAGAGCGAGGGAAAAACTGATTTTAAAACTTTAGAAAAATAGGGCTAAAAAAAAAACTCTAAGTCCCCCATCGGTCCGCTCCTCCCTTTTTGATCTTTTAGGACAAGTGTCCACTCCCGATTGGTTGTAAGGCTTCAAACCATTTTGTGACTTTAACATTTTTGCAAAATAAGGTCTAAAAACCTTAAGGAAATACAACCACCCTCCCTCCCCTGCCAATCAGAAAATGCCACGTAGGCAAATTTGGAGAAAATGTGTCCCTGGGCCCAAAAATGCCCTATTTGTCAAAAAGGTGAAAAATGAAAAGTTACAACACTTCGCCGCTTTTCCTCAACCAATGAAAACCCGCCACATTTCCAATACCTTCTGAGGATGAATTTGATGGATAAATGACACCCATATGACCGTCAAAATGCAAAAAATTCAAAGGATGCCCTAGAATTCAATTTTTTTCACCAAGGATGGTAGATTTTTTTATTTTAAATCAACTGAACCATGTTTTTTTACAACATTCCCGACCTAAAAATTATGATTTTAAATCAACTGGATCTAGATTTTCTAATACAAATAAGTATGATTTGATCAATTTTGATGTTTCCATGATCTAGCAAAGGGAAAAATGACATAGCCTACAAAATTGGAAAAACTAGGGCACAAAAAAGGGAAAACTTGGAATATTCTTTCAAAATAGTGCAAAACAACAAGTTTGTGAGAATTTTTAAAGCATTTTAACTTGAGGGGAAGAATAACAGACCATCAAATCAAAGGATAAAATGTTTTTTGAGTAGATACAGATTTGAAAATATAGGGCAACATGGTGCAAGCTCAAAAATGGTGTCTAAACAAGATGCACATGAATTAGAAGTGAACCCCTTTCTAATGTATCCATTCAGTGGTCATAACTTAACACCCCTCTTCTCATAATTCAAAGACATATAACTTGTAGTTGATTATAGTGGAGAAGAGTCTAATTTATCCAAATACCAAAAAGAGTTAGAGTTAGCTTATTGTGATGAGCTTATATATTATAACAAAGACCATGTACTCATAATATTCCTCAAGTTAGGAGAAAAGTTGCAACAAGAGCAAGGACCAGTAGTTACAACTATCCACCATGAAGTAAAAGATGTGCTATGACTATCCATCATTGATATGGACAATCCCTTAGATGCGGGATATGCTTACACTTTAGGAACACGAAAAAAAACCTTAGAAAATCAAGTACTCAAGCCAATTGATGGTTCGAGAAGAAAATATTCAATAACTTCACAAAATTTCATAATTAGATATGATACCAAAGACCCGGTTCCTCCCAAGTTTGATGATGATGAGGATCTCTTAATCAAATAAGATATTATTCAACAAAAAAATCCTCAAACTTAGTGAAAAACTAGTCACCTTAAGTTCCTCAAGTAGGAACACACATAAGGATAAACTCAAGGCTAAATCAAGTTGATTTCACATTGATCTATATGATAACACAACATCAAAAGTTTCCAAAGTAAGTTGACCTATGTCCCATAAAAAGGAGAAACTAATCACGAAGGAACTGCAATCAATGAAAGACACACTAGCCATGATACAAGAAAACAATGTAGGACACAATAGAAAATAACTATATCTAGAATTATGTCCCTACCCTTTTGAAAAGGATATATTGCTAGACCCGTTACCAAAACATTTTACTATCCCTAAATTCAACAAGTATAAAACTAAGGGTGATCCTCATGATCACATAAAATACTTCTACATGGCTTTCAAGGAAGTCACATATAGTGATAACTTTCTCATACATTTATTCCCTCATAGCTTAGGGGCATAGACATTAGAATAGTTCTTCAACATACCCAAGGGATCGATTATGACATGTCCCACACTAGCTGAAATTTTTTTACGCCACTACTCCTTCAACATGGAAAGTGATATCACCTTGAATGACATATGCAATGTTAAACAAAAACCTAATGAAACCCTCATTACCCTCTTACAATGATGGAAAGGTTTAGCGAGTCATTTACCTTGTGCCCTTCTAGAGAAACACTTGGTGAACATATTCATTTTGAATCTGAATCCCAAACTATCCTTTTACTTACAGATGTATTACGGAAAAAACTTCGAAGAATTTATAGAGAAGGGAAGTCAAATTGGGATGGCTCTCATTGTAAAAGGGATGTTCAAACCAGTTTGAAAAGAAATAAATGAGTAAAAAACCATAGATAAACTGAAGTTATTGAAACAAAATAAGATTTTTGTTGTCGATGGAATCATCGACTGTAAGAGAGTCAAAACTGTACAAATTGGTCTAATTTTAAATATTTCATAAGAACCACTGTACGATGGAAAAGTGACAAATGAGCATGGGAATCTACAAGTAACTCTTCCTCACACCTGACCTCCTGAGGTCGTGCCGAGACAGCCGGTGGGGATGGAATATACGTGGGGCGCAGACAAACTAGTTAGGCAATCTTATGTCTTTGACACACACTAATGGAATCTGTGAATCTAAAGAAAAGATGGCCATCCTAACCTGAACTAGCGTGATAGATCGTTCGGTGAGGATGACTACTTGAAAGCTCCAATCAATATCGATCTCTGCCATTATCCAATCTATGGGTTGTGGAATACATGGAAAATGACCTATGGGTGCTTCGTAGATATCCCCCGAGAAGGTCATGAAAAATGGATGATGGATATATGGTGGATTCTATGGGTGATTCTCTGGTCTAGTCCAGAAATCCTTAGCTTGATTACCTGCTACGTCTAGTGAGGATAATTGTGTGATAATGATTGGTGGAAGTGGAGAGGACCTAAATGCTAATGTGTGTAAACCAACATCAACGTCTGATTGACTTGTGGGCCCGTTGGGTTGTGGGACCTGTGGATCACAACCGTAAGTTTGTGTCTTTGTGGACCTTCTATGGTCATGTGTAGAATCAATCCCTAATCCCTAATATCCAGTAGTCGTATGCCTTTTTAGCCTGTATGTTTAGAACTAAACGTTGCACAATCTTCTTAGAGTACCTTACAAACATTTTGACAACTTGAATTCTTAAGCTAGTGTCTATGTCAATGGGGATGTATCCTACGTCTGGCTGTGGGACCAAAGGATCACAACTGAACATTTTCTCTCTTTCAAGCCCTTCTAAAATCATGTCGATATCTGTTAGGGAAATCTGTAGTTTGGCTGGTTTGACCAAAATGTGTGTGCTTTGTCGTCTTCTATGTTTAGTCCTCTTAACTGTGAGCTGATTTCTTATAGGTCTGTTATTGTTCGGAAGACATGAATTCTAAGATTTTGGTCTATGTCAGTTATTGCTGCAACAGTATTTGGTTGAGGCATGATTGGTTCGAATACGTATTCTCTAGGCTCCCTAGGTCCCGTGATTGTCATACAAAAGAAACAATATAAATCTATCCAAAGTATATCCACAACATATATAAATTCTCTATTTTTGTATTTTTGATAGAATATTTAATAGAATTAAGATAACAACTATTTAATATATCTAGAAAACGAAAACTAACCTAATAACAAAATTAAAAACAAACAAGGTAGCCGAGTGTAGCTACTTGTCTGTGCAGTTGTGAATCTATTCTAAATAACTAAATAACTGATCTAGTTTAATTGAAAGATTTTTTATCCTACCTCAGAAGTGAGGAAAGAATCATAGTTTCTCAAAAACTATCCATCCCCACGGCTTCCTCGGAAATATCAAAAATGAACGTAACCGAAATGAAGTAATTCACTACTCTATTTGGTATATTTTAACTAAAACCATAAAAGCTTGAACCTGGATTTTGAAAAATAGTGGCGAATCCAATTGTGTGTGGATTTATCCCCTCAGTGTGGTCTCCTCATTCCTTCGTGCTAACGTGAATCCAGAAAAGCATGTAATGCTAGCATCAACAGAAGTAGGTATTGGAATAATGGTAGCTTTGGATGTAGACTGAATACAATTTGAGTAGGAGAGGGATAGCACAAGAGAGCAAAGCTTGGATTATGCAATTCCTAGCGGGATTTATTACGAGTCATACAACACAAAACATCCAGAACTTGAAACTATCCTTCTTGACGAACAAAACCTACAACTCTAATTGCTTCAAACTGAAAATGAAACTATCCTACCTCAATTGATTGTGTGAAATAGTAATAACACTAGAACAAGAAGATCATATGGCTTCTAAATAGGAAAATAAGACTAACTATGCATGCAACAAATAAAACTATTGAACTCCTAAGAAAGAACTGAAAGACTAAACTATTAAAATGAGAGGATGAGGGGCCATTTGCTTGTAATCAAACTAGTTATTTATATAATTCCCATTCACCCAAAGGTAACTCCAACTAGGACTCTTTTACTATTAAACAATGGAGAAACACTATTCTAGGGAACATAAAACATAAATACTAGCCAAAGAGGGTGAGAAAGCTGGTAAAAGTTAAAAATTTACGTGATTCATGTTCAAAGAAACGTGTTGGAAAATGCGTGAAGGAATACCACCCTACCTGGGCGGTGATCATGAGACCGCTGCCCAGGCAGGGTGGTAGTTTCATCACTAAAGACAAAAATGCAAAGGAAAAGAGGGGAAAAGATAAAAACATAGCATGTGGAGGCTAACCGAGGCATGTGGGATGTTAATGTACAATTGGAGAGATTTTCTGGATCCCAAACACCTTGCAAGGAGACCTATATCATCATTGGGGCATGTGTAACATCATTCTGGCAGTGCAGTACCCTTAAATTTTTGGGTACGTACATATTACCCCCTCGAAGAAGAGTTTTAGCCATGAAGAGGCATAAAATGGTGGGTCTGAGTATGGCAGTCCCAAAGGGAAAGCTAGAAATTATACTTGACACATCCGTGTGTCGAAATGATGCCATCCAAAATTCCCGCTATCTGGAAAATGAAAAGAGGACTCAAGTGCAAATAGATAAAATAAATCAGAAAATAAATACTAAATTAGTATGAGATGAGGGCTTACCATTTGCACAGGGATAACAACTTACCTCCGTCAGTGCTCCAAACCTACAAAAATGGGCATTCAAAATGAGTCAAAATGCTATATATATAAAAATGGGCCCATTTTCCTATTCATTTGTGCATGTCGATTTGATTGCTTTTGCGCTTTGGGACCCACGGTGACGGTTTTTGACGAGAGTATAGTCGAAATATTTGTATCGAGATAGTGATCATGCCTCTGTGAGTAGATCCTCAACCTACAAGATCTCAGGTTAGTTCTTCTCAATTTACCATTTTTATACCTAAAATGTAAAAATGATTAAATCTTTGCCATGGGGAGATAATTTTTGAAATTTCTAGTTTTAAATGTGTCTTAGGGGGGAAGCCTAATGGGTAGGCTCTTGTTTTGTTCAAAATGGTTTTTTAATCCATTTTTTAGGGTATGTGACTCATTTAGAAATGCGGGACATGACCGCCGCCCTGAGTAGGGTGGCGGTTACTGGACCACCGCCTTTCAAAGCGGCGGTTATGGAACCGCCACCCTGCTCAGGGCGGCGGTCCTTTCCAGAATGATAAAATAGCCTTGTTTTTAACTTGTTTTTACATTTTCTATTTTCCTGTATGCTTTAATGATTTTTCCAATGTGATTCAAATACTAACTTATTCCTTTTTGCGTGTTTTTGGGTGTATGCAGAAGGAGGAATATATCAGATGGAGCTGAGAGAGAGAATGTGACTAGCTTCCAGCAGTGTTGGATGCACTTTCTCAAGCCAAGTACGACATCCTTCAAAGGGCCAACATATTACATATATCACGGGTTCCTCATGTCACACCTTCTAGTCACATACTATGTGACCTGTTTTCATATTGGGATGTTGATCGGAACACTTGCTGATTTCCAAGAGTCAGGGGTGAGTGGAATATCACCCTAGAGGATGTTTACCACATCTTGGGATTCTCGATCATCGGGAGATGACTTACACTTGAGACAGTAGGCTAGACATATGGGAGACACAGTTGTCTCCACTGGTTCAAAGAATGGGGTGAGGGTCCGTTCCATTCCTAGATTTCCTATCCCTTTGATTTATTAGGACATTATGGGGATCCTTGCCTCGAGATTATCGGGGACAAGGGAGGGGACACCTTACTCTACTGCTAGTCCTCTAATATTACACAAATTGAGGCACATGGCTGGATTTATTGCCTGGGGAGCTGATATACTTGGGACCACCTACCACAACCTATATAGGGTGGTTCGCTTACATGGACAATATTTGAGCCATCCAACCTTGGTTATGAGCTGGGTCTATGAGTGTATCATCCCTTATGGGAGAGGTATAGAGGTGGTCGATCCCGGAGCCATGAGGGCAACTAGATGGACAGAGATGTCAGTGCTTAGAGCACCCCACCAGCTAGTTGCTTCCCTGACTACTGATAATATGGAGGCCACACCTTATCAGGCCATGGCATGGTTGTGGGGCGAGGAGACCTTCACTTTGATTTCCTTCTCTACTACAAGGTAGCTTGTGGACAAGATGGGGAAGGTAGAGACATACCCCTTTGATTGAGTGCCTCAAAAATTTGGCCTTGCTTATGTTGATATGATTCCCCCAGTGGTGCCAGTGTTCAGATTAGTTCGGGAGGATAGGGGAGGTCCTAGAGGCTGGTGTTGGACTATGTTACTCCTGGCATCCCTATTACAGCTAGGCGGGTGGTACATGCCCGAGGGAGAGTCAGTGCTCGTCAAGCACCTTTACTTCAGATTACCACCGGTCCTGCCCATAGCATTGATGACCCTATTGATATAGACTTTGAGTCTGAGGAGTTCACAGGGGGAGAGACGGAGCAAGAGACCAAGGAAATGGAGGTCAGCGAGTCAAGTGGAGAGGAGGATAGTGATCCCAAGTGGCATAGCACTCAGGAGATCTTACAGGACGAGAGGGCAGAGCAGAGTGCATAGAGAGTGACTATAGTCTCAGAGGAGTTTCCCTCTCAGGACCTAGGTGGAGAGGATGACTCTGTATTAGGATGTTATGTTTCCCTAGACACAGGAGGAGGACATCAGTCAACGGCAGTATATGTGGCAGGTGCTAATCCTAGGGACCCCTCTTAGAGGCCCGGAGATCTGAGCAAGTTGTCACTCTTCTTTTAATATTTGTTTTTAGCTAGGATTGCCTTAGTTGCTATATCTCCCTTTGTTCAACTTTGTTTTTATCTTTTGATTATTTTATAATTTGTTTTCTCCTTTTCTTGTAGAGATTTCTGATGAGTGTCAAGACTTGATTCGTTGGGTATGTACTGATACCCTAATGCTCCCCATAGAGAAGACTCACGCCGAGCTATCCATGGATACAGGGGAGCCTTCAGCAGCTGGTAGGCATAGCGATGTCTTTTCCCCTGTCTGGCATGTGGCCAAGATGGTGACTTCCCTCCGTACCGAGTATAGGACTGCAGAGTGCCTGATGAGGAGCCACTCTCATAGTGAGGCTATAGCTACTATTCAGGACCGTGAGCCCTCAATGCACTCATAGCACTGGCATAACCAGAGTCCTAGACGTGGTCATGCGTCTTCTGAGGGATCTCATAGGGGTTGAGAGGCGACTTGGCTCTTTTTGTAGTGACTCTTGCTAGATTTTTTATATGATCGTTTTGCATTTTTTGGGCTCATTAAGCATTTTGAACATGCTTAGCAGATGATGACATTGTACATAAAACCTAATTATATATATATATATACATCTCTCTTTTGGATCTTTATCTCTTTGTACCTAGAGTTTTGTGATTCATTTTCACATGTATACTAGAAGTTTATAAAAATTTTGTTTTTATATGCTTTTAAGAATATATGCAATGGAGAACAAATATCAAAAATGTTTTCTTTTTTTGTATTTCATGATGCTGATGTATGGTGATGCAAATGAGCTTGTGATCTTGAACTTTAACTTTCGTAAGAAATTTTCCAGTACTTCATATTGTTTTGAAAAAATGTAATGATGAACTGGTATGATGATCAAATGCACTTGCCCCACTCCTAACTCCACGCAACTAGTAAGATGTGAGGACTCACAACTGAGAGCTAGAAAGGGCACAAGTAATGAGGTGTGTTGAAATGGTAACAATGGGAGATAGACAAAGAGTTGGTGGAACCAAATTAGGACGCTAGAAACCTACCCTACTCAAGTGAATCCATAGTTTATAATGTGACTTGCTTTGCAGTTTATCTAGACTTAGATCTGTAGATGGCCACTTGGTTGACAAAATCTGGTTTTCAGGGTTTTGAACTCTCTTGGAATTTTGGACATCTGATTCATTTGTTTTTGACTCAATATTTCAAAGGTTTATTTGAATATTTACATATGACCTTCAACGTTTACTATTAAGAGGACCCCCTACACCTTGCCCCATGCTACTAGTAGGAAGCATGGGCTTATCACCATGGACAAGACATAGGTGAGTAAGGGCATTCCCATCATTTCCCAACCCTACGTCACTAGTAAGAGACACAAGCTCATCACCGGAGGTTGGTAGGGCAAGGAAATGTGTAAAAGTAAAATTTTCTGTTTGATCTATATTTGACTTATTTATTTGAGGAAAATGTCAATATTTTCTTATTTCCAAAGAGATTTATATACAGGGTAGATGTAACACCATGAAGCTTCTAGAACAGACCATAGGCAAGACATAGGTATCTTAGGAAGAAACAAAAAGTGAGAACAAGCATGCAGGCCATGGTATGGCTACCGTTAAGACTTTGTCATATCTAGCTTTAATTGATGAAATGATTCTGAAATAGTTGATGATGTTATGAAAATGAAGAAGTATGATTTGAATGCTTATGCCAATACCATCAGAAGTTTGTAATGAATTACTTAAGAGCAAATCCCTTGATCACCAAGTTTTACGAAACAAGTGAAAAAAATGAACCTATCTAAATGAATATGTAATGTAGATATAATTATACAAATAGTGCTGGTTGCTTATGCGTAGAATTGTTTAAGATGCAAGGAATTGACTTTTTCATTGAAGTCCTCGCCTTCCGGTGTACATAAGAGATACACACCATTTCCATAGTCCTTCATAACTTGGTATGGGCCCAACCATTTGGGCTGGAATTTCCTTCCTTCACAGGTCTTCTTATCGATCCAGCTGTCTAGTCTTAAAACTAGATATCCTTCATATATTTCTCATTCCTAGACCTTTTTGTTATACTATCATCACATCCAGTCAACATAGACTCTATGCCACTATTCATTGTTTAATCTAGCCTCATCTAGGATTTCTAGTTGGGAGAGGTGTTCCTCTTTATAAGCTTCCTCATCCATAATCCCTTATAGTGAGATGCGGAGACTGGGTATTTCAATCTCAAGTGGGAGAACTACTTCTACTCCAAATACCAATGAGAAAGGAGTTGCTCCTGTTGGTGTTCTTATCAAGGTTCAGTGGGCCCACAAGGCTAGATATAAATTTTAATGCCAATCTTGTTTGTTTTATTTTACCATTTTGAGGAGAATAGCTTTCAACGTCTTGTTTGTTGCTTCATCCTACCCGTTGGCTTGAGGATAGTAAAGAGAGGATGTGTGATGGTTTATTTTGAACTTGCTACATAGCTCATGAACCTCGTCATTCTTAAAGGACGTGCCATTATCCAAGATAATGACTTGTGGGACACCATACCTACAAATGATCTGGTTCAAAATGAACTTGGCGATCATGTCACCTGGTAAAGTGGTAAGAGGCATAGCCTCTACCCATTTGGTAAAATATTCGGTGGCCATGATTATGAAGTTATGGCCATCCATTTACGAGGGAGAGAATTTCCCTATCAAATATAGGCCCCATGTAGAAAAGGGCCATGGAATCGCAATTGGTTATAGAGATTATGATGGCATGTGAATCTCGTGGGATAATTCTTGGCATTTATGGCATCTGCGTACAAACTCTACTGCATCGTGTTCTAGAGTGGGCCAAAAATAGCCCATCTGATGTATTTTGTGGGTAGTGGCATGACCACCAAAATTGCTTCCACATATTCCACTGTGCGATTCATAGAGAATCTTCTTGGATTCTTCTATGTCGATGCATCTTAGAAGCATGTTGTCGAAGGCTCTTCAATAGAGCACTTGGTCTAAAATAACATATTTTGTGGTAATAATACGTAACCACCTTCTTTGTTGTGATTTGACACTTTCCGGGTATGTATTGTCCATGATAAAATTGATGATATCAGTATACCAGGTACATGTAGAAATGGGGTGTCTGGTTTCAAAAAAGTATACACATTCATCAGGAAAGTCTAGATCTACCAACTCGCCTCCATCTAGTGGATTTTTAGTGAACCAATCTATAATGATTTGTCCCTTAACGGACTTCTAGTTTACAAAAGTTAATTCGAATTCACCCATTAAGGTTATAAAGCGTCCAACCTTTTTAGACAAGGACCCTTGCGTGAGGAAAGTTCGTAAATGGTCTATTTTTACAATGACCCTTGTTTCTTGATTTAGCATGTAATGTCTTAAGTGTTCGGTTGCAAAGACTATGGCAAGGCATTCTCATTCTGCTTATGTATAACGTGTTTCATAATCGAGCAACGTTCGACTAATAAAATAGACCGCACGTTCTCGTTTATCATCGTCTTCTTGAGCCAACATGCAAGCTAGCGAGACATCTGTAGCTCATGAATATAAGATCAAAGGATGATCTGGTCTAGGTGGCATTAATGTGGGAGGAGACAATAAGAAGTGTTTAACTAATTTGAAGGTCTCATGGAATTTCTTTGTCCAAATAATGCAGAAATCCTTTTTTAACAAATTGTTGATCAGATGAAAAATAATACTTAAGTCCGAAATGAATCTCTGGATTACACCGAGCTTTCCAAGAAACGATCTAATGCAAGAGTCTTCTGATGGTGGGATCATCTCAAGAACAACCTAGATTTTGGCTGGGTCTACATCGATCCCTTGTGATGATATAATGGAGGAGTTTCCCTCCTATCAAGCCAAATACACATTTTTCTGGGTTTAGTGTGACTCCGTATTCGATCAAACGTGAAATAATGATGCGGAGCACTTCCGGGTGATCACAGTGCTTCTTGGCCTTGGCCAACAAGTCATCTACATAGGATTCCATGGTTTTATGAATAAGATCGTGAAATATGTATGCCATTTCCCGCTGGTATGTAGCGCCAGCATTATTGAGACCGAACGACATAATAGCGTAGTAATAAGTTCCCCAAGGAATTATAAACATAGTTTTGGCTTGGTCTTGTTCAGATATTTTGATTTGATTATATCCCAAGAACCCATCCATGAGAGACAAAAGCTCAAATCTAGTTGTTATGTCAATGATGATGTCAATGGATGGTAATGGGAAGTCATCCCTGGGGCATGCCTTGTTAATGTCTTGAAAGTCTATACAGATGTGTATCTTCCCATTCTTTTTGAGAACAAGGATGAAATTAGATACCCACTGAGAATAATCGACCGGTTTGATGAACCTTACCTAGAGAAGTTTAATTACTTCTTCCTTCACCATGAGAGCTACCTTGGGTTTCATTGGTCTTGATTTCTATTTTATTGGCTTTGCATCTGATTTGGTGACGAGGTTATGTACCGCGATGTGCGGTGCAATTCCTGTCATTTCTTTATAATTAAATGGAAAAGCCTTTTTATGTTCTTTGAGGATTCGAGTGTGTATTTCTATATTTTTTGGAGTTAATGAAGATCCTATTTTTAAGATCTTTGGTTTTTCCTCTGTTCTAATGTTAATATCAATCATTCCTTCGATTAAATAAGCATTAAATTCTTCAAACTCGGGCAGGGCTAGAGGTAGTTCCAGATCTTCTCGATTCTCTACCGCATATATGTTGAGTTCCTTTTATGGGGGAAGCTCTACCATGGGATTTCCAAAGTAAGAAGATTAATGTGGTATTAAGGAAAAATCTACCATGTGATGGGTGAGATGTAACTCTACATAGACATTTAGATAATCAAGAGTGCCTTTATCACTGTCAACGTGACCTAAGGTAGTAGATTTATTCTTAGCTATGTGTGTTAGAAGAGGGTTCATTGATATTTTCCTTCACCAATGGTTCAGTACAAAGTGATACCCTGAAACTTGTATCTTCCAACTCACTGTACTTGGGGTGAAACATGTGAAGCTGAGGTTGCTATTGAATCTGCGAGAAGGTTCCTGTTCTTGTGGGATTGTCTTCAATGGATATGAATTCGCATCCATTTGCTTATATCTAATACCGTTGTTTTATAGAGATGTAAGTGCTCAGCTCTAGTCTCATATACTTCAAAGACTTGGTTTGCAATTAGTTGACGATTCTCCTAACACTCTGATTTCATTAACACCAATCCTTTTAGCCTATGATGAGGCTAAGGAGGAGGTATTCGTACTCAGCATGCCATTGTTTGTACATTTAAAATTTTAAAATAAAGGTGAACGGTAGGATCTTTCCCTCAGGAGAATTAAAGACCACACCTTCCCCGGCTCCATAGTGACATCTAGCTCTATTGAAGTGGAGATTCCAATATTTACTAGGAAAAATGTATGTTGGGACATTCTTTGCACGTCTAATTCTTCTGTCTTCGATTACTTCTACCATGCAAAGTTCCTCTGCTAGAAGAGAACCAACACCTAGGGTACATCCCATACCTTGTGGAATCAAATGGTAGGAAAATTGGTAAATCTTGTTCCAGTAATTTGATAATTTTTTGCAGTAGTTCCTAATGACACTATTTCTACAATGTTAGCTTCATCCTTGAGGGATGAGGATGCCCTTGACTAGGTTCGTAATTTCTAATTTCATGTTATCAGGTATTAATTTTTCTTTCTAGTTTTGAGTTGATTGGTTTGTTAGGTTTGGTTTGTTGGGAGTTCAAACTCAGAGTGAACGCCTGGTATTTTCTTCAAGTCTTCTAGGTGTATCTCAAAAGGTTTTGGGTCACCTTTTGCTACGAATATCTTTCCTAGGTGTAAGAATATTATTTCCTATAATAACATAGAAGGGATTGCTTTCATACAATGTATCCATGGTCGACCGAGGATCATATTATAGTTGGTGTCCTGATCTATGAATATAAAACTCGGTGAGGATTGTTCTTGGGTCCTAAGGTGACTTGTAATATTATAGTCCCCAATTGAAGTAGCCTTAAGGATATCATAACCTCTTAGCGTATTTATTCCGAGTTGTGGAAGAGTTTGTTTCTCCATATCATAGATTTTGAAGGAAAGAGAAGGGGACAATGTTAATTGCTACCCCACCGTCAACCATTACGCGTTTAACATAATTATTGTAAACCCACACTTGTAAATGCAAGGCCAGTTCACCTCTACGTGCAATTTCAGCATCTGTTGGCATTTTTTTTATGTCGAATATAAACTTTGTAATCCCTATCTGGCTACCCCTGGAGTGATGGATATCGAAAGTCTATATGGTTTTACTTGTGTTTCGGGAGGTGGAGTGATGTTAAGTAAATGACCTAGACCTAGTGCTTCTAAACAGAGAAAACCCTCTGGGTAGGAGAGTTTTTCCAACAAGTCCAAAAAGGAGATGTGAGAGAAGATATTTGTTAAGTCATTAATTAAATGATAAGCACCCATTGGTTTTACCAATGTTTGTTGAATGTTATCTGGTTCTAGTGGATAGATTGGATTTGGTTGAGAAGAATATTCTCGTGTTCTTGTTATGGCTTCTACGTGCAGCTCAGTATCTAACTCACTAGACCAACTATCTTGGTTCGTGGCTGATTTCCTAATTGCGGTGTGACGGGTGGATTTAGTGAAGTTGAGGCTTCATGATCATTATTTCCTATCATTACACCTTTGTTTGTCCAATTTTTATTTAATTTATTAATGTTATTGTGATTTGGAAGTGGATCATTGAAGATGTTAAGAGGTGCGTTTTGAGGGGAAACTACCCCCAGTGAAAGTATTTGGCATAGGAGTCACAGAATCTGTTAAGAACATATCTATGAAGATTTTTTCTTTGTTCTTCTGGAAAATGTTGCATGAACTTATTGTAGTCATAGCGGAAATTCCTTGTGTCATGGCCTCGAATTTTTTGGAAACCACAATACGAGTTGGGATTGATAACTCCTAGGTTATTTGTTTGGCACGTGTTGTGGTCCAAAAACTCTGATTAAACTGTTGACTATTAGGATTAAAGTTTTGCGTTTGTTGCCTTTGGTTTTGGTTTTGATATCCAGTTGAGATTTTTACTTGGACCCTGTGTCTAGATTTTCCATTGTTGTTGTTGTTGTTATTGTTGTTGAGGTAGGCAGATGATTAAAATCCCACCGCGTTGATTGTTGGGGTAAAATTGTTGTTTCGTTGATTGTTAACTAGTGGTGGAACATTTACAACATTTTCTCTGTTTAGTCTTCATCAGTCACTCCATCTGTTGTCACTTCACAATTTTTGTTAAGGATTTTAGGTCCTTGATTGGCGTTTGTAGTAAGTAGGATAGGTCGTAGTATTTTGGTTGGGGATGATTAACCTCCCATTTGTTCAATATGTCTTACGACCACTATCTATTGTAGCTTGATATATTCGGAGAACGCTCTTGAGCACTTTATCATAAGTTCTTAGTGGGAACTTATGGACTTCTTCCTTTATCTCTCTGCTGAGAGATTGAAGGAATAAATCACATAGTTCCATCTAATTCATGTTTGGAGCACTTGCTAAAGAATAGAGGATTGTACGCCATATTTGGATGAAATGAGAAATAAATTCATTATGTTCTTGTTTAATATGCAAGAATTCCCTTATTCCTGTTCTCAACAATTTGTTCATGTCGAACGCCTTGATGAACTCTGAAACAAGTTATTTAAATGAATGTATTGAGGCTTCAGGTATTTTGTAATACCATTCGAGGGAAATACCCTCTAAATTTTTGGGGGAATATTTTAGCAACAACTCCATCCCAACAGAGTAGTTTTCAAATGGCTGTGGCATATGCCTTAATATGTGCATTTGGTTCTCCCTCCCCTTTGTACTTGGGTAGATCAGAGGAGAGGTCTTGGAAGCATGACGCTTCGTATAGTGAAGTATAAAGGTTCTTTCAAATATTCTTAATAAGTCCCTATCGCATATCTTTCGACCATTGATGGTGTTTGCTGAGGGGGTGAAGGTGGAATGGGTTGTTGATATGGCATAGCATATGTATTTGCAGGGGCATAAGGAAATCCCTGTGGTTGAGTGAACATTTTGGGAGAAGAGAACATATCTCCCTGTGGTTATTTGGAATACATGTTTAAAGTATGGAGGAGCATTGCTCAGGAATGGGTTGTTTTGTGGTAAGCTAGGAGGTATCATATTTTCCACTAGAGTGGCATTAGAGAACATGGTTCTAGTTGGCGTTTTTTGTGAATACTAAGGACGCATGCCCAACGTGCATGTTCCTATGAGGAGGTCTACTTGGATAGGACGATGTGGAGGAATGGAAGTTCCTTCCTGCATGAATTGTGAATTTTGACTTGCTTGAGCAAGTTCCAACCCTCTAACTTTCTCAACTAAGGCTGAGATGACCTCGTTTGGTGAAGACACGATATTTTTCCTTAGTGGTGTTTGTTGTATACCTTGAGGTTATATAGGCATATGGTACCCAACTATGAATTGATCGATGCCCTTCCAAGTTTCACCGAGGGCATTTCTTATAGGTCGAGGAATGAAGGTGTTTTATGGGAAAGAGACCTCGGGTTGTGTTTACAAACCTCCTATAGGTGGGTACATACTTTGAGAGCATTTTTCACTCCTAGCATAATGTGCTAAGTATTCATCATCTAAAAATATATATGGATTTGATTGTCTACTGATTTTCGGTCTAAGCAACACCTGAGGAGATGAACCAAATTCTCCAGTGAGCATCATGTTGATCAAGCCTGAAGGCTCTGGTTGTTGCGTTTAAGTGAGCTGATCCAAATCCTCTATTTGGAAAGAAGAACTATATCTAGTCCTTTGAGACGGATTTTGTGTTGAAAACCAGTTAGTTGAATACTTGTCACCCCATGCTGAGAGCGAGGGTGATGGTTATCTATTCAGTTGATCATAGTATGTTTAAAGAACTAGGAGAGGTTTGTCATATGCATCAAATCCTGACATATTCTGGGGGTATATGAATACCCACAGAATAATGGGAATAAGCGAAGATGGATTAAACTAAAAGAAGAGTGTGAAAGTGAAGAAATTGTTCCGTCAATATCAGGTTCACTAATCTTGGGGGTGAAGCTGATGTGAAGACTAATGAGGTAGGTAAGATGAAACAGTTGTTTGTTCACGTTGGGTTCACCAATTTTGTTGGTGAAGCTGATGTGGAGGTTAAAGAGGTAGAGAAGATGAAGAAGTTTTTTGTTTCACATCAGGTTCATCAATTTTGTATGATGGAAAAGTGACAAGCGAGCATGGGAATCTACAAGTAACTATTCCTCGCACCCAACCTCCCGAGGTTGTGCTAAGACAACCGGTGAGGATGGAATATACGTGGGGTGTAGAAAAAATAGTTAGGCAATATTATGTCTTCGATGCGCACTAATGGAATCTATGAATCTAAAGAAAATAAGGCCCTCCTAATCTGAACTAGCGTGATAGATCGTTCGGAAAGGGTGGTTGCTCGAAGGCTCTAATAAATATCGATCTCTGCCATTATCCAATCTATGGGTTGTGGCATATGTGGAAAATGACCTGTGGGTGCTTCATAGAAATCCCCCAACAAGGTCATGAAAAATGGATGATGGATATATGGTGGATTATATGGGTGATTCTCTGGTCTAGTCAAGAAATCCTTAGCTTGATTACTTGCTACGTCTAGTGAGGATAGTTGTGCGATAATGATTGGTGGAAGTGGAGAGGACCTAAATACTAATGTGCGTAAACCAACATCAACATCTGATTGACCTGTGGGCCCGCTGGGTTGTGGGACCTCTGGATCACAACCATAAGTTCGTGGTCTTTGTGGACCTCCTATGGTCATGTGTAGAATCAATCCCTAATCCCTAATATCCAGTAGTTGTATGCCTTTTCGGCCTCTATGTTTAGAACTAAACGTTGCACAATCTTCTCAGAGTACCTTACAAGTGTTCTAGTAACTTGAATTCTTAAGCTAGTCTCTATGTTAATGGGGATGTCTCCTGCATCTAGCTGTGGGACCAAAGGATCACAACCAAACATTTTATCTCTTTCAATCCCTTCTACAGTCATGCAGATATGTATTAGGGAAATCTGTAGTTTGGCTAGTTTGACCAAAACATGTGTGCTTTGTCATCTTCTATGTTTAATCCTCTTAACTATGAGCTGATTTCTTGTAGGTCTTTTGTTGTTTGGAAGACCTGAATTCTGAGATTTTGGTCTATGTCAATTATTTCTACAACAGTATTTGGTTGAGGCATGATTGGTTCAAATACATATTATCTGGGCTCGTTAGGCCCCGTGATTGTCATACAAAAGAACCAATATAAATCTAACTAAAGCAAAGTAAAATAATCATGCAAAGTATATCCACAACATATATAAATTCACTATTTTTGTATTTTTGACAAAATATTTAACAGAATTAAGATAAAAAATATTTAATATATCTAGAAAATGACAACTAACCTAATAAAAGAATTAAAAACAAACAAGGTAGCTGAGTATAGCTACTTATCTGTGCAGTTGTGAATGTATTCTAAATAACTAAATAACTGATCTAATTTAATTGAAATATTTTCGATCCTACCTCAGAAGTGAGGAACAAATCATATTTTCTCAGAAACTATCGATCCCCACAGATTCGCTCACAATATCGAAAATGAACGTAACCGAAATGAAGTAATTTACTACTCTATCTGGTATATTTTAACTAAAACTTTGAAAACTTGAACTTGGATTTTATAGAACAGTGGTGAATCTGATTGTGTGTGGCTTTGTCACCTCAGTGTGGTCTCCTCATTCCTTCGTGCTCACGTGAATCTAGAAAAGTGTGTAATGCTAGTATTAACAGAAGTAGGTATTAGAACAATGGCAGCTTTGGATGTAGACTAAATACAATGTGAGTAGGAGAGGGATAGTGCAAGAGAACCGAGCTTGGCTTATGCAATTCCTACTAGGATTTATTACGAGTAATACAACACAAAACATCTAGAACCTAAAACTATCCTTCTTGATGAACAAAACCTGCAACTCTAATGGCTTCAGACTGAAAATGAAACTATCCTACCTCAATTTATTGTAGGAAACATTAATAACACTAGAACAAAAAGATCATGTGGCTTCTAAACAGAAAAATAATACTAATTATGCATGGAATGAATGAAAACTATTTAATTCCTAAGAAAGAACTGAAAGACTAAACTATTGAAATGAGAGGATGAGGGGCCATTTGCTTGTAATCAAACCAACTATTTATAGAATTCCCATTCACACAAAGGTATCTCCAACTAGGAATCTTTTACCATTAAACAATGGAGAAACACTATTCTAGGGAACATAAAACATAAACACTAGCCAAAGCAGGTGAGAAAGTTGGTAAAAGTTAAAAATTTACGCGAGTCGTGTTTAAAGAAACGTGCTGGAAAATGCGTGAAGGACCACCGCCCTAAGTAGAGGGGAAGTTACAAGACATCGACCCTACCTGGGCGGCGGTCACGAGACTGCCACCTAGGCAGGGCAGCAGTTTCATCACTGAAGACAAAAATGCAAAGGAAAAGAGGGGAAAAGAGCAAAATAAAGCACGTGGAGGCTAAACAGGGCACGTGGGATGTTAACGTATACTTAGAGAGATTTTCCAGATCCTGAACACCTTGTGAGGAGACTTGTATCATCATTGGGGCATGTGTAACATCGTTATAGCAGCGTAGTACCCTTACAATTTTTGGTACGTACAACCACTCTCAAAGTCACCTACAAAACTTACATTTAGGCCTCTAACTGAATCACTATCCGCTATACTTAAATAGTTAGAGGTGATAGCCATGGTGTAATACCCAACCATAATGGTACCACATCAAGAAAATGCCCCTAAACCAAGATGGTTTAAGTTGCACGAGTATTGTGACTTTTACCATGTTAAAGGACATAAAATTGATAGATGCCTAAGATTACGACATTATATACAAGACCTCATCAAAGAGGGAAAAATTCCAGTAGATTCACCGTCTGACATAGGGAAATGTCTTGATGAGAAAATGGGTATATTCAAATAACCATTTCCTAAACATGAGGGTAAGAAGAACAAAAATCCAGATAGTAGATAGACCTCTAATGACTATAGAACCAATGATTACATCTATCCAACCATTGATAATTCATTTGGTGCCCTCATTGGTTGCATATTCTTGTCTAATGAACAAGTCAATACCCTTAGGAGCATAGAAAATAGTTTTGTTCTAGGCACATGACATGCTCATATAATGATAATGAATCCTCTACCAATTTCTCAAGAGGGTCATGTTGATGTGTAATCAGAACACCCCTGAATGTCTACAACTCAATGGGTTGAAACTATCAATGTGATTACATAACATGGAGATTTTACTAAAGTGTGGGACTTTACAATCAGGAAATATCTCCTGATGAAGTTCATTTCCTATTCCTCTGTTCAAGTCCACACATACAACTTATAGAGGATCTACTCTAAAATCTACTCTAACTTTCCAAGGAGACAGGGTTAAGAATATGCAAGAACAGAAACCTAAACTAATAAAGGTGATGCATAAAAGGAATGTTGAACAACTACTTTGCCTTTAAACATAAACCATGAAATGTAATACAACCACCACACATAGAGAACCAAGATTGTAGTGAGATATATGGGAGATGCAATGAAAAAAAGAGAGGGTTGAAAATAATCCATAGACATGTATTATTGCTCCAAAAATTTGATAGAGTACACTACAATGGCCAAGAGGAAAGATTGCATTATACAGTTTAAATGGGAGGTTTGAAATCCACAAATTCACTGGCAGATAAGATAATAATGGAGGGTCGAAAGACAAAATGTCCAACCTTTAGAAAAATTCCCCTCCTTACAATATATGGGAAACAATGAGAGAAGAAAGAGAGAGAGAAAATTCCAAATCCATCTTCAACCATCCCAAAATAGACTTGAATTCTCCTACAAAAATGATGGGATTTAATGGAAAACACATGCCTCCATTTACTCTTCCTTGTTGGGAAAGAAAGGAATCCCATACCTTCATTATGGTGGTAGGTGAAAAACCCTAGGAAACCCTAAAAATGGCAAACTAAATTTCCCATTTTTGAAGAATTTAGTCTCCTCCAAATTAAGATATCTAAAATCAAAAGTGCAGAGCAGACTGTAAGATTTCTAAAAAATCCTCTCTTTCTCAAATCTGAACTTCCAATAGAAATATATTTCCATCTAAAGGTCGAGCTATCATTCTATAAAAATGGTGGACAAAGAGTTCTGAATCTCTTAAACCTGAAAGCCTGAAAGTCCAAAATTTCAAACTTTTAGGTTTCAAATTTTTAGACGTTGAGGGTGAATTTTTGCATTTTGGTGGTTTGAGACTTCCAAATCTCCAAAGTTTGAAACCCCAAAACTCTGAAGTCTTAAATTTCAGACTTCAGACTTTCAGGATATCGAGCTTTTTGCTCATTTCTTTTCTAGCACAATTCCCAAAATCCCTAAAACCATGAAAGTCCAAATTTTTTGAATTTTGGATTGCGGGATATCAGAAATTACTGATCCATTTATGGCATGCTTTTCAAGCTATCTGAAACCTTGAAATCCTGAAAAACTCAAATTTCAGACTTTTAGAATTTGGGATTTCAAACATTTGGGGCAAATTTTCCAACATTTCCCCTGAGATATCTAAAACCCCAAAACATGAAAGTTCAAAATTTGGGACTTTTAGAATTTGGGATTTTAGACATTGCCAACTATTTTTTGCCCTTATTTTCTCTGAAATGCCAAAAAAATACTAAGACTAAAAAATTTGAGCCTTTCTCCATTCTTCTTGTCTTGAGCTCTGATATCCTTCGTCATTCCTATTGGCCATTGATTTTCTGACCTTGCATTTCATTGATGATCTTACCTATAATTGTTATGATTATACTAGTTATACAAATAAACAAGAATGTGATGAATAATGTAGAAAACATAAAACAAAAAAGAATGCAATAAAACAAAGAAATATTTTACGTGGTTCACCCAAATGGGCTACATCCACAAGAAACAACCAATCCTTTTATTCAATCTAGCCAAAATCTCCCACACAATGCAACCACTAATATAATGAGCCCCATACATAACGACCCTTTAAAGATATTAAAGTTTTTATCATTTTGAGGAAATATAAAAAACCTCCTGTTAGATCTATGACCTAATAAGGAACGGTGCAGATTTCACAATGCATAAATACATATAAAATATGGCTTTCAGTGATGCTGCCCCAAAACACCCTCTGAGGAGCACGACCCCTGGACCTCTCACTAGGGAGGCCATCCCCCTAGGCTCCGTAAGGGTGGTGAAGCCCCCCTTACAACCCCCTTTGCTATCAGGCTCCACAACCTGCAATCCCCCACTTGGAGACTTGTTGTTGTAACTCCACTACATCTCTTTCTTGGACTTTTATTTTTCACTTATTTCTTCCACTTCAAGATCAATCTTGAAGACCCATAGAAGTTGAATGTGAATCTAGATTCTCCTTTGTCATTGGATTAGTAAACATATCAGTAGGATTATCATCTATATGAATCTTCACTAACTCAAGTTTCCCATCCTCCAACACCTGTCATATGAAGCGATATCTTTGCTGAATATGTATGGTTTTGGAATTGAAGGCCAAGTTCTTTGCCAGGTGAATTTCACTTTGACTATGACTGTGTAACTTACAATCCCCTTGTTCCTTACCCAAATCCTCCATGAACCTTATCATCCATAACATTTCCTTAATTGCCTTAGTTACTGCAACATATTCTGCCTCTGTAGTAGATAGGGAAACTACCTTCTGTAACTTTGAGATCAACCTCACTACACCAACACCAACTATAAATACATATCCAGTAGCGGTGTTTCTACTATCTACATCTCCTACCATGTGTGAATCCACAAATCCATGTAAATTATAATCTTACCCTGAGAAGCACAATTTCCTACTACTGGTCCCTCTCAAGTACCTGAAAATCAACTCAACTTCCTTCCAGTGTGCTTTACCCAGATTTGTCATATACCTGCTAACAACTCCCACTTCTTGGCAAATGTTTGGCCTGGCTCAAACCATGGCATACATGAGGCTCCCAACTGCTGAAGAATAAGAAACCCGTGTCATTTAATATTTTTCCTCTTGTGTTTTTGGGCATTGTTCTTTACTTAATATAAAATGCCCAGCCAATGGTGTATAAATTGGTTTCACATTCTGCATCTGAAACATCTCTAATACCTTTTCTACATAGTCATCTTGAGAAAAAATTGTTATCACCAAATCATAACACCCTTTTTTTTACACAAGTGCATATACTTGAGCTCACGGTGTGATTGGATAACATGGGTACTATCTGTAATTTGTGGGACTTGCTACTTGAGACAGACCTCCAAAGAAAGCTAGTTCTTACTCCTAAACTACCTTCCACAATCTACTTTAATGTAGGTGAGACTAACTGTCCTAATCTAACTTTCTAAGGGACCAAGGAGAGAGAATGCATAAAACATGAAATCCTACACTACAATGGTGATACATCATAAAAGGAGGGGTGTGAGAGTAGTTTTCTAATGTGTGAGATACGAAAGCAAAGTGCACACTAAAAGGGGTGATGACAGCCATCCACAATCTAGCTAAATGCATTCACAAAAACATTTCAAACATACACAATGATAATGGATCCCTACAAGAGCATACAAATAGACACAATATTCTTGTAATGAAGGTTGAAAGGGCAAGAAGAGTGTAAACAATACAGCAAGGGAAGATGCATCCACAAACTTGTATTTTATTGCTTCATGATATGCATAGTTCGATCTATTATAAGATAAGGGCTTGGATCACCAAGCAAGGAGTCCACTACAAGGGCCTGCAGCGCATTAGCTTCACAAAGCAATTTTGACAGAGCTTTGCTATAAAAAACTCTCCTTCTATACAATGAGCCTAACACTCCAATTTATTAGAAAAGAGAAGAGAGAGAGGGAAAAATGGAAATTCTAAAATCTATCCTTCAACCACTTATAAGAGGAATTAAATGGAGTAAAATGATTACATGTTACTTGAAAAATGCTCCTGATACTATCCCAGGTGCTGCAGCAGAGAAAGAATGATGACCATGCCTCTTAATTGCACTCCCAACTACCAAATAAAACATTGTCATGAACCAAGCCACGTTTTATGAAACTCCCCATCAATTTCTCATTAAATATGGAATTTATTGATTTTTGTGCATCGGTATTGAAGCCATGATTCCAATAGTACTAATTTTGTGTGATTTCATTGAGAAATGCAAAAGTTATGGCCTTTTGAGTGCAAGCAACTATTTTGGGTCTAGCAGACGTTTTCTATCATTTGACAGGAATGAGCATTAACTGACTGGAGATGAATATGTTTCTTTTATTTAAATATATCTACCCTTATAAAAATTTAAAAATCCAATTTTTGTGACGCAGAGGATGTCATGCTCATTCCAAAAAGTCCAATTTTATGAAAATCAGAGCTCAGAGTCAAAATTTATGGCCGTTAGAAGTTTCTAGAGGCCAAAGTGTGACTTTTCCTTTGAATTGTGGGTATTTCAGCAAAATCACGTCCGCGTGTCCTAGATGTCCCAGACACATTCTTCCACATTGGCCAATTTGGGCTTCAATGTCCCCTTTTTTGGCCTTTTTTTCCCTTCCGTGTCCCGCGCGTAGTTATGTCCCAACTGTCCCAGATGAAAATCTCCGCACCACCCACAATAGACCGAATTACAGAAAATTGGTTGATTCACGTCCTGTGTATACTTTTTTCCCAGCTGTCCTAGACCACATAGAACAAAATCTTCCACTTTTGTCGATTTTCACTATCTGCGGCCATTTTGGCTTTGCGCATCCCGCGCGTCCCGACGTCCTAACTGTCTTGCGAACCGCCTGGGACAAAAAGTTCTAAATTTTCTGATTCCTTTGTATTTCGGCCCCAAACTTGGTACGATGAATATTGGTACAACCCATAGCCTCCAGACCTGCAATGTTTTAAAACAAGCCCGCGACTTCATTTTTTAGATTTTTTTCAATTTTTTCCTAACTTCTTGGATTTTTTCTTTGGATGGGAAGTTAGAGAGTAGGCAAGGGGGCCTCAAAAACACAATTTTGGGCCTTGAATCAATTTTTCTTTCTTAGGACTTAAGAATTTGTGGCATGTTATCAAAATTACCTCGAGGGGTGAATTTTGGATAACAAAAACCAATTTCTTATTTTACCTATCCCTCTTGATTTACATACCCATTATTTCTTTACTGTACCCAAATCCTTCATTTCAAATGTTTTTGTAAGATTTCCCTTAAGCTTTGCAATTTCCTGCATATTAGACCCTTCTAAAAGAATATCGTCTACATATAACAAAAGAATAATATAGCTCATACTATCCAACCATTTAAAGTACACATAATGATCTGATTGACATCTAGTATAACCATGCTCATGCATAAAACTATCAAACCTTAGATACCAATGCCGAGGAGCTTGTTTGAGCCCATATAAGCTCTTCTTCAACCTACAAACCAATTTCTCCTTACCCTTCACCTCATATCCAAGTGGTTGTTGCATATAAATATCCTACTCCAATTCACCATGGAGAAATGTCGTCTTGACATCAAGTTTCTCTTATTGTAAATCTTCATAAACAACTAAACTTAATACAGTACAAATAGAAGACATCTTTACAATAGGGGGAAAATTTTCATCAAAATCTATAAATTTATTTTGTTCATATCCCTTCACTACAAGCCTTACTTTATACCTTTTCCATCCACCTTCTTCTTCTTTCACATGATAGACCCATTTGTTTTGTAGTACTCTCTTCCTAGCCGGAAATTTGACTAAATCCCATGTTTGGTTCTTCCCCACGGAGTCCATATCCTAATTCATGCCACACTCCCATTCCTTAGTGGACTCCACTTGCATTGATTCATTAAAGCTCTCTGGATTACAACTATCTGTTATTAACAAACAATACAAAGTAGGGGAAAATATTTCTATAGGTATACTAATATGTTGTGACCTTCTTACCGAAGATGGGGGTGCCACAGGATCATTATTTTCTTGTTGTTCATTTTCTTGAATTTCTGATAGCGGTGTTGATGCCGATACTAGATGTCATTCTCGTTCTACAGAACTGTCAACCTCGGTACCTGTAGGTGGATATTTTCCACCTGAGAGTTCATTTTTAGGAGCTATATCCTCAACCAATTCATCCTTGGGACTTTTGTCATCCTGTACCTGATCCCTGTCCATTCTATTTTCATGCCAAACAACATCATGACTCTTAATTATCTTAGATTCATCTAGATCCCAAAACTAAAATCCATAATCATCATTCGATCCCTAGCCTGTGAATGTACAACGTTTGAATTTTTAATTCAATTTCTTCTTGTTTTCTTTATTAACACGCACAAATACCTCTTAACCAAATGCTCTTAAAAATTAAAGGTCTACCTCTTTCCCGATCCAGGATTCTTCAGGAATTCCTCCATCTAGTGCACTTAAAGGCCCATGGTTTATTAAGTACACAACAATATCTATGGCCTCTACCCAAAAATGAAGAGGTATCCTCACATAAAATCTCATTGACCATGCATGCTCCAGTATTTTTCTATTCATCCTCTCACTAACACCATTTTATTGTGGATTCCTGGGAACTGTTTTCACTCTATGAATCACATTCAAGGAAAAATAATCATTAATTTTACTACTACAATACTCAACGCCATTATCAGATCTCAAACATTTCAATTTAAAACCACATTTATTATCAACAAGTGCTTTCCATTTCTTAAATGTATCAAAGACATCAGACTTAAGCTTAATGCATTACACGCATACCTTCCTTGTGGCATCACCTATGAATGTTAAATAGTATAGAGAACCACCACGAGATGCAATACGTGCCAGCCCCCACACATCTGTATGAAATAGCTCCAAATTTTTCTCTTTCTTGGTATTCCCTACCTTGATAAATTTAACTCTTTTTCTGTTTCCCAAAAATGTAATACTCACAAAACTCTAAGTCCAGTTGCTTCAAAATTGAAAGCTTACCTTTTTCCTATAGAATTTTCACGCCCTTCCCACTCGTATGTCCCAATCTACTATGCCACATGTTGGCATCCTCATCTAAAGTAGACAATATGGTAGAAGAATTAGATATACAAGTATACAAATAAAGAGTGCCTACTTTCTTACCTCATGCCAATACCATGGCACCCTTGGTAACCTTCAAAGAATCTGGAGTGAATGTGGCTGTGTAACCTTCACCACCCAACTATCTTGCAGAGATGAGATTTCTCCTGAGGCTAGGTGCATGCCTCGCGTCTCTCAATATCCATGTATTTCTGTTATGTAATTTCAGGTTTACATTTCCTTTCCTGACAATGTTACATGGATCATCATCGCCCATATAAACTTGTCCAAAATTTCCCTGGAATTACTCTTTAAAATAACTCTTATCAGGGGTTGCATGAAAAGAGGCTCCTGAATCTATTACCCAATATTCTACTCTAGTATCAAGAGACAGTATAAGAGCATCATGAACAATATTACCTGTCAGATTTTCCTATTTAATACTTTTAGGAGGGTTTTCTTCGTTTCCTTTGAACCAACAATAATTTTTAGCATGTCCCCTCTTTCCACAGTTCCAACAAGTAATGTCTCTACTCCTAGATTTGGATCTTCCCATATTTTATTTAGATCTCCCACGAGCCTTACTCTTTGATTTATCCTTGCTCCTCCCTTTACTCTCCATACTCAACACATTTCTAGAAGAATAATTTTCCCCTCTACTTTTCCTATGCATTTCCTCATTTAAAATGACACTGACTACATCTTCAAATTTAAGAGAAGTAGTTTATGTATTACTAACTTCCATTACTAAGTTGTCTTAACTTTCTAGCAAAGAACATGGGAATAATAATGCTCTAACCTCCTCATCAAATGGTATATTAACTAAATCTAACTGATTTAAAATAGTGTGGAAATCATTAAGATGGTTAGATATAGATCCACCTTCTTGCATTTATAGATTAAACAATATTTTTATCTAATGAAATTTATTGGATGCACTAGGTGTTTCATATAAATTAGCTAGCATTTTCATCAACTCTACCATACTCTTCACCTGTGAGATATTTGAATCTACGGACAATGCAAAACTCAATTGAATCACAGCAAGATCCTTCCTATCCAGAACCTTCCACTCCTCATCACACATGATTGAGGATTTCACTTATCCACCTCCTAAAGGTAGGTATAGATCCTTTTGATATAGGTAATCATCCACCTGCATTTTCCATAGCTGGTAATTTCGGTTGTCAAACTTATTATCCTCCACCATTATTGCTTCTCCCACTCGAACAAAAATGCCTCTGTGAGTATACTACCAACAAAAAAATCTCAAACGTGATCTGATACCATTTTTTAGGATTATACCAGTTTTATAGATAAATAATGATGCAATGAATAATGCAGAAAATGTAAAATAGAAAAGAATGCAATAAAATAAAGACACAGATTTAATGTGTTTTACCCAAAATGGGCTACGTCCACTAGCAACAACCATTCATTTTATTCAATGTAGCCAAAATCTCTCAGACAGGGCAGCCACTAATACAATGAGCCTCATACATAACTACCCTTTAAATATATTAGGGTTTTTATCATTTTGGGGAAACATAAAAAACCATCTGTTAGATCTGTGACCAATAACGAAAGATGCAAATTTCAAAATGCATAAATACATATAAAATTTGGCATTTGGGAGTTCTTCCCCTTAACTCCTACTAGGGGGGGCATCCCCCCTTGTAACCCATGTCACTATTAGGATCCACAACCAATAACAAGTTGATTTTAAAAATAGGATGTGAGCTTGTATGTGTGAACCAACCGCTCCATCTCTCCTATGTTTATTTGATCAATTTTTCCTGAGGGGAAAAATTGGATAACAGGTCAATATAATATAATAGAGAAATTTGAGATAACCACAACTAGTATTTGCATGTTATATGTCATAATATTCTCTATTACTCTTACAAGCATCATGTATAAGACATTACAAAGTTAAGGGGTATCCACTAATGTTCATCCTGCAGAACTTCAAGCGATACTTACAACCCTTGATTCCCACGATCATATCTCCTTTGATTGTAAGGAATAGCAAGAAATAACCTAGAGCATAACTTACCTTTATACATAAAGGTTTTTATTACTTGTCATAAAATCAAGACAGTTCTTGTGGATGGCGGTTCTGGTCTAAATATATGCACACTGAAGCTAGTCAAGCAACTAGGCTATTTAGAAAAATATTTTAGAGCTACAACTATCACCATCACAACCTATGATAATTAGGAGTGAGAATCAATAGAACTATGGTAGTTCCCATGGAAGTAGGACCAACTTGTCATGATGCAACATTCCATGTCCTTTAATTGGATCTTCCTTACAACATGCTCTTAGGGAATCCATGAATTCATATCATGCAGTCCATTCCTTCTAGTTTCAATGCATCAATTTATACCATGAGGTACAGATAATCACCATTTTATGAGACCTTGAACCATTCACACACTATAGAGCACTACACAGTTTCTCTTATGCAGCATATGAGTATCCTGCAGTAGATGTTGTGTTCCCATTACAAATAGAGGCTATAAAATATTGCATTCATCTAAATATAATCAATTCTTGTAATCATAAATTTCCATCACTGATTAATGCATTCAGTTCAAGAGAAGAAATGTCTACAAAGTATGTCCCAGATGAAAAATTCACTCTGTAATAGACCTTCTCAAAATCAGACCTCTCAGTGTCACACAAGATATGTGGAAAGCCATACTTTCAGTTTAAGATCACTAGAGATAGATAACCTGAACCATTGGAGTATAATGTCCCTAGTGGTCTCTTATCTAGGGAGAAGATGTTAGAAGATCCCATCGGAATGGTAACTGAAGGTACCATGACACCATGTTATCAAGCTATGTAGTATATTAAAGGCCAATGCATGATGTATGTCATGGGTTATAATGGATTTGGATGTGGCATTAATGCCCAAGGAAGGTTATAACCTATTCATAGTCCTCATTGTAAATATAACAAACAAAGCCTTAGAATATGGACCCATGATGATCCATTTGTTGAGATAGATGTCACCTCTTCTGAATGTGAGGATGGCTCATCTCATTTAGACAATGATGCAGATTACCAATGTAGCCTATATGAGGATCTTGCCTCCACTAACATATTTATGAACTCAGTTGTTTTTACTTTGTCATAATCTGACACCCCATCCAATTACCAAATTACTCTAGTATATCCCAAAATTATAGATTAGGATCAAAAATTTCACGTACTGATTGATTTCTTTGAGAATGGTAAGGCATTTGCAGAGTTCATAGGACTTTGGGATTCTATCCCGAATGGGGATCATAAGAAAGGTTTTTCCATCAAACTAGATACTTGCACATACTGTGCAAAACAAGAAAATATGTTTGGATGCTTGAATAAAATGGGTGTAAGAAAAATAAAGACTTCTTCAAAAAAATCCTTGTTGAAAGAACAAGCAAAAGTCTCATAGTGACAAGATCTTTGAGGCACTAGTAGACAAAAAAAAAAAGAACCTATAGAAAAAGTGGTATACCCATTCAAAGATGATGATGAGCAACCAATGGAGGTTGATCTTACTCTTCCCTCTGATTATACATGGATGGAGGATGCTTCTAAGATGTTTGTTGAATAAATGATCAGTGTTAATATCGGTTCAAATGGAGAGCCTAGAATGATAAAGTTGGGAGCTTCACTCTTAGCGCAAGAAAAAAAACTATTTGTAATATTATTAGGTAAATATGCAGATATATTTGCATGGGCATACATATATATTCCTGAATTAGACACTGAATTTGTCGTGCAAAATATTTTTGTGCACCCAGATGCCAAATCTATCAAGAAAAAGTTAAGAAAGACACATCATTAGATTGCAATGCTTGTTAAAGAGGAACTAGAGAAGTTATTATATATAGACTTCATCAAACATATTGACTATTCAGATTGGATATCCAATATGGTCCCATTTTGAAAGAAGTTGGTTGGTATAAGAATATGCACCAAATTTCGTGATACTTCCCCTTGCCTAACATCGAAATTATTGTCAAGTCAACTGAAGATTATGAAATGTTATCCTTAGTGGATAGTTTTTCAGGTTATAAGAAAATCAGGATTGTAAAGGAAGATTAAAATAAGACAACTTTTAAAACCCCTTGGGGGATGGTTTTCAACAAGTTCATCTATTTTGGGCTCAAGAACGTAGGGGCTAGATACCAATGTGCAATGAATGTGATTTTACATGACATGATGAATGGCATCATTGAAGATTATGTTGATGATATATTAGAAAATTTAAAAACTAGAGGAGAGTACCTTGAAGTTCTGAGATGTATTTTTTAGCATCGACGAGATTATAAGGTTCAGTTAAACCTTGAAAAGTGTGTCTTTGGCATATTATCAGGAAAAAAAATATGTTTAATCATTTCAAAGAGAGGGATAGAGGTAGATCCATGAAGGTTGAAACTATTATAGATATGCCACCACCAAAGAATCTTAAGCAACTTCGAAGTCTATAAGGTAAAATTTAGGTAATCTGCCGATGTATTTCATAGGTTATGTATAAGTGTCATTCCTTTACACATATTTTGAAGGAATATGTTACATTGAACTGGGGACCAGATTGTCAAAAGGCATTTGACTTACTCAAGCAATATCTAATCAGCCCACCTGTTCTCATGCTTCCTACCCCACACAAACCCTAATGTATATTTTAGCTAATAAATTCACCATTGGTGCACTAATTTCCCAGTATGACCTTCACAAAAAGGAAAGGGTGTTCTATAACATTAGTCATGCTCTAATTTCCTTTTAGCTGAATTATCCACAAATTGAAAACTCTTGTCTGGATGTATTCTTCACTTTTCAAAATCTTTTCCATTATCTCTTGAATAAAAAATCCAAACTAAAATCCAAAGTTAACCTTCTCAAGTACCTTTTATGCAAACACAAGGTTATAGGATGAATGGCTAATTGGATCATTCTCCTAAGTGAATTTAATATTGAGTTCATTAACCAAAAATATCTGACGGGACAAGTATTGGTAGATCATTTAGCAGAAGTGACTCTACCTGGCATGGAGCCATTGTGTATGGATATACCAGATACATCCATGATTTATATTTAAGATTCCATCGTGTGGAAAATTCATTTGGACAGATCATGCACATTTCATGGATCAAGAGCAGGAGTAGTGCTCATCACTCTCACATGAGAGGTTATTCCAAGAGCATTCTATTTGGGATTCTCTTATACTAATAATATTGCAGAGTATAAGGCACTCATTGACGGCATTAAGTTATCTATCACTTGGAATATCCAATAGATTTGAGTCATTGGAGACTCCCAACTGATCATTAAACAAGTTAATGATGAGTATAAGGTTAAAGATGAAAAGTTGATTCCATACAAAAACCTGGTCAAGACTCTGAAAGAATAATTTATATAGATTGTATTGTAACAACAACCAAGGTTACATAATAGAAAAACAAATAATATGGATACAATTAGGTCTCTATTACGCATTCCCCCTCAGGAAAACAAAATTCCTTTCTTTTTGGAGCACTTACAAGTTCCCACATATAACATGCCAGAATTTAGTTTGGCATGTGAAGTTGTTGGTTCACTCTCCCCTTGGTATGATCCTATAAGATGACATGTTTCCCTAAATATTTCACACATTGAGAAGAAATTCCTTATCTATTGTATAGCCCATTATACCCTCCTAGGAGGCTCCATTTATCGTCGTGGTTATGACAGGAATCTGCTACGTTATCTTGATGTTACACAGTAATTCCACGTTGTAAAAGAAGTACATAGTGGCATTTCAAGAGTGAATACTAACAGCATGGAGCTAGCTAATAAATTGTTAAGAGTGGTTATTAGTGGCCAACCATGGAAGCTGACTGTTTTAATTTTGTGAATAAATGTGAAGTGTTTCAAAAGAATGGCAACTTGATACATGTGTTAGCACAGGGTTTGCAACCCATCGCAACACCTTTTCCATTTTCTAAGTGGGACTTGGATATCATAGGGAATCTCTATCTTCATCGGATGTCCATACCCATATTATTACTAAATGGGTAGAGGAAGTACCTCTCACTTATGTCAATGGTGCACAAATTTCAAAATTCATCATGAATCACCTCATTTCCCAGTACAACATCCCTTCCACCATTGCCGCAGATAATGGTAAGTATTTCAAGAAAACAATAGTAAAAAAATTGTTCCAATGATTCCATATTCAACTCAAGTGGTCTACACCCTATCACCCTTAAGGTAATGCATAAACGGAGGCCACCAACAAAACTCTTGTATGAATCATGCAGAAAATGGTTAGTAAGACTGGTTGTAATTGGCACTTACAAATACATCCTACCCTTTGGGCCTATCAAACCTACATCCAAAATCCTACTAGTGTGACCCCATATTATTTATTTTATGGCACTGAAGCCATCATACCCTTGGAAGTGTATCTTCCCTCTATGAGAATATCTCTCTGAGACTATCTCTATAAACAAGTATACTACATAGTTGCTCCCATGGTAGAGCTAGAGTTGTTCGATGAGAAGTGTATGAGAGCAATCAATCATATGAAGATTTATCATCACAGAGTATCACGAGGTTACAATAAATAGGTCATACCATGTGAGTTTGATGTAGGTGATCTCGTGCTAAAGGAGAACTAGAAAAAAACTGTTAAAGATAAAGAAGATAAGGGAAACTTTGAAGAAAACTAGCTCAGACTTTATGTGATCATTGAAAATTATGGATTAGGGGCTCATAAATTGACCTACTCATATGGAGAGGAGATCCTAGAGCCAATGAATGCCATGCACCTCAAGCAGTTGTACACTTAAGCATGGATGACATATCATAATAGAATTAAAAAAGAAGAAAAGAAAGAAATAAAAAACAAGAAAAAAATAAAGTAAAAAGTAAAAAAAAAGGTCATCCAAGTGTGAAAACCATGCAATTATGGCACATTGGGTAGGTCCTTGAGTGAAAACTAGTTTTTGGAACTTAGGGAGGATTTGTTGTTCACGAGCTACTCTGACATCTAGATGAGTAACTATCACTTCTATTTAGGATTGGCTCCCCTATCAAGTCTAGAAATCCTACTCAACCTATCATTCCAAGCCATGATCTAGCTCATATGTTCTTATGTCTATGTGAAGGAATAACCTTTGTATATTCCTGTGTAACACTGGGGGCACCATCATGTCTAAAAAATATTGAACATACACACGTGGTAGTTTTCCTTTATATGTTCCCAGGATGTAAGACCGATCAATTGACCCAGGTTCAAGTCTCACACTGGGGGAATCCATGTTTCTTTTTCTCTTTTAAAACAAAACTTCTAAAAACACAAAAACATTGTGAAAAAGGTACACAAAAACCTAAAGATTTCAAAAAAACCCTCCTAGGGATAGTGTTACACCAAAATAATAACATTGTCTTAACGAATCCCCGAAAACAATGTGAACAGTATCCTTCAAAAGTTATCTTTTAAGAGAACACCAAAAACATTAGAAAATATATCAATATTTTCCCATGAAAACAAATTAATAGTTTTCTTACTGTTAGTTGTTGGTTTATAAAGTGTTGATTGCATTTTATTTTCAAGTTGTATGTAATAAATTGGATTCATTTGCTTAGGTTAAGTGTTACATAGCTATTTCATTTAGTTAATTTTATCTTTTATACTTGCTTATAATTATTGTGTGTTCATTAGATTTATTTCAATTGCAATTTGTTATATGTTTTAAGATTGAGTTCAATTGCTTAGTTTAGTTGAGTTTTTACTTAGCTAATTACATTAGATTCATTTTACATACTTGGGAATATTTATAATGTATTAATTTGTCCTTTGGTTTTTCTTGTAAATTGATTGTAAATATTCTTTTCATCATAAAATAATCATCAACACATTATCAAATCTATCATCTATCATTCATCGCATCTAACATCATCTATACATCATATATATAAAATGCTTCGTTTTACATCAAGCATGTATGGTAAGATAATCACCATATACCGTATCATCAATAGGAAAAGAGGGATTTCACATGATCACAAATCTCTCCCCCCTACACAAATTTAATCAATATCATCCCATCCACTAATCTAAGAGAATCTTATTTAAAAAACATATGATATCATCTAAAGATATATGAATAATCTAAAAACATGTGTTACATCATAAACATTTACCATAATACATACATAAGAAACAAAACCATACAACATCGTGATATATTAATAAACATCCATAGAACATGAGTCATCATCATAATACATATAAACATGATGAAATATAACGTCAAATGTCCATATATACATGTAAAATATTTGTGTACAAATGGATATGCATCATCGATACAAAATCTGCCATCAAAAGGCACAAATCATACCGAAGACTTAAAAAGAGGAATACAATAACAATGGTACATCATTACATAAATCAATCAAAATCAGCCTTTATCCTAGGAATACATACATATATAACGTAATATCATAAAAACATAATCATCTGTGACTCTCACCTTCTCCTGGGATTCCTGATCTATGACCTAGAGGAGAAGTGACTGCTGATGAGAAGGCCCAACCAAACTTACAACACTCTCCTAAATGGTAGGATGTTGCATGGATCTCATGTATCGAGAGTTCATGTACGACCTGGTCCTAGGCCTACTTATATCCAAATTATCTAGGGGTGTCACTCTTAGCTCCGCAAGAATTTCCTCGAAATATGTGGCCATATATTAAGATCCGCACTGCTAGCCCTATTCATATATGAAAAATTATGAGTCATCCCACTTGCCATCGTTTCCTTTTGTATGGTATAGCACTCTCTTGAAACCCATACCAAATCCACCTGAGCATGTATCAATGTAGCAAGAAATTGATCTCTAGCAGCAATAATCATCTTCTCTTGGCCCATGACCTGAGCAATGGCCTGGGCCTGATCCCTCTGAGTCACTAACTACTGGGCTTGTGCATGAGACTGTTATAAAAAACCCAAAATCTATGTAGTCTTAGCAAATAACTATTGAATCTACTAGAAGAATATGACACTATATCTACCACCTCCCTAAGACCTAGTCTCATCCCACTCTAAAATAAAAACCTGTAACTGACCTGTGAGCTGATCTCTCTCAATAGATATCAAAACTTACAAAGCTATGACCTGTTGTAACTGTTTCTGTAATGTAGCTCTTTGGTCTCCATTTCCACCATGAGCACCTCCACCATCATGATGTGGACTCAGAGGGAGACCCTTTTGTGGGACCTGTAGTGCCCACTCCCCTTTGACACCCACTGATACTTATTCTGATACAGTTGACCACATTATGGACATTATTATGTTTTGAGATAATATGTTGTTAGACATTTGATCATGGATTATTGTTGATTTAGATTTGGTTATGATGCATGATGATTATTAAAGACACTCATATGTGGATGATGATATAATAATTGACATAGATTTTTTATGGATGTTGTTCGGATGTATGATTTTGGATATTATCATTAGATCTAGAAAATGTATATTGTATAATGATGATATAGTTATTAATTAAAAATGAAAATGATGTAGTTACTACTTCGATGTTGATGTGATTCATTTATATCATGTTGGATTTTCTGATATGGCCATGAGACCGAAGTAGGTATTTGTGTTTTGTAGGTTTAAAACATCACAACAAACATCGAGGGATTGGAGACCAACCACAATGGAATTCTAGGTGGATTCGACAAGGTCACCATGACAACCTGTTTTGTGTATGTGTGTTGTTTTGTTAGGGATTCCCGTGGGGGAGATCACCATTACATGTGACCATGAGTTTGTGTATTTTAGTAATGTGTTCATTTCTTTGAATTAATTAAAATTGTGATATAATTAATGTGAGTACATTATGATTAAAATTTAAATAAACTAAATTGGGATATGAGAAAGTAATTATAAGATTTTTTGGCTATTTGTATTAAATATTTAAGGGGTGTGTAATTTGTGTAAGAGTTTGTGTAAGTCAGCTTTGGAGTATGAAATACTCCACCTCCACGACAAATTCGAATTTGTCCTTGGGGGCTGTTTTTGGAGGCTTGTGGGACAAGTATAACTTTTCACATGCCTCTAAATTTAATTTACCAACCATACTTATGGTTGAAGAAGTGATTTGTGACTTTTATAATGAATTTTATTAATCATATTGCATGTTTTTAATTACAATCTCTTACATTTTATATAATTTGTTGTCCCTTGAGGTGTGGGCTTTTTGAAGTGTGCAAGTAACTAGTCATATTTTCACCCACCTCTTTATTGTGCTTGGGAGATTGGATTTTTTTCTTTTTCGTTTGAATTGATGATGCGTGATGTGGCATCCTACATGGATCCACATCATCCTCTCTTATTCCCTCTTCTATATAATTCAAACTCTTGCCTTGTTTTGGGTTGCTAAATCAATTTGCAACTTCTTTGGGGCGCATTTTTTTCTTGTGTTGGAGCTCTTATTTTTGGAGGAAGTTTAGATAGAGATTTGCATTCTTGCGAGATTGATGTTTTGAACTGTGTTTTTGGAATTTGAAGCATGTTGTTAGGAAACAAAAGTTACCATGGAGAGGTAGGAATTTAACTCTCCTTTTATGTTGTTATTTTCTTGTTGTGTTGTGTGAATGGTGTATGTTTGATTTAATTGTTGGCTGGTTGGGTATACTGCCTTAGGAATGGTGTAGGAGAAGGCTATGAGGAATCTATGTGGGGGAGCACAAGGGAATGCCATTGGCATCATAATTTTGTGGAGGGAGTTTGGGTTTGGGATCCACCATGGAAAATAAATAGCTTGCATTTCTTACTTTGTGGGGGGGCATAAGGACATGTGAGTGATGATTTATTTTGGGGGTTTGTTCTGGTGGATGCCCAATTCCCAATTGGGAGGCATAAGTAGCTTCCCCCATAGACCTTGCTCCTTTAGCTTGCATGATCAACCCTGAGTTTTGATTAGAATGCTTTCAATTGCAGTTGTGAACTGTTGTTTTGTGTTGAACAATGTTTTATATTGAATTATGCATGTGAAAGAATGTTGTGTGTTGTGGAAGCTAGTTGTTTCCATGGGTTGAATCACACCTCTTATTGTATTTTGGTTGGGGCTCAGGGGCCAATGATGAAGGAAGGATTCTCCTTTCATTGGATGTCTTGGTTGGGTGGAGAGAATTTTCTTTCCCCCACTTTTGTTGTGATCAATTAGAGAAAAAGAGAAAATGTGCATGTTGTTGTCTTGGAGAAAAGAAAAAAAATGCAGTTTGAAAGTCCCTTATGAAAACATATTCATCTGTAATCCTTTCCCACTTGACGTGGATGAAATTTTAATATGTATTTTGTGAAGAAAGATGTATGTAATTTGATTATAAAGTTATATATTTGTGTTGTGAAAGACATTGAAATTCTGATTCTATTAATTGGAAAGAAATAGAATTATGTTAATTTTCATTCAAGGAATGAAAGAATGTAAAGATGTTTCTCCTTTTGAATTAATAAATAATTTCAATTTCATCTCTCTTTTACATTGTTGTGTTGAGTTGGAATATCAAATTGTGATTGGAATCTCTGTTTAATTGTAAAGGAAAGAAATACGTATGGAGGAAGTATATTGTTTTGTATCCTTGAAAATATATTAAAAATTGGAAATCATAATTTGTGATTTAGCTTTGAAATGATTTTTTTTATAAAAAACTAAATGTATTGGGTTAGTTTAGAAATAAAAACCACACTTGAATGATGAATTTGATAAACAAATTGCTAGAAATGGAATTTCAGTTATAAACTTAAAACTGACAAATGAATTTAATTAAAATGCACACTTCAGACCTGCACACATTAATCAACTTGGAAATGTTAAAATTTAGTATTCCATATCATAAATGAACTCAAATTGAAAAAGAAAACTTAAGAAAACTATTTAGAACATTGTAAAATCCAGCCAATCCTTTCGTTGACCATTTTCTGTCAATTGTTGGAAAAAATTCAAACTTGAATAAATTGAGAAAATTTACTTCCCTAAGACACTTTAAACCCTCCCTATAACAATCTTCCATGTTTTATTTGCATGTTGAGTGAAAGAGGAGATCAAATTTAATCAAATTTGAATGTTGGAAATTACCAATTGGGTTTTTAAAATATTGCAGATCGTTTTTTGTAAAATTTACCCTTTAAAATTTATCAAAAAGTAAAATTTATGACTTCTATGCAAAGAGGGCATTGAGAGATTTCCAGAAAGTTCTTGTTTTCCCAAAACCGAGATTTCTAGCTCAAGTTATGGTCCTATGAAGTTTTCCTGCATTGGTAGGAAAATTTGGGAAAATTTTCCATGGCGAGCCCATGGCCCGAAAATTTCCCATCGAAATTACCTTTAGAATTTTTTTTGAAAATTTTTGAATTTCTCTCTGCCATCCCATAGCCAATTAGAGGCTACCACATGGCATGACAGAGGTGCTGAACCTTTGCGAACTTCACCTTTAGAAAATTGTTTTGGAAATTTTTCCTAAAATTTCTCGCGACCCCACACACCCGCCCCTTCCTTTCTGAAATCCTCCTTTGGATGCGTGGACCCATGATCCTAACTTTCCCCTTATCTGCCCCTTCAGATAAATTCACCAATAATATCTTCCACCTACCTTTCCCTCTACTTATTCCCCGTGAAGGCCTGTTGAGTGCCACATGTCCCTAGTGGACCAGTGGGCAAGTGGGCGTTGTTTTGTCTTCTCTCCCTCTTGGGCAAAATGCCCCAAACTCTCCCGCCACTCCACCCTTCCTTCACCCTCTCCCACTTTGGATCAGCACCTGACACGTGTCTCTAAAGGACCCACGGAGGCATGGGCACAAATAATAATTTTCTCCCATGCAAGGAAAAAGCCCAAACACCGCCCCGCGACCCGCCAAGCCAAATTTACTTTTCACCCCCGGTTGACACGTGTCCCCTTTGGGGAAAATTTGATCCCTAAACTTTGCCAGTCCATATCTTGAGTTTCTGAAGGAGTTAGGAGGAATTCTTTATATCATTGGAAAGGGTAGAAAAATTCCTATCCAATACAAATGATCTAGGGAAATTTTGGAAGCGTTATAAGTGAGAAAAATCAAGTTGAAACTCTGAGCCTGTTAGAGAGTGGATATGGGGGTAAATTACTCTCTGAACCTAACTGAAAATTCTAATCCTAAAATGTGAACCTTATTACCTTTGATAATTGTTAATGAAGGAAAAGTATGATATAGTATTTTTAGAATTGTTCCAGAACCTAATAGGATCAATTGTTGTCTTGCAACTTGGTTGTGGACACTTCTAATAAAAAAAATTATTCCATAATTTTGTAACTAACCCTAGGTTGTTTCTTGGGTCTCAAGTGGGTTGTTTTAATATACATCACACTTGGTATCAGAGAAGTGGCTCAATTGCTTGGAACATTGGGGACACTAGAAAACTTGAGACATGGAACTTAGACCTATCACAGTTTTAAACCTAGAAAACAACCTAGCTACAATTTGTATATTTTAGTAAATATGGAGGTTGTGTAAAACATAAAAAAATAAACTAACTCTCTCTTTGTTCTATGCAGGAGGATCAGATGGAGTGAGAGGAACCTTCATAGAGACTTAGACTCACCACCACCACCACCAGCAGATCAGGGTGTAGCAGCTATCCTACCTAAGATTCTATAGACCCTTTAGGATCTTAATGTTGCTCTACACAGAGGACTAGGAGGAGGACATGTAGCCAACCATGACAGAGCCCCTTCTATCAAGAGCCATGTATCTCCTCAACCCAGCGAGGAGCATAGAGGAGATAACTCCCATGTCGAGTCATCTAGAGAAGAATCACCATCTAGGAGATAGGGTGACAAAGTTCCAGAGCATAATGAGTTATCTCGGAGCCCTAGGCTTAGGAATGAATGTGTAGAGAGACCTAGAGGCCGCCAGACCATAGCTGTAGATCACATCAAGGAGATCTTGAAGCTTAAGCCCTCACATTACTCAGGTGATATGGGTGGATTTTAGGAAGAGGCCTAGCTAGAGAGCTTGAGTGGTTGCTTCAAGATTTTTCCTTGTTTTAGCAACATGAAATCTTGTGTTCTGATCCATCTACTGAGGGATGGAGCAAGAGTATGGTGGAGGACAAAGGATTAGAAGCTCCATGTGGATTCAGAGACAGTGTCCTGGGAGCTATTTGAGGATATATTTATGAGCAGGTATTTATCATAAAGGTTCATATAGCAGAGGATTGATGAGTTCCATGACCTCCGATGGGCATCCCTTTCTATAGCAGAGTATGAGAGTAGATTTATATATCTACTCCAATATGTAGAGTATATACAGGATGAGTAGGTATGGATTCACAGGTTCATTCGGGGCATGAATTTAGATATTGGAGGTGCTATGTGGATCCACTGCCGAACGACATTAGTTGAGGTATTTGAGAAGGCCTATAATGTAGAGGAGACTCGGGGAAAGATAAAACAGGCTAGAGACCAAGTCCAGAGCCACATACAACAGATGCATGATGGTAGATCGAAGGGGTCAGTACCCCTTCCTCATGGTGGCCAAGGTACAACATAGTCATCCTTTAAGCCACAACAGCAGTAGTCCTGCCCATCTTATAGACCTCCACAGAGAGCTGATGCATAGAGAGGTCGGAGTATTGAGCCTCCTCCTAGGGATCCCATAATGACACAGGGTGGACCTAGAGCTCAGTCAGTGGGAGCTCGTCAGCAGAGACTTCAATAGACCATAATCAGATCCACACCACAAGCTTCTAGGGCACCTACTAGAGGTGCTACTCATTAGGGAGGATTAGGAGGATGTTTTGGTTGTGGAGTTACTAAACACTTTTGTAGAGATTTCCCTCAGAACCCTAACAAAAAGGGTAAGACAGAGATCTCCGAGCCTACGGTTAGTGACATGGGACACAATCACAAGATTTATGTAGTGGTTGAGAACCACTAGGAAGAGCATCAGAGCACAGTCATTGAGACCACATATAGCATTAGTGGTATTCCTATCCCTGTATTGTTTCATTCTGGTTCTTTTGATTCTTTCATTGCACCATCTTTAGTAGAGTGATGCAGGCTAGTGGCAGTTAGGCTGGGTATTAGTTGGGATGTCGAGATGGCTTTGGGAGATAATATCTCTATAGAATCCTTAGTTAAGGAGTGTGTAGTGGATTTGGGACCTTTCACCACTATCTCAGATCTCTATATTCTTCCTTTGGGCTCGTATGGAGTCATTTTGGGTATGGATTGCTTATCTGCACACAGGGCCAGGATGGATTGTTATCATAAGACTATATCTTGTGTAGATGATATGGGAGATGAGTTGGTGATTTCTGGGGTAAGGATACCCATTTCTATTTGCACCATTTCTGCTATGCAGCTTAAGCAGTGTGTGTGATGGAGTTGTCAAATGTATGCTGTGACAGTTAGTGACAGATCAAAGGATGGGTCTAGTGGACCATCGCTAGATGATCATCCCATTTTGAGTGAGTTTGCAGATGTCTTTCTAGGGGAGCTACTGCAGTTACCACCCCCACGTGAGATTTATTTTCATTGAGATCTAGTTCCTAGAGTAGAGGCTATCTTACGAGCACCTTATCGGATGACCACCCCATAGCTCTGTGAGCTCAAGTTGCAACTTGAGGGCCTTATCCATCCTAGTGCATCCCCTTGGGATGCACCAGTGATCTTTGTGAATAAGAATGATGGATCCTTGCGGTTGTGTATTGATTACCGCCAGCTGAACAAGGTAATGATCAAAAATCATTATCCTTTTCCACGTATTGATGACTTGTTTGATTAGATGAAGGGAGCCATGGTTTTCTCTAAGATTGATCTTAAGTCAAGATATCATCAGCTGAGGATTTCAAAGGTGGAAACTCATAAGACCTCCTTCCGTATGAGATATGGGCACTATGAGTTCACAATGGTACCTGTTGGTTTGACTAATGCCCCCGCAGTGTTCATGAGTTTGATGAATGGGCTATTCAAAAAATTCTTAGATCGCTTCATCTCATCTTCCTAGATGATATTTTTATATACTCATGTACGCATGAGGAGCACAAGGGGCACCTTCACCATGTTCTTCAATGTCTTCAGGAGAAACAAATTTATGGGAACTTGGAAAAGTGTGCATTCTTTCATACAGAGGTGCAGTATTTGGGTCATATCATTTCTAGGGAAGGTATCGCAGTCAATACTTCCAAGATTTTCTTAACTTTCCCTATTGGCCCATAGCCAATCACAGGTTGGCATGTGGCATGGAGGAGGGGTGGAACATTTGCAAACTTCACCTTTAGAAAATTGTTTTGGAAATTTTTCGTAAAATTTCCCATGACCCTGCACACCCACACCTGCCCTTTTGAAATCCTCCCATGGACGTGTGGACTTGTGCACCTAACTTTCCCCTTATCTCCCCCTTCGGTGAAATTCACCAATGATCTCCGCCACCTACCTTTATGTATACTTTGTCCCCATGATGGCCTATTGAGTGCCACATGTCCCTAGCAGAACCGCAGGCACGTGGAAGTTGTTTTGACTTCTCTCCCTCTTGGGTGAAATTCCCGAAACTCTCCCGCTACTCCACCCTTCCTTCACCCTCTCCCACTTTGGATCAGGACCAGACACATGTCCCTAGATGACCTATGGAGGCACGCGTATAAATGGGAATTTTCTCCCACACAAGGAAAAAGTCCAAACGCCGCCCCGCAACCTACCAACCCATATTTACTTTTCACCGCCGCTTGACACGTGTCTCCTTTCGGGAAAATTTGATCCCTAAACTACGCCAGTCCATATCTTAAGTTTCTGAAGGAGTTAGGAGGACTTATTTATATCATCGGAAAGGTGAGAAAATTTATTATCCAATGGGAATGATTTAAGGAAATTTTGGAAGAGTTAAGAGTAAGAAAAATCAAGTTGAAAGTCTAAGCCTGTTAGAGAGTGGATATGGGGGTAAATTACTCCCTGAACCTAACTGAAACTTCTAACCCTAAAATGTGAACCTTGTGACCTTTGATAACTGTTAATGAAGGAAGGTATGATCTATAATTTTAGAATTGTTCTAGAACCTAATAGGGTCAACTGTTGTCTTGCAACTTGGTTGTGGACACTTCTAATAAAAGAAATTATTCCATAATTTTCTAACTAACCCTAGGTTGTTTCTTGGGTCTCAAGTGGGTTGTTTGAATGGGCATCACATGACCTATTGTCTAACCATAACCTTCCCTGGGGCACGAGGAGGAAGAACCTATTGTGCACGTGGGAGCAACTCTTGTAATGGCATATGAACCCCAACTAGAATCTCAACTAGAGGTAACTACATATACAAAATCTGGGCCACCTATCTCTTTCTAGCCCTATGACCCTGTCCATGTGGTTGTGGTGGTGGAGGACTGTTGACACTAGAATTTTCCTCCGTAATTTCTATTCCATTAATGTATGTATTAGGAATAGGATGTTGTTAAGTATAATTAGTAGTAGTGTCCGATAGAAGATAACGGCGCTGCCAGTACGACACCGCCAATAATGTATAGTACAGCAATAGTCAAAAGTACAATAGGAATGTTGTGGTAAAAAGTAAATAGTTGTCGTAAGTGGTCCAGTAATGTTAAAATGTCAAAGTTGGGGTAAGTAGAGAATTAGGGTCTACATGATTAGGAATTAGAAATATTATATTGGTAATAAGGAAAAGGAGTGAGGTCATAAATATTTTGTATATTTTATTTATTAAAAGTCTAAAAATGTGGAACCCATGTGAAATGATAAGGTTTATCTTATCTTAAAAGATAAGCTTACATGTACAGATAAGAGTTAAGGTATGGAATATGATTCGTGAGAGTGGATTTCTTATCATATCTTAGAGATAAGATGGATAAGCCTAGAAGTCTATAAATAAAGAGGCCACTCCCCTCATTTAGCATAGAAGGAAGTAGTGAGAAATATTGTATGAAGTGTGTAAAGGAAGCCATCAGTTTAAAGGTGTGTTGAAGAAGCGATTAAGAGGTGTAATTGTAAAGTTTCTCCCATAGTATTGGTGGAAGGAAAGTGAAGTCAATAACACTTGAAGTACCTCATGGGTGAGATTGTAACAATTTCATGTTAATATTATAATTTACTTTGATATTTCAGATTTTTCATCATTCCGTCTTATCATAGTCGATGGTATTCTTGTGTTATGTTTGTTGTTTTGTTTCCAGATTACATCCACCAAACTAAAGGCTGTGCATTAGTAAATAATCATAGCACGAGGAGTTCCTGGTGAAGAATTATCATAGTGCCAGATTGGTGATGACATTTTGGTTCCGTTGCCGGGACCATTCCTCGTTGGTGGATCTTCTGGAGAGATATTCCCACTTAGTCAAAAATCAATTGGAGGGTTACCTTATTTTTACTGTGCCTAGTAGTTACCATGGTAAAGTCATTCTTGCCATGAATAGTAGCTACCATGGTAAAGTCATTTTTGCTGTGAATAGTATTTATCACAGTAAAGTCACTTTTTACCGTGAATAGTATTTACCGTAGTAACTTCACTTTTTACTGTGAATAGTATTTACCACAGTAAAGTCAGTTTTTACCGCAGTAAGTCAAGTTTTACCATAGTTACCGTGGTCTTTTCTATTTTACTGTAGAAAGGTGTAAAGTCACTTTCTATTATAATGATTCCAATTATTTGTGCACATAAGTCTTGTTGATTATACTTGTGGGTTGGTATTTTAGGGTGGTTACTTTTAAAAATGGGGAAGATTCCTGTTTTTTCAGCCCAATCTAATGAAAATGCTTCCTCTTTCATTCAAGAGTTTAAACGATCTTGTATTTGTAATGGCCTTATAAGAAGGGAAAAATGGACTGAATTTTTTCCTACCTTATTGGACGGTTCAACACTTAGGTGGTTTGAAACAATGGGTGAAAATGTGAAAAATTCATGGGATTTATTAACTAAAAGTTTTCTTGAAGAATTTGGTGAACAATAGAAATATACAGATCTCATGATCGAGATCACAAAGCTATCCCAAGGAGAGAAGGAGAAGATAAAGGGATTATCATGCTCATGTTCTAGAGCTAAGGAGGAAGCTCGATGCCCAGATCCGGAAGGAAGGATTAGCGGATGGGTTGATGAATGGCGTGGATAATCTCCTATGTAAGCACTTCATTCTTGGGATGAAGCCAGAGATCAGACAATGAGTGAAGTATGACCACCCAGCTACCATTGAACAAGCAAAGGAGATTGCAAGAAGGCAAGAAGAAAGCATGGAAGAGGAGCCCAAAGAAATTGTTGCTAAAGTAGAGCCTACACCAGCACCTTTGGTCCAGAATCCACAACCACTCCCGGTGAGCAAAAATATTTCTCCTAGTACATCTATTGAGTATGAAGATCTGCTAAAAAATATGGGTCAGTTAACTATTAATCTTCTTCAAGGAAAAGAATTTAGTTCTCAGGGAGGAGATAGAGGTCCAAAAAGAAATATTTTTGAAGTTCTATGTTATGGTTGTTATAAAAAGGGTCATTATAAGTATAATTGTCTAGATAGAGCTTCTACATCTGGTAAAAGAGATAATGATAAAGGAAAAGCACTTGTGAATTCTTTTGATGTAGTAGATAAGAGCAGAAATAATGAAGTAGATGTGTTTGTAACAAAAAGAAAGAAAGAAAAAGATACTCAAGATGGAAATGATCCTAAGAAGATGAAAGGAGAAACTAGTAAGAAACATAGGAGAAGAAAGTTGGGTGTGCAGGATTTTCTGATTTCACAGGGGCAAGAACCATACTCCATCTTGGAAGATCTGTCAAAAAGGCCTGTAAATATTACATATGGTCAAATCTTGGCTATGTACTCTGAGAAGAGGTGGGAGTTGCGAAGTGGACTCAATGCTTGATGAAGGAAGGAGGTTGAGGTCCCTGTTTTTGAGGCAGAGGTGGATCCCTATGCTCCACAAGCTGAGGTATTATGTAATGGTTTTTCAATTCATGATGTCTTAGTTGATGGAGGTGCTGTAGTTAATGTAATCATTGAGTCTGTAATGAATATGTTGGGTTTAAAAATTGATCGCCCTTCAACACTTATGTTAAGGTCATTAAATAAAGGAAAACTAAACTAGAAGGTGTAGTTTCAAATGTGGCAATATCTATTATGGGTGTTGTATGTGTGGTAGACTTTCTGGTGATGAAAAATGGTACTGTTGCGTACCCAATACTGCTGGGAAAACCATGGCTAAGGAGAGTTAATGCAAGAAACTACTGGAATGAAGGTTTCATGACACTTGGACGTGGTAGAGAGGGGTTGAAGATAAACGTGATCCCTCGACATCATAAGGGACAACTTGTGGATTCAAGTGATGAAACTGATGATTGGACATCCTCTGATTACTCTAGTACCTATGAACTGGATACTAAATATGAAGAAAGTGAGGTTGATGTTTCAGTCATGGATACCTTCCAGTCACACCAACTTAGGACCCCATAAAATTATCTGAAGAAGAAGTTGATGATCGTCTCCAACAAATAAAGATTGGTGATGTTGTGATGGAGAGTGAGAAGGAATCCTACCTCCATCTCTTTCGAAGGTACATACACATATTCACTTTTGATTACAAGGAACTCCATCAGGTAAGTTGGGTAGAACATTCTATTGAGCTGGTAGATGGTGCTAAGCCCATAAAGCAAATGCCATATAGAATGAATCCTAATTTTTCCAACACTGTAAAAGAAGAAATAGATAAGTTGCTTGATGAAGGATTCAGAATCAGTTTCTCCCATTATGATCTCAATAAAAAAGAATGGGAAGCTATGCATTTGTGTTGATTACAGGAAGCTCAATAAGGCAACAAAGAAGGATCATTACCCTCTTCCATTTTCAGATCAGATTTTAGACGAAGTAGCTGGCCAGGAGTGCTATAGTTTTGCTAATGGATATAGTGGCTACAACCAAGTTCGTATAGTAGAGAAAGATCAGCTGAAGACCACGTTCACCACTCCTTGGGGAACATTTTCTTATAGAGTTATTCCTTTTGGGTTGTTTAATGCTCCGGCAACATTCCAGCGTTTGATGAATAGGGTGTTCGAACCCTACATTGGGACCTTCATCAGAGTATTTCTGGATGATTTTTACATCTATGGGAGCAAGTTGGACCACCTGCACAAGATTGGGACAACATTTAAAAGGTTAGATGAAGCACAAACCTCACTAAAACCTACAAAGTGTGTATTTGGATGTTCTAAAGGTGTTTTGTTAGGGCATGTTGTATCTAGAGATGATATTGGTACTGATCCTGATAAAGTTTAAAAAATCAAAGAGTTACCATTTCCTATGAATAGAAGTAAGTTGATATCATTTTTAGGCCATGTGGGGTACTATAGAAGGTTCATCAAGAATTTATCAAAGATTGCACAGCCACTAACCCAGTTCTTGAAGAAGGATGTTACTTATGAACCAGGAAGTAAGGCGCATGAAGCTTTTAGACAACTGAAGGAAGCCCTGGTGTCTTCACCTATTTTAAATAATCCAGATTGGAGCAAGCCATTCATTGTGTACACTGATGCCTCAGATGCAACACTAGGAAGTACTTTGAGCCAAAAGGATGAAAATGGGAATGAACATCCAATTTGCTTTGGGAGCAGACAAATGAGCAGTGTTGAGGTAAATTATACTGTAACTAAAAAAGAGGCTCTGGCTATAATTTTTGCGGTAAAGAAGTTTAGGAATTACTTGCTAGGGAAAAAATTTCTAGTTGTAACAGATCATCAAGCTCTAAAATATATTGTAAATAAGCCTAACCCATTAGGGAGGATAGCAAGATGGATAATTTTGCTACAAGAATTTGAATTTGATATTATAGATAGGCCAGGAAAGAAGCATGTCAATGCAGATGCACTCTCTCAAGCCTATGATGGTTTAGGATCATCTTGTGATGATGATGATTTCCCCGATGCAGCATTGTTATCCCTTGACACAATCCCTATTGAATACATAGATATTTGGAATTATCTGAATGAATTCAAGTTTCCTTATGGTGCTAATGTAAAGACTAAGAGAAAGATTACTCAAGCAAGTCATCCATATTCTATTCTGCATGGAGTATTATTTCGAATAGGACCTGATGGAAAGTACAAGAGGGCAGTTGGACATGATCAAGGGAAGGAACTGATAGAAGAATTCCACAATGGTACATGTGAAGGGCACTTCTCTAGACAACTTACAGGAAGAAGGATCTTCGATGCAGGTTATCACTGGCCCACTCTTTTTAAATATTGTTATAATTATTGTAAGACATGTGATATTTTTCAAACACATGGTAACCGTAAGACTTCATCAACTCCATTATGCCCTATGCTTCCTCTTGGTCCCTTTGAAAAGTGGGGAATAGACATTGTAGGTACACTTCCAACTACCTCACGCCAAAATAAGGATATTGTAGTTGCTACAGATTATTTAACCAAGTGGGTTGAAGCTAGGCCATTGAAAACAGCTTCCATGGATGAAGTGGCAAGGATCATATATGAACGCATTGTCACCAGATTTGGTTATCCATTAGAAATTGTAACAGATCAAGGAAACCACTTCATTAATGAGGTGGTACAAGCCCTAGTCAATAATTTTTCTATTAAGCCCAATCCGACACTATGATAATTCTTCACCGGGAACTCCTCGTGCTATGGTTATTTACTAATGCACAGCCTTTAGTTTGGTGGATGTAATCTGGAAACAAAACAACAAACATAACACAAGAATACCATCAACTATGATAAGACGGAATGATGACAAATCTGAAATATCAAAGTAAATTATAATATTAACATGAAATTGTTACAATCTCACCCATGAGGTACTTCAAGTGTTATTGACTTCACTTGCCTTTCACCAAGACTATGGGAGAAACTTTACAATTACACCTCTTAATGGCTTCTTCAACACACCTTTAAACTGATGGCTTCCTTTGCACACTTCCTACAATATTTCTCACTACTTCCTTCTATGCTAAATGAGGGGGGTGGCCTCTCTATTTATAGAACTTCCAGGCTTATCCATCTTATCTCTAAGATAGGATAAGAAATCCACTCTGACGAATCATATTCCATACCTTAACTCTTATCTGTACATGTAAGCTTATCTTTTAAGATAAGATAAACCTTATCATTTTACATCGGTTCCACATTTTTAGACTTTTTACAAATAAAATACACAAAATATTTATGACCTCACTCCTTGTCCTTATTACCAATATAATATTTCTAATTCCTAATCATGTAGACCCTACTTCTCTAATTACCCAAACTTTGACATTTTAACATTACTGGACCACTTACGACAACTATTTACTTTTTACCACAACATTCCTATTGTACTTTTGACTATTACCGTACTATACATTATTGGTGGCGTTGTACTGGCAGCACCGTTATCTTCTATCGGACGCTACTACTAATTATACTTAACAACATCCTATTCCTAATACATACATTAATGAAATAGAAATTACGGAGGAAAATTTTAGTGTCGACATCTTCCCCCTTCCTAGCTTCTACTCCGTGCTCGGAGTAGACTATTCTGGTGCTTGGAAAATCTTCAACTTGTCGTGGTTGACCCATTTCGTAATGGGAGTGCCATCCAATTCCTCCAGTCGGTACGTACCATTTTCATGCACAACTGCTATTTTGTAGGGCCCCATCCATTTTGGAAGAAATTTTCTCTGTCTTCTTTTTTTTGTATCTGGAATCATATACTAGAACCAAGTCATTCACATGAAATGGAGACCACTGGATCTTTTGATCAAAGTATTCCTTCTGCTTCATTTTCTTCTTATAGCTTGTATCCTTAGCTATTTCCCTCATTTCCTCTAACAAATGAAGATGTACCAACCTTTCTTTTACTGAATCACTTTCATCCATTCTTTCATTTTTCATTACTCTGACCGTGGGAATATCAAACTCAATAGGAAGAACTGGATCAATGCCATAAGCCAACTAAAATGGGGAGTATTCTGTTGCTGACTTTGATGTTGCCCTATATGCCCACAATGCTGCATGAATCCTTTTATCCCATTTATGTACCTGCAAGGCTGCATCTTTTGCTAGAATTTGACACAACACAAAATTTGTTCGTTCCACCTGTCCATTTGTGCTTGGCTTGTATGTTGTTTCCTTCCTGTGCTTAATAGAAAACTTATTGACTAGGGCTTCTACCACCTCATTAATGAAGTGGCTTCCTTGATCTGTTACAATTTCTAATGGACAACCAAATCTGGTGACAATGTGTTCATATATGAACCTTGCCACTTCATCCATGGAAGTTGTTTTCAATGGCCTAGCTTCAACCCACTTGGTTAAATAATCTGTGGCAACTACAATATACTTATTTTGGCGTGAGGTAGTTGGAAGTGGACCTACAATGTCTATTCCCCACTTTTCAAAGGGACCAAGTGGAAGAATAGGGCATAATGGAGCTGATGAAGTCTTACGGTTACCATGTGTTTGAAAAATATCACATGTCTTACAATAATTATAACAATCTTTAAAAAGAGTGGGCCAGTGATAACCTGCATCCAAGATCCTTCTTGCTGTAAGTTGTCCAGAGAAGTGCCCTCCACATGTACCATTGTGGAATTCTTCTAGCAGTTCCTTCCCTTGATCACGTCCAACTGCCCTCTTGTACTGTCCATCAGGTCCTATTCGAAATAATACTCCATGCAAAATAGAATATGGACGACTGGCTTGAGTAATCTTTCTCTTAGTCTTTGCATTGGCACCATCCAGAAACTTGAATTCATTCAGATAATTCCAAATATCTATGTATTCACTAGGGATTGTGTCAAGGGATAACAATGTTGCATCGGGGAAATCATCATCATCACAAGATGATCCTAAACCATCATAGGCTCGAGAGAGTGCATCTGCATTGACATGCTTCTTTTCTGGCCTATCTATAATATCAAATTCAAATTCTTGTAGCAAAATTATCCATCTTGCTATCCTCCCTGATGGGTTAGGCTTATTTACAATATATTTTAGAGCCTGATGATCTGTTACAACTAGAAATTTTTGCCCTAGCAAGTAATTCCTAAACTTCTTTACAGCAAAAATGATAGCCAGAGCCTCTTTTTCAGTTACAGTATAATTTACCTCAGCACTGCTCATTTGTCTGCTCCCAAAGTAAATTGGATGTTCATTCCCATTTTCATCCTTTTGGCTCAAAGTACTTCCTAGTGCTGCATCTGAGGCATCAGTGTACACAATGAATGGCTTGCTCCAATCTGGATTCTTTAAAACAGGTGAAGACACCAGGGCTTCCTTCAGTTGTCCAAAAGCTTCATGCACCTTATTTCCTAGTTCATAAGTAACATCCTTCTTCAAGAACTGGGTTAGTGGCTATGCAATCTTTGAGAAATTTTTGATGAACCTTCTATAGTAACCCACATGGCCTAAAAATGATCTCAACTTACTTCTATTCATAGGAAATGGTAAATCTTTGATTTTTGAAACTTTATCAGGATCAGTACCAATACCATCTCTGGATACAACATGCCCTAACAAAACACCTTTAGAACATCCAAAGACACACTTTGTAGGGTTTAGTGAGGCTTGTGCTTCATCTAACCTTTGAAATGCTGTCTCCATCTGGTGCAGGTGGTCCAACTTGCTCCCATAGATGCAAAAATCATCCAGAAATACTCTGATGAAGGTCCCAATGTAGGGTTCGAACACCCTATTCATCAAACGCTGGAATGTTGCTAGAGCATTACACAACCCAAAAGGCATAACTCTATAAGCAAACGTTCCCCAAGGAGTGGTGAACGTGGTCTTCAGCTGATCTTTCTCTACTATACGAACTTGGTTGTAGCCGCTATATCCATCAGCAAAACTATAGCACTCCTGGCCAGCTACTTCGTCCAAGATCTGATCTGAAAATGGAAGAGGGTAATGATCCTTCTTTGTTGCCTTATTGAGCTTCCTGTAATCAACACAAATGCGTAGCTTCCCATTCTTTTTTATTTAGATCACAATGGGAGAAACCCATTCTGAATTCTCCACAGCAAATATGAATCCTGCATCAAGCAACTTATCTATTTCTTCTTTTACAGTCTTGGAAAAATTAGGATTCATTCTATATGGCATTTGTTTTATGGGCTTAGCACCATCTACCAGCTCAATAGAATGTTCTACCCAACTTACTTGACGGAGTTCCTTGTAATCAAAAGTGAATATGTGTATGTACCTTCGAAAGAGCTGGAGGTAGGATTCCTTCTCACTCTCCATCACAGCATCACCAATCTTTATTTGTTGGAGACGATCATCAACTTCTTCTTCAGATAATTTTATGGGGTCATGAGTTGGTGTGACTGGAAGGATATCCATGACTGAAACATCAACCTCACTTTCTTCATCTTCAGTGTCCACTTCACTGGTACTAGAGTAATCAGAGGATGTCCAATCATCAGTTTCATCACTTGAATCCACAGGTTCTGCCTTATGATGTCGAGGGATCACGTTTATCTTCACCCTCTCTCTACCACGTCCAAGTGTCATGAAACCTTCATTCCAGTAGTTTCTTGCATGAACTCTCCTTAGCCATGGTCTTCCCAGTAGCATTGGGTACGCAATAGTACCATTTTTCATCACCTGAAAGTCTACCACACATACAACACCCATAACAGATATTGCCACATTTGAAACTACACCTTCTGGTTTAGTTTTTCCTTTATTTAATGACCTTAACATAAGTGTTGAAGGGCGATCAATTTTTAAACCCAACATATTCATTACAGACTCGGTCATTACATTAACTGCAGCACCTCCATCAACTAAGACATCATGAATTGAAAAACCATTACATAATACCTCAGCTTGTGGAGCATAGGGATCCACCTCTGCCTCCAAAACAGGGACCTCAACCTCCTTCCTTCGTCGAGCATTGAGTCCACTTCGCAACTCCCGCCTCTTCTCAGAAGACATAGCCAAGAGTTGACCATATGTAATATTTGCAGGCCTTTTGGACAGATCTTCCAAGATGGAGTATGGTCCTTGCCCCTGTGAAATCAGAAAATCCTGCACACCCAACTTTCTTCTCCTATGTTTCTTACTAGTTTCTCCTTTCATCTTCTTAGGATCATTTCCATCTTGATTATCTTTTTCTTTCTTTCTTTTTGTTACAAACACATCTACTTCATTATTTCTGCTCTTATCTACTACATCAAAAGAATTCACAGGTGCTTTTCCTTTATCATTATCTCCTTTACCAGATGTAGAAGCTCTATCTGGACAATTATACTTATAATGACCCTTTTTATAACAACCATAACATACAACTTCAGAAATATTTCTTTTTGGACCTCTATCTCCTCCCTGAGAACTAAATTCTTTTCCTTGAAGAAGATTAATAGTTAACTGACCCATCTTTTTGAGCAGATCTTCATACTCAGTAGATGTACTAGGAGAAATATTTGTGCTCACCGGGAGTGGTTGTGGATTCTGGACCAAAGGTGCTGGTGTAGGCTCTACTTTAGCAACAATTTCTTTGGGCTCCTCTTCCATGCTTTCTTCTTGCCTTCTTGCAATCTCCTTTGCTTGTTCAATGGTAGCTGGGCGGTCATACTTCACTCGTTGTCTGATCTCTGGCTTCATCCCAAGAATGAAGTGCTTACAGAGGAGATTATCCACGCCATTCATCAACCCATCCGCTAATCCTTCCTTCCGGATCTGGGCATCGAGCTTCCTCCTTAGCTCTAGAACACGAGCATGATAATCCCTTATCTTCTCCTTCTCTCCTTGGGATAGCTTTGTGATCTCGATCATGAGATCTGCATATTTCTGTTGTTCACCAAATTCTTCAAGAAAACTTTCAGTTAATAAATCCCATGAATTTTTCACATTATCACCTAGTGTTTCAAACCACCTAAGTGTTGAACCATCCAAAAAGGTAGGAAAAAATTCAGTCCATTGTTCCCTTCTTATAAGGCCATTACAAATACAAGATCGTTTAAACTCTTGAATGAAAGAAGAAGCATCTTCATTAGATTGAGCTGAAAAAATAGGAATCTTTCCCATTTTCAAAAGTAACCACCGTGAAATACCAACCCACAAGTACAATCAACAAGACTTATGTGCACAAATAATTGGAATCACTATACTAGAAAGTGACTTTACACCTTTCTACAGTAAAATAGAAATGACCATGGTAAACTATGGTAAAACTTGACTTACTGCGGTAAAAACTGACTTTACTGTGGTAAACACTATTCACAGTAAAAAGTGAAGTTACTGCGGTAAATACTATTCACGGTAAAAAGTGAAGTTACTGCGGTAAATACTATTCACGGTAAAAAGTGACTTTACTGTGATAAATACTATTCACAGCAAAAATGACTTTACCATGGTAACTACTATTCACGGCAAAAATGACTTTACCATGGTAACTACTATGCACAGTAAAAATAAGGTTACCCTCCAATTGATTTTTGACTAAGTGGGAATATCTCTCCAGAAAATCCACCAACGAGGAATGGTCCCGGCAACGGAACCAAAATGTCATCACCAATCCGGCACTATGATAATTCTTCACCGGGAACTCCTCATGCTATGATTATTTACTAATGCACAGCCTTTAGTTTGGTGGATGTAATCTGGAAACAAAACAACAAACATAACACAAGAATACCATCGACTATGATAAGACGGAATGATGACAAATCTGAAATATCAAAGTAAATTATAATATTAACATGAAATTGTTACAATCTCACCCATGAGGTACTTCAAGTGTTATTGACTTCACTTGCCTTCCACCAATACTATGGGAGAAACTTTACAATTACACCTCTTAATGGCTTCTTCAACACACCTTTAAACTGATGGCTTCCTTTACACACTTCATACAATATTTCTCACTACTTCCTTCTATGCTAAATGAGGGGGGTGGCCTCTCTATTTATAGAACTTCCAGGCTTATCCATCTTATCTCTAAGATAGGATAAGAAATCCACTCTGACGAATCATATTCCATACCTTAACTCTTATCTATACATGTAAGCTTATCTTTTAAGATAAGATAAACCTTATCATTTTACATGGGTTCCACATTTTTAGACTTTTTACAAATAAAATACACAAAATATTTATGACCTCACTCCTTGTCCTTATTACCAATATAATATTTCTAATTCCTAATCATGTAGACCCTACTTCTCTAATTACCCAAACTTTAACATTTTAACATTACTGGACCACTTACGACAACTATTTACTTTTTACCACAACATTCCTATTGTACTTTTGACTATTACCATACTATACATTATTGGTGGCGTCGTACTGGCAGTGCCATTATCTTCTATCGGACGCTACTACTAATTATACTTCACAACATCCTATTCCTAATACATACATTAATGAAATAGAAATTACGGAGGAAAATTTTAGTGTCGACAATACCACGTAGGATACTCTGTTGTGCACCCTGGATGTATGGCCTACCTCAAAGCTACCCACTGAGTAGGAACCATCTATAAATAGTTTTTTATATCTATATCCATACCAAATTATGGCCCCATATCAACATACTCTCAAGCCTGACAAGAATACCCCATATCTGGCCCTGTCACATCATATACACTGCCAAATTGTCTCAGGCACTGGTCAACTCTATAAAATTATCACATATTGCTATGGATGCAAAACATCAAATGCTCAAGTGTCACTATACTGAGCCCCAAACCATCTCCTGGCCATTGTAAGTGTCTATATGGCCTCCATACTATCGCAGCCTATTGCAGGTCATCAAACTCATGGTGATAGTGATATGTATCTCCTATGTTCGGTCGTACATCCTCGGTGATTAGAACGTAACCCATAGTAGAAGACTCCTCTAGAGGTCAAACTCTAAAGTCGCCTGTGGGGTGATAAATGGCAATATGGTCCCACACACAAATCTGTAATAAATAGTTTGGACCTACGGAATTCTCACATTATTATGTAATCAAGTGATGGTCCTAATATAAATATGCTAGTATGCATTGGTCCCAATAGTACCGCTCACCATCAATCAATCCACATATCACTCCGATAAGACCAAGTTGAAATGAGGCTATGGTCTTATCAAAGAGAAAAACTCAACTAAAAAATGCCATTAGTTATACTACCACTCGATCGAGCTCAAGATCTACTATACATTGCAATAATTTGATTGTGATACTGCAACAAGGTATATTTTGCACTCCAAATAACTCTAGAATAGAATGATCGATGTCAGACTGACGGATTATATACTGAATCAACTCCTGCCATATAGGGACTCGCATGATGCACCATATGTCCTCCAAAATGATGGTGATCTCCCCAGTAGGAAGTGGAAAAAATTGACTCTCGCTATGCCACCACTCAGCTACGACCTTCAGGAGGCCGTGATATAGAGTAATTTGTGGCATATCGGCCACGTAAGCTAACCTGGTGATGTATAGTAAGATATCTAATATCTTCCAATCCTTTACGTCAAAATTCACCTCTATGGCTGCCAACCGGCCATACCTCTCTCTAGTGTAACGGATGAGTAATCATGAATGCAAAAATAATGATACACTTTTTATGGCTAAATTTATATGTATATTCTTCTATTATTCTTCTAAACATTCTAATGTCTACATTCTTCTACAAATTTCTAGCTTACATTCTTCTATACTTAACTTATTTTTTTCTCAAAATATTGTTAATGTGTTTATTTTGACGTATACACACCTATTTGGGCATATACATGTCTGTCCTGACACATCGCCCCTACCGATGTATGTGTGAACATACCAATGTATGCGCAACAAAAAATTCCTTAACCTACCCTGTCAGATGTTCCAATGCATACACGTCCAATATGACACATACACGTATTGTTCAATGAGTGTGCGTGCGCGCTACCTCCTATTCCCAATGTATACGTGCCCATTCCGGAACCTACGCGTAACATTCAACACATGTGTGTGCACGGATGCATTTTTTCCCACCCAACACATATGTGTCCCCTTTGACTTATACGCATGCATGTACCCATTTTTCAAAGAGTATGTGTAGGCGTACCGATCCTTTTTACATATACGTGCACACATATTCATTATTTTAAGCCCTAATCTACCTTAAAATGTTGAAAATGACATTAATTGTGAAAATTAACAAGAAATGATAGGGTACTCATCTAGCGTCTATCCACCATGTCCCGTATGTACTCCCTGATGCGTTCTACTTGCCTCCTCCTTAGAAGTCTTTTCATCTCTCTCTATTAGCTCACAAAGTCACTCAGGGTGAAAATTTGCAAGATCTCTACAACAAATGAACTATCTATGATGGTTTACCCCCCACGTGGGTATATTAAGTTGTCATGATGTCCTTGGGCCTTGTTTTAACAATTGTCCTCACTCTAACACTTCTTCCGCTGACCAAAATAATTGTTATTTATGAAATAATTTTTTTTATTAATTTTGTGTTATGCCGAGGCAATATTTGCCACCTAGTGCTCCATTATACACACTGGGGAATTTTAAATATTTCCAGGCACTACTTTCATTCTATTTTTCTTCTATTTTACCCACCGTAATGATTATTTTTATTAAATAATTATCTTTTTTCCATTCTTCTTCTAGCCAGGGTATTTTTTTGCTACCCGATGCTTAGTTCTTCACCCTGGGGAATTTTCATGTTCTTTTAGGTGATCTTCCATTTTGTAAATTCTTTTGAGTGATAAAAAAATTCAAAAAATTCAAAAAATTCAAAAATTTATAAAATCATCCAAAATCCCAAAAAAAATCGTAAAACTTTGAAAATGGACTGAGATGGGTTACAAGCTCATTCACAGCTGAAATATTTCTCTCGCATGGCACTCATCTCATATCTTATAGATATTTTTGCATGTTTTTAAATGACAACTTCGTGATCATCTGACTCTACAATCATTTACAAAAGTTATGTTGCTTACTTCACATGTACTTTGGCATAGAATGAGTTTCCTTGTATTGTTTCATCATGCACACTAGTTTTTCAATGGACCCAAGCCTCCTGCATAATCCTCCTTGCATGTACAATTTTATCATGGCATCATTTTTAACCCTTGTCATTTTTCAAAAACATTTGGGACTAAAGCTTGACAAAAAAATCTTTGTGGAACTCTTTTAACATTGTTGGTTTGAGAGTTGTGTGTGTGTGTGTGTGTGTGTGTGTGTGTGTGTGTGTGTGTGTGTGTGTGTGTGTGTGTGTGTGTGTGTTTGTGTTTGTACTTATTTCCCTATGCAATTATTGTTTTTAGTTCTCGTATTGCATTTCATGTTTGTATGTTGCATGGAGTTGGAATTTTAGCAAAGGACATATGTTTGTATCTTGTATTTTCATGTCATTTTAATCTTCTTCGTATGCTTACATTTTAATAAGGACCGATGATGGAGATTCTTGGTAAAATGATATAATAAATAGTGTCTTCCACAATGTTGCATCATAGATAGCTCAATAGACTTTTCTCATTATAGCCTTCTATTTCCACTTTGCCTTCTCTGTCTCTTCATTATTGTTCTATATTTCACGTCGGACATCCTATCCCTCCGCATTTGTATACCTATCTTATTCTTATTTTGATCTTCAATTGACCTCTTTCATCACCACATTGGCACTTGAGGTGGTATCCCTTCAGCTAACTAAAATTTCTTCTACCCCTACAATATTTTAAGTTGTTTGTATCTTTCTACTTTTTTTGAGGTGATGTAACTTACGCAACCCCAAAGAGGGGAAAATGTAGACAACTGTAGTTTGATCAAAGAACTATTATTCTTAATATTACACTGGCTATCTCACTCCTCTCAAATTGACTACACATCATCAATTAGATCTATCTAACTCATCATTTAAAACATTCTAATTGATTGTATTCCTTTTATAATCAATTAAGAAGGCTAATATAGTCTCGTATTGACTAAACACTCATCTTATATCCTTTGAGGACACTTATACTAATTCTCTATATAGTCAATTCATTTCATTGGATTGATTATACCTCTCACAACTCTCTCAAACCCCTAACTCATCTCTAATTAGGATTAACTAATTTAACCTAGAATAACTAGTCCTAAGTAAGCTTTGACCTTTTCTAATATTTAAAAGTGTTTTTTGGCTTATTCATTTGTCCCACATGCACCCAAAGTCTCCCACTTCTGAAATTAGAAACCTATAAATAGCACACTACCCCAAGACCATTTCTAAGAACACTTTCCGTCTCTAGGCTAAATACAGTATTATTACTAGGATTAAGATTTTTTCTTTATTTGTTATTATTGAGCTATCATTTCTTTGGTTTGCTATTTGCGTTAAGTTTTGAGTAAATGGAAGGAACCATATGGCTCTTCAGCCATTAATGGAGTGCTCTCATTCTCATGATCATAAAACTCCTTTCTTAGAATCTAACTAGGTTCATTTTTAAAGCTTTCAAGAGTAGAGGATAACTACATTTGTTTGTTTACTTCAAGATTAATGCATGAAAAGTAATGAATACTTATATATCTCTTATCTAATGGTCCATTGAGTTATTTTTTCAAATCTTTGGGGTTTCTTGAGTGTTCTTACCCCATTTTTCATAGCCTTTGAAAAATTTTCCTTGTACACACAAACATCATGGATGCCTATAAATTAAATAATGCAGCTTATTTGTCATCTACTTTGCTACAAATTATTTATTATCCATGATATATTCACGACCATTGTGTGCCATTTTTGTTTTCAAGCCAATTTATTTATTATGGTGTGGGTGTATTTAGAATTTCATTCGTTCTACCTACAAATATCTAAAAAAAATTCTCCTATCAAGGGAATTGTTCACCTATTCTCCTTTTAAGTATCAATGTTTCATACATAGGTGTCATTTTTTCTTGTGGAATGGAGCATATTATTATCATAGGGTAACTATTTCAATTTTATGTTAGTTGTTTAATGAGGTACTATTCATGTTTTTTGAATCAATACTGAATAGTTATATGCAAGTTAAATTATGTGGGAAACTCTAATTCTTGAACCTTGAAGGAATGCATCATATTGTAGGTTAACTCTTATTTCCACTTTTGTTTTCCATTAAATCTCATCATTTTATATTATTTAGTGCAGTTATTAATGTTTTGATATTTTTCTATTCTTCTTCCTATCATTTCAAGTTTCAAATGTATTTGTCCAATTTTGGAGAATTGTGGAGTATTATAAAGGATCTTATGTAGTTATAGCAAGAACAAAATTTGAATGGAGGTAGTGCGCTAGTGGTTGTGATTTTTTTTCTAAAGATCAAAGTTATCCTTGGTATTTTATATAGTATTTACATTTTGCACCTATGTAGACTTTTATGCTTGTGATAATTATAATGTTTAGAGGTTCCTCAATAATAGAGGCTTATGATAGTGCACTCATAAGTAGTTTAATTGTTTTAGTTGGGTTTGTGAATATGTCACTATTGGTGTCACTTATAGACATTCTCCTGTAGTTATAATGCCTTTCAAGATAGTGACATACTTTCTTTAAATTCATTAGATTTGGTTTTAACCGCACAAACATGTTTTGATCTATATTAAAAACAAAAGGAATATTTTGTTTCATAAAATAGCCATCTAAAAGGTACTAAAACTAGAACCTTCTACTTATCTATCAATACATTTGTTGTACCTCCTAAAAATCTCAATAATAGATTAATAATAATTATAAAATTTTAAATTCAGTGAATACATTAATACTGAAATTATTTTCTAACATACTCCTATAATGCATGCATTGAGGGAAAAAGTACACTTGAAGCCCTCCAATTCTTATTTCTATTGATATTTGATGGAGTTTATCATGTAACCTAATTTTGATCTCTATTTTTTGAAATTTATGTGAATAAAATGAACATATCATAAACCAATAATTACTTATAACATAATAGAATGAATGAACTAAAATAAAAGTTTTTTCTGAGTCCCTCATGTGTAAAATATAGGGGAAAATCCCTTTTGATGTAAACAGTTTATTGTGTTGAAGCGTGCTTTTACTGTTGGAACGACCTTTATATTAATTTATAAACAAAATAATACAAAGAGTTACATAGTAAGGGGATGGCTGACACTGTTCACAACCTCAAAAAAATAAAACAGATGCCACCTGGGAAGACAAGACACAAGCCACAAGGGCAAAAAAAAGTATATCACTTAGGGATACAAAATAGGATCAACACGTGAAAAGAGAGCACCAAATACTATATCATGACACAAAGGAATTAGGAAAAAGGAGTCAAGGAACCTATAGGTGGAGGTGGATCATCTCGTGGTGGAAGAAATATGAGAGAGTGTGGTTCACTTGAAGGCAAATTAAGTAGCCAACCATCCTGGTCGGGCATCTGAACACTCAGTGGAACTGTAATTCCCCACCCAGGGGGTGGTGAGCCACTAAACTCAAAATCCATGCCAGGTGGAGAGCCCAAATTGAAAGATCAAACCACCTCCTTGCCACACTCTGACGGGCTCTAGTCATGAGCACAAGAAAAGGGCCCTGGGTGATCCAGTGGTGGAGATGGCCGAGTGCTTCTAGAGTGGCTGAAGGATCATCCATGACATCTATGATGTGGTTGGGCTGGTGGGGGGCACCAATCATAATCATTTAGAGGAACCCATATCATTGTACAAGGTGCACTTCCCCAGTGATAAAAAACTATTAGAGTTGAGAAAAATCCAACGTCACCTTCTGCGCTTGTTCTTGAATATGCATATGAACATAAGAGAAGATAACCACCTTTTCGTTAATAGTTAGTTCAACACAAATAGTACAATGTTGAATTAAGGTAGTATTCCTATCTTTCCAGAGTTGGAACACAATAATAGAACAAAAGAAACATCAAAGTGAAATAATGTAGGAAGGTAAAGTAGCATGGTCACCAAACAAGGCAACTTTCCAATCAAGAAGCTCAGGGTGAAGTGGCTAAAAAAGGGAGTAAATCCAATGCAAAAAATTTTGAGCACAAGGGAAAACCCAAAAAACATATTTGAAGGACTCCAGATGACCACAACAAGTATATACATGATTATGAATGCCAATATGACATAATATTTCCCCTAATGGAATCCCCTAATAGATCAGACACCAAAGAAAGAAATTGAGCTTCGGATCAAATAGGGGGTTCCATGCTCGTTGCATATGCTTTAACCAGGTGACATGAGAAGAATCCAATGACCACCTGATATTGTGCTTAACTAATGATGGCAAGGTAGGAGATAACAAGGAGTAGATAACTCCATAATTGTACTATAATAGTGGGATATCCACCTTCAATCACCAGTATTTCCACTAGGACTTGGGAATTTGAAGGCCCAGTTTATGTAGAAAAGCCTAAGCGACATAAAGACATCCCCACCATCCGGTTTCCTTCAAGGAAAAAAATGCATCCTTGATAATTTTGATCTACCAATTTTCACTATTGAAGCACACTTTTAAATTTTCATATTCTTAACAAAAATTTAATGAATGTACAGGATTTATATACACTAAACAACTACTATTATGAGTTGAAATTAGAAACCCATCCCATTCTTAACTTTTTAAAATATTAGATAACCTATATGGAATGTATAAAAGCATTAGGAAATCATGAGTAAGGTGTTGGTAATTTTAGTTTCATTTAAGTTGTATTTGAATGAAAATTTGTGATTAGGAATGGGAATTTTGACCTCATAAAAAAATTATAATTTCAAATTTAATCTGGTCTATGTAATATTGTTCGAGATAATTTTTCTAATCATAATAAATTTAAATTTATATTCTATTGTACATAAATGACATTTATTATTGTCTGAGAGATTACTAGAAAGTTTTGATCCCTTCAAGGAAGACATTTCACATGTCTTTCTTATAAATTTATCGATAGTTTAATAGAATAGGTAACAAGATATTTTTTGATAGGCGGCATAGGTGACATTTATTAATACCACATTTAGGTATTGCAAAAATACAACATATTATATAAGCATCATACAACAATATATCAAGAGTGGTACAAGTAATAATGCTCCAACATTAGCTACCCTTCTGCTGAATTTGAATGCATAAGGGAGGTCAACCACACCTATGCGGAAAATGGATAGAATAATGTTTATAAGGTTGTATTCGTTACATGTGTAGAACCTCCCTGCTATATCTCAACATCGATAATGTTTCATTTTCATTTATAGTTTATTGCAAATATAATTCACAAACACTACCGGTGTCACAAAATAGGGGATTTAGGTTGATAAGATCCAATAAATATTTCCATAAAAAATGGTCCATATTTTTATCTATTTTAAGCACCAACTGAAATTTTATTTCCTAGAAATTTAAAGTAATGAGAATTTCGTACTTAAATTCCTTATCTACCATGAGATTCATAAAATATAGCATTCATTTGTAGAGACCTTAGATCATTGAGGAGGTTCATTTGAATTAAGGATTATAATTATTTAGCCTCGTTTATCCATAAGAAACTTTAACTTTGACAATGAACATTGAAATTGAAGTCTTCCCATTCAAGTAATTACGAATATCAATTCTTTCATTTAAATAAATTTGTTTAAGAATATTAAGAGACCACATACCCAAACAACATACTCTAAATTAAAAATGTAACATACATATTTTACTGATTTTAACATCTATAATTTTCAAATATTAGAATCATTGTTTCTTATTGAATTTTTATAATTGTATTATATTTATTCATAATCTATTACATGTCATAGGCATTTATTATTGTGGTAGAGCTTGCTTGAAAATGTCAAGCACTTTTGGAAATACTTTTCATGTGTCTTTCTTATAAATTTATACGAAGTTGGATATAATAAGTAAAACGATATTTTATGATAGGTAGCGTAGGTGACATCTATTAATGCCACATTTATTTCTTACAACACTAGAGAATATTACAAAAACATCATATAGTAATATATCAAGAGTGGTACAAGTAATAATGTTGACGCATTAGCTACCCATCTACTGAATTTGAATGCATAATGGAGGTTATGTATACAATAATGCTTCAAATTTTCTATATGTTGTACATGGAGAACCTCCCCTATTATATCCTAACATGGGTAATCTTTTATTTTTCTTTCTAATTTATTAAAAATATAATTCACAAACACCACCAACATCAAAAATTAAATTTAGTGAACACCACTAGCGTGAAGAAATAGGGGATTTAAGTTTATAAGTTGCAATAAATATTTCATTACAAATGGTCCATATTTTGATCCATTTTTTGCCGCAAGTGAAATTTTATTCACTAGAACTTAAAAGTGAAGATACTTTTGTAGTCAAGTGCCCTATCTACTATGAGAATCATAAAATATAGCATTCTCTTTTTAAGACACTATAGATCCTTGATGATCTTTATTTGACTTAAGGATTATAAATGTTCAACCTTGTTTATACATATTAAGGCACTTTAACTTTGACAAACATCATTAATGAAAGTGAAGTCTTCCCATTCTTGTAATTAGGAATATCAATTACTAATTTCAAATAAAATATTTAATAATATCAAGAGACCATGTACGTAGAAAACATAGTATAAATCCATAATGTAACATATATTTTATTGCTTTTAAGATTTATGATTTTGAAATAGTAGAACCATTGTTTCTTATTGAATTTTTATTATTTTTTTGCATTTTTGTCTTTTTATAATGTTTGAAGATGCATTTCATACTTCTATTATATATTGAATTCATATAATATTGACTTCAATTCCATCAACCATTCTTAGTATTTAACAAAAATTAATGTTACTTATCCTACAATGGAAAGGCATCAAGAAAAATTCCAAATAGTAAGGCACCATACTGTCCAAGATTATTTTTCTAATCGTAATACATTTATTCCTATTCTTATTACACATCACATGCATTTCTTATTGTGGGAGAGCTTTCTGGAAAGTGTCAACCATTTTTGGCAAGACTTTTCCTATTTCTTTATTATAAATTTATCGATAGTTAGATATAATAGGCAACAAGATATTTTATGATAGGTGGTGTAGGTGGCATCTATCAATACTAATGTATTTCTTACAACACTACGACATATTACAGAAGCATCATATAACAACATATCAAGAGTGGTACATGTAATATGGGTGAAGCATTAGCTACCCATCTCTTGAATTTCAATTCATAAGGGAGATCAACATGATGTATGCCTAAAATGGATTCAATAATGTTTCCAAGGTTCTATATTTTGTATATTTATAACCTCCCATGCTATATCCCAACATGGGTAATCTTACTTGTCTTTCTAGTTTAATGCATATCTAATTCACAAACAATACCAATGTCAAACAACAAATTCAGTTAACACCACCAACATCGAGAAGTAGTTGATTTAAGATAATAAGTTTGAATAAATATTTTCATACAAATGGTCCATACTACACATTTTGATCCATGTTTAGTAGCAACTTAAAGTTTCTTCACTAGAACTTAAAAGTACACATAATTTTTTAGTCAAGTGCCCTATCTACTATAAGATTCATGAAATACAACATTCTCTTCTTAGAGACTATAGATCCTTAGGAGCTTCATTTGACTTACGGATTAGAGATGTTTAGCTTTGTTTATTTATAAGACATTTTAACTTTGACAAAGAATATTGAAATTGAAGTCTTCCCATTCAAGTAATTAGGAATATCGACTCTTTCATTCAAATAATGGAGTGTAAGAATATGAAGAAACCACATGGCCAAACAACATAGTCTAAATCAAAAGTCAAACACATATTTTACTTATTTTAAGATCTATAATTTTTAAATAATAGAATCATTGTTTCTTATTGATGTTTTGTTAATTTTTTAAAGATTTTTGAAGACGCATTTGATAGTTCTTTTATATATTGAATTGATGTAATTTTGTCTTCAATTCCATAAGCCATTCTTAACATTTAACAAATATTAATGTTATTGCTCATATAATGGAATGGGCTAACCCAAACTCCAAACAATGAATTTGTTTATTTATCTTTTTGAATGATAACTTTTATGTTTGTGTATAGGATCTTTTAAGGCTTTGTTTGGTTTGTGATTTCCCCCCTCAAGATATATGGCTCATTTTGCGACTTTTATTAAATGATATAAAAAGTAAATAAACATTTGTGTATAAAATAAATATAAGAAAATAATTAATTAGCTTTCCATGGTAATTTCTCTGTACGCTAACACAGATACAAAATAAAGCGTCTTAAACAACTGGTTAACTTGCATTTATTGACTATTACATATGCTCTCATTGAGATTAAATATCCCAACTTCAAATGGATTCAAAACCATACTTCACAGCAGCTTCAAGGATCGCCTCCTTTATATCATTTTCTTCCATGGCCTCCCATTCTTCTACCTGACAAAAAAGGCTTTCCAATTTCAATCAAATCTGTAAAATTAGCTAAAAATCTGGTAGAATGTAATTGCACATTATAAGTTGGTACCTCTGCAAAAACTGTATGGTCATCAGCGGGTAGCAAGATTACAATATATAATGTTCAGCTGAAGGGATTCAAGCTGCACAATTAATCCGTCTTCATTCTTGCAACATATTCTTAACAGATATGCTTTCCTCCCCACCTTGGTCAAATCAAGCTAACATATTACACGAAGAGGAGCATACAACATCAATCTCCATAATCTTAAAGCACCCACATGAGGGAAATAAAAAAGAAGCGAATGATTTAGAATATCCAGAAGGGCACAGGGAGTTACCTTCAAAATTTTGAACGGCTGTCTAGCATCGGTCTTGTCGGAATTTTTCCCTTCTGTACATTCCACGCTGTTGCTACAAATAAGCTTGTTGATGTTTGTGAAAAATCTATTACAGTTACTAATTATTAACCTCCTATCTTGTAAGATTATTTGATCAACAAATATTGGAAAATAACACAACTGTAACTTCACAAATACAAACACATAAAAAAATACCCAACAAGGTGAACACAATATTTTCAGACAATTGTCCCTAGAAAAACCCCATAGGGAAAACTAGTACTATAGATGAGAAATATATTAAACTTTAGCAAATCAAGAGATACAAATACTGCTTGCCTCTTACTGGCAGAGCTCTGAAAATCTCCTAATCCTCCTGCTGATATTCCTCCACTGCTATCTCCAACACTATCATTGCGCCCTTGCTAACACTGCAAGTTTGTCTAAAAAATTCCTTGTTACAAATGACCCAATGACTCCCTTATATACTACTCTTGTTGAAAATCAACGGCCGAGATTAATACAAATGAATGGCTGAGATTAAGACAACTCAATAACCATTAACAACCTTGGTTATGAGGTGTCACCTAAAAGGAGTCAATATTAAATAACAATTGTTTTTATCCTAACAATATTTGTTTGACAAAAACAACTATTTTTTTAAATTCTAGGCCAGAACGAATAGTTGTCCAAACTACCCATAACTAATGCTGCTATCTTCGGGCGAGGACAAACAACTGTCCAAGCTACTAAGATTAACACTCCCTCTTAGCCAGGAAGCTATTCTGCATGACACCCAACATCTCTCTGAAGAAGATGAATTTTACCTTCCCCAATGCCTTTGTCAGAATGTTTGCTACCTGTTGATTTGTAGGTACAAACTGTATCTTAACAACCCCGCGCTGTACACAATCTCTGATGAAGTAATACTTGATGTCTATATGTTTTGACCTATCATGAAACACCGGATTCTCAGTCAACTTGATGCAACTCTGATTGTCGCAGTGTATCACCGTAGTCTCAACCTTCTGACCAAACAAAGCTACTAGCAACTTCCGAAGCCATATAGCTTCACATGTTACCATGCTGGCTGCTATGTACTCTGACTCTACTGAACTCAGAGCCACAGACTTCTGCTTCCTGCTGAACCAAGATACAACTCCTGATCCCAGACTGAAACAACACCCTGAAGTGCTCCTCTTATCCATTGTACTACCTGCCCAATCTATGTCAGTATAGCCCATCAACCTGATTCCTTCACCTCAAGAATATCTAATTCCATACTTGATTGTACCTCACAAATAACGTAACACATGCTTTATCGCAGTCCAATGTACTCTCTTTGGCTCAACCATGAATTGACTAAGAGAGTTAACTGTAAAAGCTATATCTAGCCTGGTATTCACCAAATACATGAGAGAATCAAACAACTTCCTGTATAAGGTGGGGTCTACATCCTTCTCCCTAGATGTGTCTACCTTCTTCCAATTCATGATCATGGGTGTAGACATGGCTTTGCAATCTTCCATCCTGAACCTATTCAAGATTTCCATGCATTATTTCCCTTGCCCAAGGAAAATCTCTCCATATTTCTACCATACCTCCATGCCTAGAAAGTAGTGCATAAGTCCCAAATCCTTCATCTCGAACTCCGCTACAAGATCCCTCTTGCATTCTTCTATGAGCCCTAGTGAACCTGTAAGAAACAAGTCATCTACATATAGGACAAGAATGAGAATCTCACCTCCAACTACCAAGTAGTAGAGATTAGCATCTGCCTCACTCTTCACAAATCCCATTTCCTGTAAGTAACTATCAATGCACTCATACCACGCTCTGGGAGCCTGCTTGAGTCCATACAACACTCTCTTCAATCTACACACGTGGGTCTCTTTGTTGTGTGCTACAAAGGCTTCTAGTTTTTCTATGTATACCTCCTTTTTCAACTCACCATTAAGAAACGTTGTCTTGACATCCATTTGATGGATATGCCATCCCATCTGTGCTGAAATTGAGATTAAAGCTCGTATAGAAGTATACCTAGAAACTGGAGAAAATGTCTCCTCGTAGTCTATTCCCTCTTTCTGAGAGAACCCCTTCTCCACGAACCTTGCCTTATATTTCTCGATGCTACCATCTTCACCATGCTTGATCTTATAGATCTAGCGTGATCCAACCACTGCCCTATCTGTTGGTCTAGGCACTACCTCCCACACATCATTCTGCATAATTGAAGTATAATCCTCAACCATTGCTTCTTGCCACACTTGATGTTGTGCAGCCTCCTAATAGCTAGAAGGTTCACTATCTACCAACATACTAACTAATGCAACATAGTCATCATACATGGCTGGTGATTTCCGTTGTCTATTACTCCTCCTAGGAATACCCACTAACTCCTAAGTATTCTTCTGTGTCTGTTGAACCTCACGGTTCTTACTACCAACCGTAGAGGATTAAATATCAACCTCCATGTCTTCTTGATGCATCTCTTCTTGCACCTGTTGCTCCATACTTTGAAAACTCTCTCCTCCTGAGTCTATGCTTATACTAGTAACTGTACTCAAGCTTTGCTACCCTTGACTCGATTGAGTGATCCTTGGAGCTTCTGTTGGCTACTCACTCTGATCATCTACTGGAAAATCTCTAGACCTTCTAAATGCCTTGTCCTCCATGAACTTGACATCACATCGATTAATAATCCTCCTAGTCCCTAGAATTAATATCCGATATGCCTTTATGGTTTAGCTGTACTCCAAAAAGTACTCTCTCTCCGCAATCTGATCTAACTTGGTACGTGCATCCTTAGGAATGTGACAATATGCAAAACTCCCAAAGATCCTAAAGTGACTAACATTTGGATTCTTCCCAGTGAATGCTTCCTATGGTGTCATCTTCCCTCGTACCTTATGTGGAACTCTATTTTGTATGTATACTGCTGTACTACATGCCTCTACCCACAGATAATGGGGTATATCCTGGTCATGCAACATAGCCCTTGATGGCTCCGTTATAGACCGATTCTTTCTCTCAGCAAATCCATTCTATTGCGGATTATAAGGAACAATCCACTCTCTCTTGATTCCTTCTCTAGTATAGAACTCCTGGAACTCATTTCTTTTGTACTCGCCTCCATTGTCTGACCGAAGAAATTTTATCTTCCTTCCTATCAAATTCTCCACAAGAGCTTTGAACTCTTGGAAGTGACTAAAAACCTCATCCTTGGTCTTCAAGAAGTATATCCATGTCTTCCTGAAGAAATCATCAATAAAAGTAACAAAGTACTGATACCCTCTGAGAGACTTCATCAACATTGGTCCACATACATCTAAATGTACTAGATCAAGAACGCCCTTGGATTTGGTGTCACTCCTTGGAAAAGATACTTTAGCAAACTTCCCCAACACGCATCCCTTACATACATCATCGTGCTCTGTGCTCACCTCAGGAACACCTGTCACTATCTTATGAAGTAATTTAAGGGCTCCATGATGGATATGACCCATCCTTCTATGCCACAGTTCTCCCTTATCTTTAAGATTATTGTTGCTCATAAGTGCCTTAGGAATATCAAACTGCAGCCTATAAAGCTGACCGCTCCTAACTCCAATAGCTATGGGTGATTTTCAATCCTTGTGCTTGATCAACACATGTGCCCCTCTAAATAGTACATTGTACCCTTTGTCCTGAAGGATAGATACAGAAATCAAATTCATCCCTAAGCCTGGAACATGCAACACATCATGAAGGGGAATCATATTACCACTCTCCCTTTAAAACTGAATAGTCCCTTTCCCAACTGAGTTGAGTTTAGACATGTTCCCCATAGAGATCTAGATTCTGGTTCTCTCTTCCTTATAATTGGAGAAGTATTCTCTAACTCCTGTCATATGATATGATGCCCCACTATCTATGTACCAAACACTCTGTGAGGTTGAGATAACCATACATGCTATGAGTGCAAACTCATCTTCCATTCTACTAGAGATCTCATCTGCACTTGTTGAAGCCGCAACTTGCCTCTTTCCTTTCTTTTAATTCTTCTTCCTTTCTGGGAAATTGCTGACATAGTGGCCAAACTCGTGACAACCATAGCAGTTGATCTTCGAAGAATCTTTCTTCTTCTTTTCACCTTGTGAATTTGATCCTTTACTAGACCCCTTCTTTGCTTTCCCTTTACCCGCTAGGGCAACATTTTCCTGTTCCACCTCACTTTTCTGACTCTTATTGTTGGCTCCATTGACAAGACTTAGTCTAAGCTCCTCCTGAGTGAAATCACTCCATAGTCGATCCCAACTCGGTAAGGTGTCTCGTCCATTGATGACTTGAGCAAAGACATCCCACTGCTTAGTAAACCCATTTAGGGCTATTCTCACTAGCTCGTCATCATTTGGTTTGTCTCCAACAACTACCAATTCATCCTTGACAGTTCTAAGTCTGGTGAGGTAACTTGTGACATCTTCTCCCTTATTCATCCGGGTATTCCTCAACTTTTCTCTGAGAATGAACTTCCGGTTAGTGGTAGAATTCTGGTACAGATTCATAATGGCATCCCACATTGTCTTCATTATATCTAACTCTGCAATATGATCCTTGACACTGTCAAGAATCAGCCTCCTCGCCTTGGCATCTTCCTTCTTATATGCTAAGAGTTGTGTTGCATCAGTAGGTACAGGTACAACAGTGTTCACATATTCCTTGATACCATTCTCTTCCAGCAATAGAGAAATTTTGGCTTTCCAGACACCAAAATTCGAGGCTTCATCCAATCTGTCCTAATCTCTTAAACCTGCTGAGGCCATCTTAAAAGAAAATAATAATAACAATTTTGAAGAGGTTAAACTGGGTTTTATAAACACTCACTTTCTTTCACCTAGGGTAAATCTCTTCTACCCGAACTTAGCTCTGATACCATGTGAAACATCTATTACAGTTATTGATTATTAACCTCCTATCTTGTAAGATTATTTGATCAACAAACATTGGAAAATAACACAACTGTAACTTCACAAATATAAACACATAAAAAATACCCAACAAGGTGAACACAATATTTTCAGACAATTGTCCCTGGAAAAGTCCCGTAGGGAAAACCAAGACTACAGATGAGAAATATATTAAACTTCAGCAAATCAAGAGATACAAATACTGCTTTCCTCTTACTGGCAGAGCTCCAACAATCTCATAATCCTCCTGATATTCCTCCACTGCTATCTCCAACGCTATCACTGTGCCCTTGCTAACACTGCAAGACTACTTGCTAACACTGCAAGTTTCTCTAAAAACTTCCTTGATACAAATGACCCAATGACCCCCTTATATACTACTCTTGTTGAAAATCAATGGCCGAGATTAATACAAATGAATGGCTGAGATTAAGAGAACTCAATAACCATTAACAACCTTGGTTATGAGGTGTCACCTAAAAGGAGTCAATATTAAATAACAATTGTTTTTATCCTAACAATATTTGTTTGACAAAAACAACTATTTTTCTAAATTCTAGGCCAGAATGAATAGCTGTCCAAACTACCCATAACTAATGCTACTATCTTCGGGTGAGGACAAACAGCTGTCCAAGCTACTAAGATTAACAATGTTGTTGATATTTACGGATTTTCTAAATTTTAGAGCAGAGATATCATTTTGTATCTCATTAATTTGTTTTTGCAGGCTTTGACCATAACTGATTGCATCATGTAAAATAGATGTTCTGTCCATCTGCATATTATTACATTGTGCTAACATTATGTATTGCCTTATGATATAGCCAAGCATAAAATTAGTTTCGGAGGAGTGAGATCACCTTGCTGATGTTAGGAACAAGAGTTCGTAATGCCAGAAGCTTAGCATTTAGGATTTTCCTCCTTTTTCGCTCATACATCAAATTTTTCGACCCCAAACACATCTCTGAATGGTCTGGCTCAGTTTTGCCGTTGACTTCATCAACATTCCTGTATAATTTTCTCGCAGCATTTTCAGTTGAATATTTTGTCTTGTTGAAAGAGTGACAGTTTCGATCGGTCAATGTAGCATCTGGAGTTTGATAATGATCTGATACACTGCAATTCCAATTGTACGATTCCTGCAACTGATCGTTGGCTTTTGAGCTCAATATCTCTTCGGATTCAAAGAATGTATCCAAATCATCAAACCTGCACATCATTCAAATTAACCCAACTAAACCCTGGTCATACGGGACGAAAAAAAATAAAATATATATATGTCACTTCTACTCACCCATCTAACGGATGTATATCAAGGAAGTTAGCAGTATCAAATGAAACATCTAAAAAACAATCTGTTCCATTCATTTCTATCATGTATATAGCCTGGTTCATACATCTCAAAAAACAAATTAGGCCCTCAATATATACCTCATCTCCTATTTATAGGATATGAAAAATCAACTTAAGGCTTATTTCCTATCCTATGAATGTAAATGGAATAGTAGTAAAGATATCTTAGGTGTTCTATGTGACGATATCAGTAAATGCTGATATCGATGGCAACTTTTCATATCCCCAAGAGCCAAAATACCGAGCATTACTGGCAGCTGGAGAGAATTGTCTACCCTCTACTGAAAATGCACCATTAAAGTGCATCGCAGTCCATTTAAAGACATTGTCAAAGATACTCAATCTGTGATTCCTCGGCACCCTAAACAAGCCACTTTCTTGGCACCCTAAACAAGCCACTTTCTTTGAGATTCCACACATACATATCCATCTAGTCCCTGTCCAAAATATCTATATGACCCAAGGCTTAATGCATGTAGTTGGCTGTATCTGGGACCAAGGAATAGATGAGATGAGAATTGGAGTAGATGAGAATTAGTGGCAAAACGGCATTCACAATTTCCCGTAACATGCGCACATAAATACTGAAAACTACTGGTAGCTGAAATAAATGAGAATTGCTTTCAAAATGGCATTCACAATTTACCATAGCATGCGCACATAAATACTGAGAATTGCTGGCAAAATGGCATTCGCATTTTTCCACATGAAAATACTGAGAATTTCTGGCAAAATGGGTTTGTACAATCGACGCAGTACAACGGGACCTCACGATTCCTATGGTCATCTCCAGCGCCAAATAGGAGCTCCCTTCACCTACTCGTGGGCGCTCTTACCTATTTCATGTAATGGGGGCTTCAGACTCGTTGAAGTCGCTTATAATCTTGCCCACATGAGCTTCCACGTAGGGCGGAGAATGAAACAAACATACAATATTATCCACGTTTGTGAGGCCTCTGCCACTCACTCTCGAATGATCCATGATCAAATCGTTAGGCCAGGACCTCGAGCACAAATGAAACCATTATCTTAGGCCTCTATAATAGATTTTTTCTGTGACATACTGATAACAAACGTAACAGATATTACATTACAGGAAAGCTTTATGGTGATCAACATCATAGGAATGATGGGGCTTTTCCCGGGAGAGTGAGCGAGATCCAGAAAATAGAGTGGAGAAAATATAGTAGATGTCTTTTTCTTTGGAAGAGTTTTATCTATGGAATAGGTGCATGCCATGCAAGGTTTTAATTCATGCATTTTTAATATTTCTAATTTTTCATTGTCTTCATCTTATCTAACAAATTAAATGTGCAATGTGGTGTAACGAATAAAAATGCCACCATAAAAATTAGAATGAAAAGAATAAATGTCAATCGATAGATAGAATCTTCTTTTGGTCATATATCCATTCTTTTGAAGGGCTAAGTTATCAATGATTATGTCTTTCGTAGCTTGGTATTTTACAATTACTCAAGCTTAAAACTAAAAAGTATGTTTGGAAAGTACTTCAAGAAAAAAGAAGTGTGCTTGGGTTTTGGACTTGTACCATGTTAAATTTTCACAATTTTATTTTAGCCCCTTTGATCATGCATTGCACTGAAATAAATAATTATCGAAAGGTTGATAAGACTAGGTGAAGCACATGTAACAAATATTCACCAGGTTGAATTCTCACCATTTTTAATTTTCCCCATTTAATGTCGCATTACACTAACATGAATAATATGCTCGAGGTTAAGCGACTTGGTGAAGCAACAGATATTATTTCTACTGGAATAATCTATTATGTCGAATAGGTACGGCACATTTGATTTTTATTATTCTGACCTTTAAAGTTCCAACATTCCGTTCATGTTTAAGTGTTACATTTCAAATTAAATGCTTTCGTTTCGTAAACATTAGTGATATGAAACAAAATAATAACCAACATTCAGATTGGATTTCTAACCATGAAGCTTTTGATTTCCCCTCTTTTCTCTAGTTTCTGACATTCAAATGCTTAAATAGAGCACAAAGATATAATTTTATTTCGGTGATTACAATATCATCCATCGAATCAGTGTATGACATGCAAGTATTTAATGCACGCCTTTTGATTTCAACAATCCATTCATTTCCATGTCTTATTTATTGAGTTAAAAATTGTCACCCTCTCGATTTTTGCAATCCCCAACCCGTCTTCCTAACATTAAAATGCTTAAATAGAGCACAAATAAAATATATTACTCGGGAAAGAACAATATGATTCATGGAATGAGTTTGGGACATGTAAGTATTTAATATATTGTTTTTTATTTGCAACATTCCATTTAACCCTTAATCTTTTAGATTTCCCCATTTCCCCCCCTCTTTTTGACATTGAAATACATAAATAGCATACAAATAGCAAATATTATTTGGGTGATAACAATATTATGATTCATAACATGGGTGTGGGATATGCACATATTTAATTCACACCATTTAATTTCTAACATTCCATTCATGTCTTTGTCTTATGTATTAAATTAATAATCATCACCTTTTCTGTAGACAAAAAATCATGTGATTTAGGTTTCTATCTAGTCCTAATTACATACTACTATTCATACAGTTCATAATTAAAAAAAGTACTAATTAAACCATGTCTTTGGCCATGTTTATTTGATTTTTTTTTCTACTTTTAGTCTTGCACCCTTACTTTCTTAGTCTTACTTTTTACTCTATGGCATTTCTCATCCTGGAAATCACCCTGTAGTGCCCACATTTTTTAATCTTCAATTATCTGCTAAGTCTATACTCATTAGTATGATTTGATAGAGATTTCGACATATTTTTTATATTATGTTTTGTTAATTGATATTTATGGACATGTATGGTGATTTAGGTGCATAACTTCAATTTAGCTTTAATTAGTATGTGCGTGTAACGCCTGTTAAAGTCTCCTACTTGAGACCCATGAACAACTTAGGTTTAGTTACAAAATTATGGAATATTTTTTTTTAAAGTGTTAATAACCAAAGTCTCAAGGACAATTACATTCAACTGATAAATTTTCCCATTATAATAATTACTAATTCCACATTATACAGAAACAAGTGTAATAAGTCCACACCAAGCTCAAATCTCCTTAGGGATTAATTTAATCACTGATTACATTGACATTTTAGCTAAATATTCCTTGATTAAAATTTTAGGGTTAACGGACCAAAAAAATTAAATACCCATGATATTTAATTCCAAAAGATATAAGAAAAGAGAAAGGTTTAATTACAGTGGGGACAAATAATACATATTTAATATCATCAGCGTAAATTCTTACTTACCCACTCCTAGAACTCGGTTAAAGATTAAATCTGATTTTTATCATTTTTAACACAATTAAAACTTCCTGAAAATATTCCCATTGAATAGGAAATTTTCTCACCTTTCCAGTGATATAAATAAGTCCTCTTAACTCCTCATATTTCTCAAGTTATGGACCGGCAGAACTTGGGGTGAAAATTTTCCCAAGAGCGGGCTTACAAGCCTCGGAAGGAAAATTTCCCCAACTCAAGCCTGCGTAATTTGGAGAGAAAATTCTCCCAGAGGAGGAAAGTGGACCAGTGGAGTGGGGAAGAAAACTTTTCCCATACATACGCCGGCGGAGCGGGGAAGGCATTTAGCGCTTTTTCCTTTTTGGGACAGTGAATTTTACACCTGCACCTCCGACGACACCCAAGAAGGCCACATGGCAGCTCTTTATTGGCTGTGGGTCAGAAAGTTGGTGGGGAACATTTGAAAAATTTGACTATTCAAAAGTAAGGGAAAAAAGGTTGAAAGGAACCCCCGCCTCTGCCGACACGAGAAGATGCCACGTGTCAGCCAACATTTAGCTGCAGTTTGGCAGACCAGTGAGGATAATTTGGAAATGTTGTGTGAAAGTTTTTTAAAGCGTTAAGGCTTGAAAAGATCCCCTCCTCCACCGATGCCTTGTCAAGCCATGTGGCAGCACCTGATTACTTGCGGGGCTGCGGGGAGAAATTACAAATTTTTCCAAATTTATTTTTGAAAGCGCTTAATGTTAAAATCGATATGAGCCTCCATGGACGCCTAAGAAAGCCACATGTTGATCAATGATTGGCTGCAGGGTGGTGGGGCCGCGGAGGGAAAAATTATCAAATTAAATTTTTGGACTTAGATAATTTTTAGACAAAATGAAGGCTCGCAGATTAGCGAAGCAGCAGAAAACTTCATGACTTTGCACCATTTGGGAAGAAAACAAAAAAAGGAAAGTTTTAGCCCACGGGTCTGCCTAAGAATATTTTATTCATTTAAAATTTGACAGTTAGATTATTTTGAGCCCGAAATGAAGTAAAAACTTTAAAAGACCATAACTTTTGATTGGGAACTCAGTTTTTCGTAAATGAGGACTTTCTGGGAAGCTCTCGACATCCTCTTTTTATGGAAACATTAGGAATTTTATTGTGATAAATTTTAAAGAGTAAATTTTGAGAAAATGTATTTATGTCAGTTAGAGAGTGAACTGGTATTTTTAACTTATCAATTTTGTTAAAAATTTTCGTTAATTCTTTTTCCACTTGCCTAATAGGCATGGAGGATTTTTCTTGGAATATTTTAGGATATATTTTGAGGTTAAGTTTGTTTGATTGATTTGCATTAAAAATTTATCAATTTAATATAACAAGAAGTCTGTAATTTTTCCTTTTCCTGATTTGAAAGGTTCTATAAATTTTCATAAGTATTTTAGTACGTTTGGGGTCGTTTTGACCTTACAAATAAAATTTTATATTTCATTTTGTCTTTTTGATGTTGCAGGGTCATTTTGTTCAATTTCCAATTAATAATTACCATTATGAAAGTTATCTAACAGAGGTCAAATTGTTGATTGAGAAACAGGCACGGAACCCTGTGTAGATTTTATTGATCTCAATCAGTAAAACATTACAGAGGATGGGCTGCAATATTTATAGATATTGCACAGCCAAATACATCCGGGAAAATGAGTTGCACAGGTGCAACCACAAACTAGAATAAACAAGCTTCCAAATCACCCGGGAAGCAACAATTAAATAAAAAACAAATATATTGTTGAAAACAATATAACAATATGCATACAGACAAATATGGTTGATTAACCATATAACAATATAACTATTTAAAATTAATTAAATAATTCACCTATGCATAATTAAATAATAGGATAATAAAATCTATCCTAACATTCTCCCCCTTAATTGTGCATTGTCTGAAGAGATGAGGAGAGAAATGCTCTGAACAACTCGAACTTGTCACGTGCAAGTGACTTTGTGAAAATATCTTCTCGTTGTTCAGCTGTTGGACAAAACTGAAGCTGGATGTTGTGCTTCAACACATATTCGTGTATGAAATGAACCTGAACTTCAATGTGCTTTGTTCTCTCGTGAAAAACTGGATTGCGAACAAGTTTGAGAATGCCTTCGTTGTCTACATACATGGTAGTCGGTTTGTCCTGTGGTATTCCAAGTCCTTCCAGTATGCGACGTAGCCAAATCACTTCACAGACAGCTTCTCCTGCAGAACGATACTCGGCTTCTATGGAAGAGCGAGAAACAAAGTGTTGTTTCTTACTTCCCATGATATTGGGTCCAGATCCCATAAAGAATACAAATCCAGAAGTGGATTTTCTATCATCAATGTTACCTGCATGATCTGAATCCGAATATCCAGTCAAGAAGAAGTTTTCATTCTTCTTGTATTCTAGACCAAGATCCACTAATCCTTTGAGATATCTCAAAATGCGCTTTGCTGCTTTCCAATGACAAATTTTGGGTTCCTGCATGAACCTGGATAGATAGCTCACTGCAAAGCTGATATTTGGTCTAGTGTAGGTCAGGTAAATGAGACTCCCAATCAGCTTCTGATAGAGAGTGGCACTTACCTCAGGAGATGGATCTGAACGAGATAATTGTAATTTGTTCTCCATAGGTGTAGCAATTGGTGTGCACATCATCCTAAACTTCTCGAGCGTTGTCTTGGTATATTTCATCTGAGAAGCAAAGATGTGATTCTCTTTCTGCCATACTCCCAGTCCAAGACAATAGTGCATAAGCCCAAGATCTGTCATGTCGAATGATCGCTTAAGATCTTTCTTTGTTTCATCAATCATCTTCACTAAACTGCCAGTGATGACTAGATCATCGACATAAACTACAACAATCACCATCTCCCCCCCTTGCTTTTTGAGGTAGACATTGGGATCGTATGGATTTCTGACGAATCCATGTTGTACGAGATGCTCATCAATCTTGATGTACCATGCCCGACGTGCCTGTTTGAGGCCATACAGAGATTTCCTGAGTCTGCATACCTTTTTCTTCTTGACCAGGTACTACATATCCCTCAGGTTGAGTCCATGTAGACTTCTTCTTGCAAATCTCCATTCAGGAAGGCACTTTTTAACGTCCATACTGATGGACTTTCCAACCAAACTGAGTAGCTAGAGCAAAGATCATCCTGATCGTTTTGATCTTAGCTGTGGGAGCAAATGTCTCCTCATAGTCAATTCCTTCTTTTTGTGCGTACCCCTTTGCTACAAGTCTTGCTTTGTACTTAGTTTTGAATATCCATCTGCATCCAATGGGTTTCTTCCCTAGTGGAAGATCGACAAGCTGCCAAGTGTTATTCTTCATCACTAATTGATATTCAGAATCCATGGCGATCTTTCTAAGCTTTTGACTGTAGGGCTTCCTGGACTGTAGATGGCTCGTCTGTTTCAATAACTCTACTCATCAAAGAAAAGTTAACATTCTTCTCTTGCTTTACTATGAGTCCGTGGTCTAGGGGTGGATGTATCCGGTGGAGCATCCAATCTTACATCTCGTAATTGTGCTTGTACACCATTTAGGCATACGTCGAGTTGTTCCCATGGGTTGTGGTTCTATCTGATCAACCACCATCATCCCCATCATCACTTTCATATTCTGAGGGAACATTTGCTTCAACTTTTACAACTGGTGAAAAATCTACATCTTGCGAGTCCAAAGGAGGAGTCTCTACTTCCTTCTTCTCGAAAAACTCAACATCTCTGCTTGTGTATACTTTTCTGGTCTTAGGATCCATCAGTCTGTACCCAAGAGTCTCTTCACTGTATCCAATGAAGATGAGATTTTGTGACTTCATGTCCAATTTCTTTCTATTTCTGTTTGGGTATGTTGCATGTTGGCTTTACACCCGAATACTCTGAGGTGTGCAATGGATGGTTTCCTCTTTGACCATGCTTCTTGTGGTGTAATTCCACTCAAGAGCAGTTGTGGGCGCTCTGTTTAACAAATACACTGCTGTTTTTTGTTGCTCTTCTCGCCCAAAATGTCTTTGCAAGTTCGGAATCATCAATCATGCATCGCACCATTTCCATGATAGTATGATTTCTTCTCTCGACAACACCATTTTGCTGCGGTGTGTGTGGAGGAGGCATTTGTCGACGAATCCCGTGAGTTTGTAGATAGTCTCTGAACTCATCACTGGTGAATTCCCCCCCTCGATCTGAGCGGAGAGTTCTGATGTGACGACCAGTTTCTTTCTCAACTGCCACTTTTAACTTTTTGAACGTTTCAAAGGCTTCACTTTTCTTGCGAAGACAAAAAATCCACATTTTTCGTGAATAGTCATCAACACAGAGCATGAAGTACTGGAACCCTGAATGACTTGGCTGCATCGGACTGCACAGATCAGTATGAACCAGGTCAAGTTTACCATGAGCTCAAAAAGTACTCCTTTGGAATGAAACTCTGTGTTGTTTTCCTGCTAAGCAGTGAGGACACTTGTCTGTATCCTTCTGAAGAGATGGTAGCCCATGTACCATATTTACACCGGCAAAGTGTGTCGAGATATTTGAAACTTACATGACCAAATCTCCGATGGCCACAACTGAGCTGAGGTGGAGTTTTTAGCCACAAGTGCTTGATCATTTTTGTGAATGAAATCAAGTTGAAACATTCGTCCCACATTTGAGGCTTTTGCAATTATTTTCGAGCCTCTAGATTTATCTCTGAATCAAACACATTTTCTTGCCGGATTGACTATCAAAGTCAATTTTCAGGTTGTGATCTAGGATTTGACTGACCGAAAGAAGGTTCTTTGTCAACCCCAGGGACATATAGAACATTCTGATAGTTTGCATTTGCGTGAAACAAGGGGTAGAGAAATGTTTCCAATCCCCTGAACTATATATGAAGAATCATCTCCCAATGAAACATGATTTTTCGATGGCGTGTCCCTCATTGAAATAAACCAGTCTCTGTGGCCGGTCATGTGTCAAGTGGCTCCCGAATCAACATACCAGAACGTCACTAGATGACATGGATGGTTCACTTGATCGAGTAGTGAACAAGAAGTCTTCATTTTCTTGACTGTTCTTGTTGCTCAGTAATATTACCTTGCTGCTGGCGTCTTCTTTTCCAGTTCCCCTTTTTCTTGCCCATGATAATTGTTTGAATGTCCCTTATAAGTTTGTTGTTGTTGTGGTCCAGAATTGCTTGATGAACCTTTCTTATATGTGTTAAACCAACATTCTTGCAAGGTCATGTCCTCTATTTGCAAATGGGACATCACTTCTTCTGTTGATTGTCCCCATGATACTGATTTTGATGTGGGGACTTCTGATAGGATTTAGGTTTACCTTTACCTTTTCCTTTCCATTTTTTGATGTGAAGACAGTGCCTTGCTCCTCTTCATCATCCTTGTTTGTACATTGCTTCCTCTTGTTGCAGTAGGTTTACTAACTTGTCAAAACTAATTTTCGTATCTGAACAAGTTTAGAGTTGTGACCAAAATTCGTTAAGAAGAAGGGAGAGCTCTTAGAACAATGGGAACGAGAGACTCATCTTTGACGCTCTTCTCCTAGGGCTAGAAGTGAAGCCCTCAACTCTACAACTCTTCTTAGGAAGGCTTCAATTTTCTCATTCTGTTTGAATTTCAATGTATGTAACTGACTCTGCAAATTGAGTATGACATTCTTGTTCTTGGCCTCATATAATTGTGCTCAGCTTATCCCAAGCTTCTTTTTGCTGATGTGGCATCTCGAATGTGGACTTACACATCGTCGGATACTCCAAACAAGATGATGAGTTTTTCTTTCTGATCTGCTCTATCAAATTGTCGTTGTTGTGTTGCATCCGTTGGGGTTCTGGTTAGAGTACCAGTCACAACAGGCCAGATTTCTTCAAACTCAAGTTGTGTTTTTATTTTTGTCTTCCAAGCAGCATAGTTGCTTCCTCTGAGCAATTGTGAATCTGGAAGAAAAAATTTGGGGGGCATTGGTGCCCATTTTGCAGAGATCACTGAAAGGGTTTGGCTCTTATCACTCCAGGTATAAGGTCTCCTAATCTATATACCGTCAGTACTGATATACTGAACCTTTCTATATACGCGCCCTTCCGATATACCCATTCGGTACGTGGAAGAAGCTCGCCCTTCCTATATACCTGGCGGTACGTGAAAGAGGCGTTAACGTACGTGAAAGAATTCGATATGTGGTACCAAGACAGTACTGATGGGGTCTGTGCAATTATATGACATTGGCTCAAAGAAATATCCTCATACGCACGCTTAACTTCACTATATACTCGGATAATTTCTCAGTCTGGATTTATGTCTTGCAAATCGTTCACAGACGGATGGGATGGTTCATAGTGTGTGCACTGTGACCTTATTACTCCCCGTCGATTTTATAGGGACGATGTCCAGACGATGTTGTTGCAGCTATATTAGGTTGTTAAGTGCAGTAGTAGTCGCGACGGCTTTACTCGTAAGCGCTTCCCAGAGGCACTGTATATACCGAACCGCTGCGAATGAGATCTAGGATCTCGTGAGTGTTACAGAACCAATTTTACTGTTTTTTTATTACAATTCTGCCAGTTTCTGAGCAGTTACAAATTTTTGCAGTTGACTATGGCAACCTGTAAATTAGTACAATATGCAGCAGTATACAATTTACATTCAAAAAATTGTACAATTTGAATGACAGGCAAAAAATTTCAGTTTCGGGGTCCTGGTGGCCTCCTCAGCCCAAAATGATAAAAATTACAAAAAAATAGCTGAAAATGCAATTTTTAGGTGTGTCTCCTTTCGCAAAAAATGTCTGGAATGAGAAAACAGACCAAATAGGAGATTTTTTTTTTTACCCTAAGTTAGGGATTTCTCCGCTAAATTTAGTTAGTCGTAACTAAATTCAAAAAAGCCTGCTAAATTTAGCAGTTCCGTCAAAATTTCCGCTAGATGCAAAAGGAGATTTTTTGAGTGTTTTTGGTGGGATTTGATCCTCAAACCTCTCACTCCCAAGGCACATGCACTAACCAACTTGCCCACTTGGGGCGCTTGGACTATGAAAGGAAGAAATTTGTATTTAATGATAAGTAAAATTGACTTACCTTTAAAAAAATGCAACTTGGTGAGCCTCCACGTGGCGCATGCTGGTGAAGGGGCATTTTTAGGGTTGTATTTGCCCAAAAAACGGATCTGAGGCTTTATTTTCTTGCTCACGCCGCATTTACTTGCTCAGGCCGCATTTGTTCCTTCCCACGCATTGATTTGCAAGTGCAGGCCACTTTTTTTTGTGTTTGGGCGCGTTTTTTTCACCTGGGCCAAGTTTTTTTTCCTTTGGACGCACTGTACAGGTCCAAATCTGAGATTGGGCACCTTTTTACTTGCTTGGCCACGTATTTGGTTGCCTGGCCGCATGTTTTAATGCCTGGGCACTATATTTTTGTTGTATTTTTGCCTTGGACTGCGTTTTGAATGCCTGGGTGCGTGTTTGATCCCTGGGCATGTTTTTTTTATTGCCTATGCTTGTTTAGGCTGTGGCAGATGGAGAATGGCGCGGGCATGAGGAGAATGGCGTTTCTTAGCTCCAACAAAACATCTTTTCTTATGCAGGCCGCGCATGGGACAGCAAAGGGCGCATATGCTCTCAAAAACGTTTCTTTTTCTCCTTGTACAGGTTGCTGGAGGCAGAGAAAGGCGCAGATTTTGCTAAAAAAAACATTTTTTTACCTTGTACAGGCCAGCATGGGCGCCTCCTCCTTTTTTTTTAATTATTTTTTTTCTCTGTTTGATTCACTGTAGGTGCACAGACAGACCTCCAAAAGAAGCAAAAAAACCTCCACATACAGTAGATAAAAAAAAATTATTGGAAAAAAAATATTATTTCGAATACCTGTAGCTAATTTTGCCTGGTGCAGAGTGCACCAGTGCAAAAAAAATTTGCTTTCCAAGTACCTGGAAGGAACAGGCGGATGTGGGGGAGGCAGGGATGGGGCTGGGAGTTTGCACGAGGCTGCACAGGCTCTCAAATGCTACAAACACGTCTCCAATCTCCTCTCTCTCTGCTGCTCTCTCTTCCACACCTTCACAGGGCCAGAATTTTGCTTTGGTCCCAAATGTTGATTGAGAAACAGGGACGGAAGCCTGTGTAGATTTTATTGATCTCAATTTGTAAAAAATTACAGAGGATGGGCTGCAATATTTATAGATATTGCATAGCCAAATACATCCGGGAAAATGAGTTGCACAGGTGCAACCACAAACCAGAATAAACAAGCTTCCAAATCACCCGGGAAGCAACAATTAAATAAAAAACAAATATATTGTTGAAAACAATATAACAATATGCATACTGGCAATTATGGTTGATTAACCATATAACAATATAACTATTTAAAATTAATTAAATAATTAACCTATGCATAATTAAATAATAGGATAATAAAATTTATCCTAACACAAATTCGAATAGATTTATTTTAATTTGTCAACTTAAAACTATGAATTCATTCCAACCCAATCTAACATACTAAGTTGACTCAAGTAAAGTATTCAAATGTCAAATTACAATTCTTATTTATAAAACATTTATATCACAAAAACAAAGTATTATGACATTTGTCCATACGTATTCACTTTTTCATCATTCCAAAAGAATTTCAAAATAAATTCAACAATCAGATTTCAATACCCAATAATGCCATTTGAGTAAAGTAATATAATCCTTTATTTATTCAAAGAGATACCTTTACAATTTCTTCTTTCATTCCTCAATTACAAAATACAAAATATGATTTCGTTCACCTTCTTTCAAAAGCATAAAAACAGAGTATATCTCTTTCAAAATTCAATTTACAACTTTCATAGCCCATACAAACCATCTTTCCATCACAAATAATATACAAGATCATCCACTTCAAGTGTGAAAAGGTTACATTGAGAAATGATCTTAGCAAGGACTGTTTAACTATCTTCTTTCTCAGTTCCAGAACAGCAGTATGAATTTCCATCATTATTTGATTTGGTCACACCAGAACAGGGGAAAGGTAATGCTCTCCACCCAACGAAGACATCCAATGAAAAGGGAGAAGTCATCCTTCTTCATTGGCCTTTGAGCCACAATCACATTTCAATAAGAAATGTTTTTTTTCAACTCATGGCAGCAATAGGCTTCCACAACACAAATAAAAATTTCTCATTCAAAACACACTCCAAAACAAAACTTCAGTTTTCCACCATAGAACAAAATAACAAACAAAAATTAGGCTTGATCATGCAAGCCAAAGGACCAATAGAACTATGGTGGATGTTGTTTATGCCTCCTAAAGGGGAAATGGGTATCACCACCTGAGAATAAACTGCCAATATATATATATATATATATATATATATATATATATATATATATATATATAACTTTAGATCCCTGACATGCCCTTATGCCTCCCCAAAGTACCCCTTATTCCTCACATTTCTTTATGCCTCCCTAACCTCTTATGGCACCCCATAACGAGTAAAGAAATGCAAGATATTTCTTTTTTTTTTTAAGGTGGAACCCAAATCCCAACTCCCTCCACACTTATACCTCCCCAAAATACTTATGCCTCCCGATAGAAATACCCCACAGTCTTCTCCTACACCATCCCTAGGCCATCTACCCAGACCATCCCACACACATAAAACAAAACATTCACAACTAATCAACCATTCACATATACATGCAAATAAAAGAGAAGAGCATTTTCAAGAGCCAAGATCTTACCTCTCCATAGTGGAGTTTGTTCCAAGTTCCCACACAACAAGCTTTCCAATGCAAAACAAACTCAAGAGATCAACAATCAACACAGGCCTGTAAAAAGTTTGCAAACTTTCTCCCAATTTGCAAGAGCTCATAAACAACAAAAGCAATTTTACGCCCAAAATGAAGTGATGCAAAAGTGAAGCAACCAAAAGAGTGTAACCCCAAAAACAATAAAATGCAGTTCAAATATATAGAGGGGGGAAGACAGGAGGATGAGATAGATCTTTGTGGGTATGCCACAACACACATCCTCAACTCCAACTCACAAGTCAACTTCAATCTCCAAGACACAATAAATAAGTAGGTGAATAATATGACATTTTTACTTCCATACTCAAATCAAGCCCATACCCCATAAGGACTTAATTTAATTTCAAGCAAGAAGTGTAATTAAAACATTCACATAGACTTAGTAAAAATTCATAATGAAAGCTAGATTTAAACTCTACCAAAATGCGTAAGGTAAGGTTAATATGCAAATTTAATTGGTATTGGAAAATTTTAACTTGTCCCACAAGCCTCTAAAATCAGTCTCCAAGGATAAATTCGAATTTCAAACGGAGATGAAGTTTTTCATACTCCAAATTTTACTTACATTCTACTTATGTATCACTTACACATTTCATACACATATCTTACAACATTTAATACAAGGCCAACCACTCCAATAATTACTTTCTTATGTCCCAAGATGGTTAATTTATTTTAACAATATGATTACTCACATTAATATACCACAATTTAATTAAATAATTAAAGGGGTAAACACATCACTTAATAAACACATACAAACACCAATAAAAATGAACCAAATAAATAAGTACACATAACCCTTGGTCACATTTAAAGGTGATCCCCCCCATGGGAATACCTAACAATCAATCAACACACAATACAAATACAAGTTGTCATGGTGACCTTTTGAATTGATCTAGAATTCCAATGTGGTTGGTCTCCAATCCCCCAATGTTTGTTGTGATATTTTTAATCTGCAAAATACAAATACCTGCTTCGGCCTCATTGCCATATTAGAATATCCAAATGAATATAATATAATTTCAAGATCATTGACATATATATGAATCACAAAAATATCCAGACAATCAACAATATCACTTACAATTTCATTCAGCAACTATATCATCACCAATTTTAAATTCAATTTCATTTTCTACGTCTACTTAAAATATCCAAATATCACATGTCCTAACAACATCCATATATATATATATATATATATATGTATGTATGTATCAAACAATATAACCATCAAAGCATGTCAACGTCTATCTAAAATGTCTCTAACAATCACCATGCACCATATATGAATCAGAGTCCACAATAATCCATGATCTGATATCTAACATCATGACTAAATCAAAACCATAAAAATGTCCATAATATAGTTAGTAGTATCATGATCAATATCACAAGGTGTCGAAGGAAAGCGGACACTACATAATGGAAAAGATAAATAGACTCGTCTTCATCCTAGAAGTCAGTGAAAGAGAGATAGGAACAAATGCAAAATAATAATGGGATCACTCCACTAGGAAAATAACTTGCTTTAAACATGTGTTATTCTATACAACAATTACTTGAAATAAATGCATATTTAGCAGGAAGAAGGGACGATTGTAAGGGATGAAGGTTACAAAACGTAGTACTGCATGCTTAGACTACAGAAGATTAGAAATCAATACAGAATAGACATTTATGCTATCAACCAATGATAGCACCTCATAACAATGGAATCATCGAAGAGTTCAAAAGAGTCCTTCTAATTTTAACCAACAAGTACATTGGTAGATAATAGGATCCTTCCATGAGTTTGAGACGTGAACCGCATAGTTTTCAAAAGGAATAGAACATACTACAATAATCAACTTAATGTTTCTACTAAAGTTTAATGCCATGATGTGCAAGGTTTGTTATCTAGACATGCTAGCAACGATAAACTATAACCATAATGTACTGATTTTAGGATGGATATGCAAGTCTACTAGCAAGGTTCTACGTCATGTTGAGGTTCATCTACATGATGAGAGTTCAAATTCATCACTGGTAGTACCTAAATGATCTTTTAACATTCTATACTCGCTGGAACTAATCAAGGAAAGCAGTTCTATAATTCAAAAGGTTACCTTAACTTTTCATTGTAATACATGCGTTGTCAAACCTCAAGTTTTCCTAAAGTGCTTATTTTTACACTTATGTTTTAAGGAAAGTAACACAGTCATAGCAGACCAAATCTACACCTGTCAACCATTCAACAATAGAATATATCAATGATATATATATATATATATCCCATAACAACTAACATATCAATAAAAGTACCATACATTGGTAGTCATTGTGATTTATTTATCTTAAATCCACTCAAGCTTGGAATAACCATTTTGTGATCACAATATCAATGAAAAGAACCATTTCAATGTAAGCCCTTGGGTGGCATTGAACAAGTAAAACATTGTCAAAACATACAATGGTGCATATTATCAAAAGCAAATAAAATCATCTTGCACTGGTCCATCCTAATGGAGATTTATGGGGAGAACATTAACAGGGTTACCCAATATCTCAAGAAAAGAAGGCTTCCCAAAGTTATTTGTCATATCCTTGATACATATGTTGTCTTAAAATTACAATAATTTGGAGGTGAAGTCCAAGTGCTAAGACAACCATGTCAATGACTGTTGCTCTTAAACAACAGATCAAAGTCTCAATTCAAAAGGACCATAACTCACAATTGAGCTTAGGACGATAACTTTATGATGACCCAAAAATCCCATAGCAGAAGAGATTCCAAATACATGCATGAATACCAGAAGTCCTATCAGTAACTAGAACAGATTTCTATCCACAGGTTCTTTTGTAAATTTTTGGTAGGTGACAAAACTACATGTTCAACTAAATATTGCACTCAATACAGGTTGATGCTTACTTATTTTATAAGGCAATACATTAATTCAAAAATTGTAGTCATACACTATCTGCTAAAGCACATTCCTTTACAAGTGAATAATTAAACTTCTTCCTAAATAGGACGTGTCACAACTTCTGTGTTATAAGTACCAAAGGGGGCATGATATCTCGCCATTCTGTAAATGCATTAAATGATGAAAAAGTATGTATTCCATACTTCTAGGGGATAAACAAATTTTCCTTAAATGTATCTATCTACATGTATTTTATCTTATTATTGGAAATCTACAAAGGTTAGAATCAAGATAGATTTTCATTTCAAAGTGTTGAAGGCATTTATTAAGGATTCAAGGCCAAATCTCCTACAATTATAGTTTTATCCATTTTGGGTCAGTCACTTATTCAGGATTAAAAATTTAATGTAGTAGGTTATGTGTCATAGTCACACTGTTACTTTTACGTGAGAGATTGTGTAAATTTTCAAACATCACATTTTTAGTTCTAAGGTCACAAGGGACTTTCAAGATTCCAAAAATATTTTAAGTTTGTAAGAACTGAGGTAAGAATCACCAATATGGATCACTACAAAATATCTCAAAGATTTTTTTTCCACATTACATATTATCATTAAACATTCCTTTGGGTTTCTATAAGTTATCATAAATATTTACAAGGGAGGCCTATTATTACGCTATTAGAATAATTACTTTTATTGATCTACTAGGGTGTAACTATGCTTATTATTTTGGCATAAACATTCTACTCACCTGATAAGACAATGAAAATTTTCTAAATCCTTACACCTAATTACTTTATATTCCACTTTAAAATTCATATTGATCAAGGAAATATTACTATTATAACACCACATACTCGCTAGGATAGAATCAAATGTAAGTAGACAGTCAACAATTATTCAACATGGCTTTATGACCAAGAGTTACAGTATTAGAAGTCAACACAATATAAAATGCCACTGAGATTAAATTATCAAGGTCTAATTACACTATCATCACCAATTTCATGTTCCAAAATAATCAAAGAATCCATAAGTGTCTCCATGTAATCCAAACTTAATAGATCATACAGTATTATTCATAGTAAGCAAAAAATAGTTAAGGAAAGGGAAGACTTATTTATAGGTCAAGAGGGAAAACAGACACACTTAATTTACACACAATACTCGAATGGGATTAAATCTAACTATAGTTACCAAGATGCAGGGTAAGTGCACCAAGTTGGGGGGCCAAAAGGGGGTCTTAAGTGGACGCATTTTTCTGAAAAAAAAAATCAACTTGTACGAGTTTTTTGAAATAGTTACACTCAAAATTGGAAGATGTTATAGAAATATGAATCGTAGCATTTTGAGTCTAGTTTCTAAGCTACTAAATTTTATTGAAAACGGATAAGGTTAAGTGGGTCAAACAACTAAAATACCAACAGATGCTCCTGTTTTTGTTAAAAAACATAATAAAGTGAATTTCGTGCCCCCCAACATTTTTTTGAGCACCATTTAGTATTTTTGAAAACCCTTTGGTAGAAAGATAGCTAAGGAGCATCTAGTTTGGGCTCCATTTTTAAAAGATTTTTTTAGTGAATATTTTTTTATTTATGATTTTTTTAGTACAAAAATTTTATGTTTTGAAAAATAACGGAGCTCTGACCGTGCCCCCCCTAACTACCTCAAAAAATATCGAAAATTAGATTTGTTTTTTGAATATGTATAGAATTATGCCTAGTTTGGGCTAGTATAATTTTTTTTAAAATTTCGATCACCCAAAAAAACGATACACCATGAAAGATAGACATATTTACACTTCAAAAAATAGCTATAAAAAGGCATAGTTAGAAAATAAATAATATGGAAACCTTATATTAGTCAGAAGATTTGAAAAATTATATTTTTAGAAAGAAGAGACTCTGCTCTATGTCGTAGTATAATTTTTAAAAAATGGATCGATTGTTTTATTTTGATTTATCATAGAGGAAGTGTCATTTTTACATTTTCTTGTAAAAACTCATTGTTTGTTGTGTTTGTGTAGGTCCATGCCTCAGGCTTGGGGATCCAAACCGAATCCCAAGCCTTGAGGCATGGCTTAGGAAAAGAGGAAACATGTAAACTCATATGTATTACATAACGCGTACGTGTTACATAAATGTAAACATTATGCATGATTTACACATTCTTGTAGTATTACATAAAGTAAATGTTAAAGTATAAACATTATTATCATTTATTATTATTTATAAATTAATAAATGAATCTTATACTTTAAATTTATTTATGTAAATATAAGAAATTAGGGTCACTCTGCACCTTATGGAATTAGTCTCATAGCTCCATGAGTCATGGTTTAGGAGATAATTTTTTAAAGTATAATCTGGTTAGTACATAGGTAATTTTTTAGGATTTCAGCATTCAGCCTAAATCTTTTAGCATTTAACTTCTACAATTGAAACCCTAAACCATAGGCCATAAAAATAAACACTAAATTGTAAACCTTGATCCCTAAACCATAAACCCTAAACCTTTAACCATGATCCCTAGACCCTAAAACCTAAACCCTAAACCCTAAACCTTAAACATTCAACGCTTACCCGTGAGCCCTAAACCCTAAACCTTAAGCCCTAAACCCTAATCCATAAACCATAAACCCTAAACCATGAACCATGAGCCATAAATGCTAAACTCTAAACCCTAAGCCTTAAACCCTACACCCTTATCCATGAGCCCTAAAATCTAAAATCTAAACCCTAGACCATATGCCCTAAGCCCTAAGCCCTAAACCCTAAAACCTAAACCCTAAAACCTGAGCCCTAAACCTTAATCACTAAAAATTAAATCCTAAACCCTGAACCCTGAACATTAAATCCTAAACCATAAACCCTAATCCTAAACATTAAATCCTAAACCATAAACCCTAAACCTTAATCACTAAAAATTAAATCCTAAACCCTGAACCCTGAACCATAAACCATAAACCCTAAAACCTGAACCGTAAACCATAAACCCTTATCCCTAAACACTAAATCATTAACTCGAAACCCTAAACCCTAAACCCTATACCATAAACCCTAAATCTTTAATCTCGATCGGTAAAACCTAATCATAAACACTAAACCCTAAATGCTAAACCTAAAACCTAAATCCTAAACCATAACCCTAAACCTTAAACCTTGAACCCTATACCCTAAATCTTAAACCCTGAACCATGAGCCCTAAACCCTAAACCCTAAACAATATTTCATCAATATTTCCTAATCTCGGGCATAGAACCATCATTTAGTTTGCTTATAGAACTACCTTGTCTATCAGAGGTGGGACAAGTAACTAAATGGATATGACATCTACCTTGTGCCTTGTAATGCATATACTACACATCTCTTCCAAAAAAATTTATCCCCACATATACATGCACTCTTGAATGTAAATTTATTCACACTTTGAAATTGTTTTTAGATTTCTCATATTTCCATGTATGGTATTATGCAAGCCAGGATGACCCATTGGAAGCTGGAAAAAATAACCATCACAACAAAAAAATTAATCTTAAATGAAACAAAAGAAACATAGAGAATATATTAGTGCAGAGGTTTAGGATCATAATTGAATTTCCTGTAGTATCCTCTCCTCCAGATAAAGATAAAGTTTAAGTGTTCTACTAGAATGGATAGTAAATTTTACAAAAATTCGTAAAGTGTTCAAAATAAGCATTGAAACAGGGGAATGGCTAAGAACACTAAGGGGTTATCAATCACCTAGTAAATCTTTCTTGTTTAGTTCTAAATGGGAGTTACCTAGCCTACGAATTAGTGACCTTCCATTCATTGATAATTCCTTATATAATAGACCCATGGAATTTTTCAAAATATCAACCAATGAAAAACATCAAATTTTGATGACTCTGGAAGGATTTAAATGTTCTGCATACAAATTCAATGAACCCTGAACTCTATGACCTAAACTCTTAACCCTCAACCATGAGGCCTAAAACCTAAACTATACACCCTAAACCCTAAAACCAAAATAATAAATCCTAAACCCTAAACACTAAATAATAAACCCTAAAACATAAACCCTAAAACCATAACCCTAAACACTTGACCCTAGACCCTAAACACTAAATCCAGAGCCTCAAACTCTAACCCCCAAACCTTAAACTAGTAACTCTGAACCCTGAACCTTAAGCTATAAACCATGAACCATGAACTCTAAAACCTAATCCATAAACCATAAACACTAAACCTTAAGCCTCGAACCCTACACCCTAATCATTGAGCCCTAAACCATTAACCTTAAACCCTGAGCCCTAAACCTTAAATCTAGAGCCCTAAACCCTTAACCTTAAACCATGAATTCCTTTCCCTAAATCCTGAACCTTGACATTGAAACATTAAACCCTAACTCCTAAACCCTGAACCGCAAACCCTAAATCATCAACCCTAAACCTTAAACCCTAAATTGGAAACCCTGAACCCTATACCCTAAACCCACAACTCTCAAAACTAAACCTAAACCCTCAATCCTGATCCCTAAACTCTACACTTTGACCCCTAAAACAAAAACCTTGAACCTTGAGCCCTAAACACTAAACCCTCAACCCTTAACCCTGAACCATAAACCCAAAAATCTAAACCCTAAACAATAATGTAGTCACCACTTCCCTTTGACCCCCTTTTGATACTAATCATGACACTATTGACTATATTATAGACATTATTATAGTTTTTATTTAGTATGATGTTAGATATTTGGTCATGAATTATTGTTGAATTTGATTCTTATATGATGCATGATGATTATTAGAGACACTTTTATATATTGATGATGATATTTTGTTGGTCATGGTTCTATGATGGATGTTTTTCAGACTTGTGATATTTGGATATTGTGAGTAGACCTAAAAATGGAAAATTATTGGATGATGATATAGTTGTTGATAAAACTATAAATTATATCGTTATATTTCTTTGATGTTGTTGTGATTCATATATCTAGATGATTTTAGAATTTTAATTATATTTATATTATTTTAGACATTCTAATATGGCCACGAGGCCGAAGGAGGTATTTGTGTTTTGCAAGTTATAATATCACAACAAACATCGGGGGATTAGAGACCAACCGCATTGAAATTCTAGATAAATTCAACAACGTCACCATGGTAGCTAGTATTGTTTTTCGTGTGTTTTTTGTGTTAAGGATTCCCATGTGGGGGATCATCATTAAATGTGACCAAGGGATTTTATGTTTTTCTCTTATTTGGTCCCTTTCATGTAAATTTTGCATGTGTTTTATGTGGTGCACTTACCCTTTCATTATTTATTTAATGTGGTGTTATTATTGTGGGTAATCATATTGTTTGGTTAATTAATTAAAATAAGTCATAAGAATGTAATTAATAGAGTTTTTGGCCATGTTTTAAAGTGTTGTAAGAATATGTAAGTAATGTGATACCCATTTTTCCCTTTGGGAGGCATAAGCATCATCCCCCATAGCTTCTTGCTCCTTTGGCTTTCTTGATGAAGCATTTGTATTATTTTTCATGTTTTAATGTAGTTGGAAACTACATTCTGTTTGGGACAGTGTTTCTTTTTGAAAATGTTGCTTATATGTTTGTTGAAGCATGTTGTTACCATTAGTTGGATCACATCTTTTATTGCATTATGGTTGGAGATTGGGAGCCAATGAAGAAGGATGGCTTCTCTTTGTCATTGGTTGTCTTGGTTGTGTGGAGAGCATTGCCTTTCCCCTACTCTTGTTGTGATAAGAATTAGAAGAGTGATTAAATTACATGTTGTTGTTCTGGAGCAAAGGAGAAAGAAAAAAAATGAAAATAGTATGATAGTCCCTTGTTGAAATTAAATCTTATTGTAACCTTTCCCACTTGAAGTGGATGAACTCGTATATGTTTTGTAATGGAAATATGTTGTATTGCATATGAAATTTGTAATTTTGAAATGTAAAGGAGAGTTATACTCTTTTTTATGTTTTTGAAAGAATGTGAAAGAAAGAGATGTGTTTTTGTATATTGTATTGTGAAATCAACAGGAAAAGAGAAGTTGTAAAAGAAGTTTAAATCTAATGGAAGTGGTTTTGTTTATAATATGTTGTTATTCCATTGGAAATCCATGATTGGATTCACTATGAAATCCCTATTTGAAAAGTGGTAAAGTGAGTGAGAAGAAAATGTATTATTTTGTTTGTATATAATCTCTATTTGGAAGGAATAAAGGAAGAAAGGTTGTAATGTTGTATTTTGGAATCAATACAGGATTGCATTACCTTTTTCAATCTGTATTGTTGTATTGAAACTAATCATCCATTGTGTTTTGAAATTGTTGAAATCAAGAATTGTGTGTGATGAAAAATATAATGCTCTGTTCTTAAAAAAAGTGAAGATTGGAAATGATAATTTAATTTTCACCCTAAATGGGTTGATTAGAATCAACTAAATGCATTAGGCTAGGATTAGAATGAATTTCCACACTTGGGAGATGGAAAGAAATTAAATAGATCCTTTAAAAAATCGCCCTCTATTTTATTCTTTCAAACTAGCAATCATCTAGACAAAAAATGCACAGATGAAACCTGCAACAATAAAATAACAAATTAAATTATTAAATTGAAGTAGTAGGTCCTAAAAAAAATCAATTAGATAAAAATACTTAATGGAAATACTTCAAAACCTAGAAAAACTGAGTTCAAAGTTTCAACAGTCGTTTTGCTGTCAAATTTGTAAATTTTGAATTGGAACTCAATAAAGTAGATCTACCTCAAAAACTTATCCTAATTCCTCCTAAGAACAACTATCCATGTCTATTTGACATGTTGAGAGAGGAAGAAGATCAAATTGAATAAATCTCACAACTTAAAATTTACCAGTTTGCACTGTAAAATCCTGTAGAGCCATTTTCTTAAAATTGACCCCTTAAAGTTTATCAAAATCACAAATTAATGATCTTTGTGCAAAAAGGACATTGAGATATTTCCAAAAAGTCCTCATTTCCCCAAAACCGAGCTCTTTATAAAAATTTATGGCCTTCTAAAATTTTTCTTCCTTAGCATTAAAAAAATGGGAAAAAATTCCTTGGCGGGCCCGCAGCCCATCTCTTTCCCTTAAGCACTTATGAAATTTTTTGGGAAAATTTTCCAAAGTTTCCCTATTGCCCCACCACTCTTAGCCAATCAGAGGCTGCCACATGGAACCATGGGGTGTTGGCGGAGGGGCGGACCCCTTTTTAAACTTAGAGCTTCCGTAGAAATTTTTGGGACAATTTTCCAAGTTTTTCCCAGGCCATGCCGCCACACCGTGACCAATAAGGTGATACCATGTGGTGTCCCGAGGCATCGGCAGAGGAGTGGGTACATTTTTCCTTTTTGTGTTTTGGAAAATTTTTGCAAAATTTTCCATGTCTTCCCCATTGTCCTGTTGACCCCATAGCCAATCAGGAGTCTGCCACGTGGCATTTGAGGATCCACAGGTGCGTGGGTAGTAAAGTCCCATGGCTTTTCACCCACGCGAAAAAATTTCTCAAAGTTTTTCCCACCCACCCCACCCTTCCACACGTGCTTAGCCTGGAGATTCCACGTGTCCCTAGAGGTCTCCCGGGAGCATAGAGCACAAAGTTGCACTTTTCACCCCAAGTGCACAAGAAATTTCTCAAAGTATTTCCCACCTCCCAGCTCTCCCTGTGTTGGCTTGAGAAGTGCCACATGTCCCTTGTGGACTTGCAGCCCTGCAGGTGCATAGGCATAAAGTTAGTTTTTCACCCCGCGTAAGAAATTTTCCAAGAGTCTCCCCACGGTCCACCAACCCACGCTTTGCACCAATTTTTACCCCTAGGCCCATAGGCCCACTCTTGGGAAAATTTTACCCCAAGGCCCGTCGGCCCATAACTTGAGAAATATGAGGAGTTATGAGGACTTATTTATATCAATGGAAAGGTGAGGAAATTTCCTATCTAATGGGAATGATTCAAGGAAATTTTGAATGCATTAAGTGTGATAAAAATGAAGTTGAAACTTTAATCCTGTTAGAGAGTGGGTATGGTGAAGATTTACCCTCTGAACCTAATTAGACCTTCTAACCCTAAATTTTGGACCTTATGACCTCTAATAATTGTTAATAAAAGAAATGTATTTTCTAATGGATTTAAATTTGTCTTTAAAACTTGTTAGTGAAAGTTGTTGCCTTGTAACCTAGTTGTAGACTATTTTATTAAAAAAAATTATTTCATAATTTTCCTAACAAATCCTAGGTTGTTCTTGGGTCTCAAGTGGGTTGTTTTAGCAGGGATTACACATAAACCCTAAACCATGAACCCTAAGCCTTGAGCCCTAAACCCTAAACCCTAAAATTTGATAAACTATGAGCCTTAAACACTAAACCTTAAACCCTAAACTCTAAATCTTGAGTCCTAAACCCTTAGCCCTAAACCTTGAGCCCTAAACCCTAAACCCTAAATCATAAACCCTCACCAAAAGGAAAGTCCTGAAAATATCATTCAACCTGTTTCATTTGTGTAGGGAACAGATTTTTAAGGTGATCGATCAACTCATTTAGTTTTTCAAATGAGAGACTACTTCCTTTGAAGGCCTAAAAAGGGATTTTTGGCCATTTTGGTAGTTAATTGAACACCCTTCAGAAAAGCTAAAATGAGTTGGTCATAGTCACCTAGTTATCAAGGACCATTATTTGCGAAGCATTAAGGCATCATTTGATCTCCATAAGATACATATGAGTAAAAACATGTTTGAGAATCATGAAATTGATTCCATGAAAGGATGCTTTTAGAGCTTTAGGAAAGGATGAGGGGATGATCTTTAGAGGGAGCACCATGTTTCTAAGAATGAGATAATCATCTGAGTTCAGTTGATGTAATTTACTTGGTACTATTTGTAACTGTAACTCATTCAACAACTACCTAGGTTATCACGCCTTAAGGAGGAGGCACATTACAATCACCTGATTTTGGCCATAGGACAGGAATCCCATTCAGGGAACAAGCCTCTAGTGAGGATCTCTTTTTAGTAAGAAGTAGACAAACATCAAAGTTAATTCATGGTCACTAAAGTGAAATTATGGATCCAAATTAAAAAATTAACGAGTACCAATTCAATTAAAATAGGGTTAAAATTCATTTTAAAGGGTTAATTTAAAACATAAAAATTAACACTATGTTTAAATGTTCCTTAATTAATTTTAGAGGGTCAAAGGGACCCAAACAATATAAATGCCCCAAAGTTTATAGGTCACTAGGTCTGAAATAGTAACCAATGAGTAAGTACTGACTACATTAGATTGAAAAACTATCTTCTAGATTATAACTATTAGCTAGAAGACCACTTCAAAAAGGTGCAGAGTGACCCTAATTTCTTAGATTTAAACATTTAAGTTAAAAAGGGGAAATATTCCCACTTTCCCACTTCAGACTTCCTTACACTTGAACATTTATTTTTGTACAGTATTAAACCGAAACACATATAAGGTCCATTACACAAAAAGCATACGCATTTTGGATTAGATAGGAAATTGCATATCTCCTTTATGGTATAAAGAAGTTCCTAACTCCTCATAAAAAATACGGGTCAACGCGTACATTAGGTTTTACTTTTTTTAATTCTTGTCCACTTGTTGGTCTCCCAATTTTGAACTTTTTCTCCAAACAAGCCTCAAGTCACTACGGGAATAAATTTTTCCAAAAGGTGGACCTAAGGTCTTGAAAAACTTAGCATTCCCGAAAGCCAAGCCTGCTACCAGAGAAAATATTTTCCACTAAGGGTGGACCTTAGCAGGCCTGGGGAAGAAAATTGATCCAAGCCCATAACACATCAACCCACAATTAAACACCACTACGGGAATGGGTTGTTCAAGGTAATTACCGGATTTTAAGATATTTTTTTTTCACCACCAGCTAAAAGGTTGCAAAACTAGCCTGCACGATGCCACAGGGATGCTCTCGTGTCATGCCCAAGGTTCTAGTAATGAAGCAAACCTCTAGGGAAAACTTAGATAACTCATTAGCATTTGCATTATAAAACCAAGGCAAAACATGAATGCACCTCCAGAGGATACCTGAAGACACCAGGGTGTCATACCCATACGTGAAAGGTATGAAGTACAACCAGCGGGGAACTTAATCATTTTTCATGCTTTTTCTAAATCCAGGTAAAGTTTAGCTAAGCCCCCAAACCCGCATAAGGAGCTTTTCACCAAAAGTGAATTGGCAAGAAATATCAGGGACAATCAAGGAATTTGTGCTAAGTAGCCATTTTTTTGCAAAAATTTCCTAAATCATTTTCGGGCAAGAATATAAATAACTAAAGATCCTCAGACTTCTTTTTTCAATTATAAAACTAAAGCTGAAGTAAAAAATTCAGAAGGCCATAACTTTCGACGAATCTTGGATTTGGGAAAATGACAAGTTTTTGGAAAGGCTCACATTCACTTCCTCTTTCATAGCAACCTTTGTAAATTCATTTTTACAACTTAGGTGGGTCATTGTTAAGGTCACTTCCATCAAAATTGGGTCATAAACCTTCTCAACAACCAAACTTGATTCCACTCTGCCATTCATCTTTTTCAACAAAATAGACATGGAGAGTTTAACTTGACCAAATTGGAATGGACTTGCCTAATTACTAAAGGAAGGAAGCTTTAAACAAACTTCTAATTAACTCTTTAACCTCAGGACAGGTGTTTTTCTTCCTCTATTGTCCAACCACAAGAAATTTCACACAAACTAATATACATGAATTTTTTATCATTCCAACAGCTTGTAATTAATGTTTCAATTTGTCTTTCATTGTTGCAGGGCTTAATCTGTATGTTTTTCTGATAATAATTTCAATATTAAATTTTTTATAGTGACTTCAAAAATAAAACATTTTAAACTCGAATGGATCCACTTTTCCACTATCACTAGAACTTCTCTAAATCAATTTAATTTGACATTTAGTTAATCGGATTTAGAAAAAATTAACTTTACTTCAATTCAAAACTTATAGTTTTACTTATCATTTTAATTTTGGCATTTCAAATGAAACAAAGTAATGTAATATTTCTTCATACGCAATTCTTTTTCAATTTTCAAACAAGTTTGTTTTCTTAGATTCAAAAGTGTGCTAGATTTATAGTTCATGTCTCAATTTTTCTAGTGTGCCCAAGGTTCCAAGCATTGAACACACAGCTCTGATACCAATTGTAACACCCACTTGAGACCCATGAACAACCTAGGTTTAGTTACAAAATTATAGAATAATTTTTTTTAAAAGTGTTAACAACCAAAGTCTCAAGGACAATTACATTCAACTGAAAATTTTTCTCATTATAATAATTACTAATTCCATATTATAAAGCAACAAGTGTAATAAGTCCACACCTAGCTAAAATCTCCTTAGGGATTATTTTAATCACTGATTACATTGACATTATATCTAAATATTCCTTGATTAAAATTTTAGGGTTAAGGAACTAAAACAATTAAATACCCAAGGTATTTGATTCCACAATATCTAAGACAAGAGCAAGGTTTAATTACAGTGGGGGAAAAGAATACATATTTAAAATCATTAGAGTAAATTCTTACTTACTCACTCCCATAGCTCAGTTAAAGATTCAATTTGTTTTTAATCATGATTAATACAAATAAAACTTCTTCAAAACATTCCCATTGGATACGGAATTTCCTCACCTTTCCATTGATATAAAGAAGTCCTCGTAAATCCTCATATTTCTCAAGTTATGGATCGGCGGAACTTGGGGTGAAGATTTTCCAAAGAGCAGGCCTGCGGGCTTGGGGAGGAAACTTTTACCAAACTCAGGCCTGCGGAATTCAGAGAGAAAATTTTCTAGGAGGAGAAAAGAAAACCGGTGGATTAGGGAAGAAAACTTTTCGCATACGCGGGCTGGCGGAGTGGGAAAGGCATTAAATGATTTTTCCCTTTTGGGCCAAAGAAAATTTTACACCCGCACCTTTACCGATGCTCAGGGAGGCCACATGGTAGATATTTATTGGCTACGGGTTAGCAGGTCAGTGGGGAACATTTGGAAAATTAGACTATTCAAAAGGAAGGGAAAAAATGTCGAAAGGAACCAGTACCTCCGCAGACGTGAGAAAATGCCATATGTCAGCCAACCGTTAGTTGCAGTTTGGTGGACCGGCAAGGATAAATTTTAAAATTCTACCCAAAAGTGTTCTGAAGCATTAAGACTTACAAAAATCCACTCCTCTGCCAATGCCTCGTGAAGCCACATGGCAGCACCTGATTACCTATGGGCCGGCGGGGCTGTGGGGAAAACTTACAAATTTTCCCAATTTTATTTTTGAAAGCGCTTAAGGTTAAAGTAAATCCGAGCCTTCGCCGAGGCCCAACGAAGCCACGTGTTGATCAATGATTGGCTATGGAGTGGCAGGGCTGTAGAGTAAAAATTACCAAATTAACTTTTTAAGTGGCCAAAAATCAAGTAATAAAAGTGAAGAAAAAAAAAACCCCAAAAACAAGCTAAGGAATTTGAATATATAGAAGAGGAAAGAGAAGAGGATGAGGTGGATCCATGTGGGATGTCACATCACACATCCTCAACTCTAACTCATAAGTCAACTTCATTCTGCAAGGCACAATAAAAAAGTAGGTGAATAAATGACAGCTTTACTTACATACTCAAATCAAACCCACACCCCATAAGGACTAAAATTGAAAGCATGTAAGAAGATGCAATAAAAGCATAGACCTTGACTTACAAAAATGTATAATGAAGGCTAGATTTAAACCCTCCAACCATAGGTAATTTTGGAATACAAATTTAAGAGGTATGGGACAAGTTTAACTTCTCCCATAAGCTTCCAAAATCAGCCTCCAAGGACAAATTCAAATTTCAAAAGGAGGTGGATTGTTTCATACTCCAAAATTAATTTACACATCACTTACACATTTCTTACAGCACTTTAATTTTTGGCCAACAACTCTAATAATTAATTTCTTATGCACCAATTTGATTAATTAATTTTAATAACATGTTTACTCACATTAATTTACCACAATTAATAAATAATGAAAGGGGTAAACACATCACTTAATAAACACATTCAAACATCAATAAAAAGGAACCAAATAAATAAATACACATAACCCTTTGGTCACATTTAAAGGTGATCCCCCCCATGGGAATCCCTAACAACCAAACACACACACATGAAAAATACAAGTTACCATGGAGACCTTGTTGAATTCATCTAGAATTCCAGTGTGGTTGATCTCCAATCCCCCGATGTTTGTTGTGATATTTTTAACATGCACAATAAAAATACCCCTTCGGCCTCGTGGCCGTATCAGAACATCCAAATGAATATAATAGAATTTAAAAATCATCAATATATATATATATGAATCATAACAACATCCAAAAAATCTACAATATCACTTACAATTTCATCAGCAACTATATAATCATCAATTTTAAATTCAATTTTCTCGATCTACTCAATATATCCAAATATCACATGTCCTAATAAACATCCATATATATATATATATATATATATATATATATATATATATATATATATATATATATATATAACCATGTCCAAGAGCATGTCAACATATATATAAAATGTCTCTAACAATCATCATGCATCATATATGAATCAAAGTCAACAATAATCCATGATATGACATCTAACACCATACTAAATCAAAACTATAATAATGTCCATAATAGAGTCAGCAGTATCATGATCAATATCAAAAGTGTTGAAGGGAAGTGGGCACTACAGTGGGCATATTTTAATATATGTTGTGGATATTAACATATTGTTATGTTATTTGGGCCTAACTGATATATGATGGATACATAACTTAGTCGCACATCTCGATGATATATTATATTTGATTTTTGATGAGAACACATGATAGTAAGGATATATGTCATTTATATGAAACGTGATGGCTAACATATGGTGAATTGGTGTGAAATTGTGTATGTTTATTCAATTATGACTCCATGTTGATGTTGTGATAGCATAGATTACATTTTTAGAATTGGTCATTTACTGAGTAATTGATTTACACTTATATTGGGAAGATGTGTTTAACATGTGCATTGAGTGTGCAGGTTACAGGGCACAGGAGAATATGGGTTTTAGGGCAGCGACGCAATTTGTGCACAAGCGGCCCATGGAGCTAAGTCATAACCATGCTAGTTATATGAGGCCTTATTGGTTTCTTGTATTGTTTGGGCACCATCAATGATCCTTGTTTGTAATATTATACGGCATGTAAAAATTAATTGTGGTTAGGATGTGTTATTTTGTGAAGTAAACTAGGTTAGGAGACTTAATAGTCCCCACCTGCATTAAATATTTATTTGTGTAAATGTGTGTTAATTAAGGAGGATTGGGGTCACATGAGTACCCTTTATTAGGCCCCACATCCTCTACATTTGTGCCCAAATGTGTTAAACCCGAAATTGGGCTATTTATGACATTCTAAGTGACCCCTTTTAGTTTTGGGAGTTCACTTAGCATGAAAATAAGACCTTAGGCCCTACCTATTAGGTAGGGGGCATAATTTCAAGGCATGGAGGGATTTTCCCTCCCATTTAGCCTCTATTGTGTCACCATCCATGTAAGATGGGTTGGATTACGGGTGTTGCGATAAGTTGCATAAACTTGTCTCATTTTCTTTTTGGGAAATTTGGGAGAGAGGTGTATAAAGGTGATTTTATCTTTTCTTATTTTTATTATGGGAATCTTGACTTGGATGGAAGAGAGGGGTGAAACATGTCACCCCCTCATTTGTGAAAAATATTAATTTTTTTTCTTCAAAAAATACCTCATGTAGGAGAAGGATGAATTTTTCTTCTGGCTTTGGTTTTATGCTTACAGACTTTTGGGAGTTAAGAGTTTGCTTACACAAGGAATTGGGAAAAATCTTAGAGTTTTGGAGAGTTTGTGGAGGTAGGCCCTTTGATCTCATTTTATGTTATTTGACATGTTAGATCTTGAATTTTCTTATAGTTGAAATGTGGGTCTTGTTTCATGTGTTGTACATGTTGCTTTGGGTATGTTATTTGTTAATTTATCCATCCATCATATGGCTTGATGGATTTTGGAGCTTCATTGGGGAAGAGGGAGGGGTTTTCGCTCTTAAACCTCATGGCTTGATGGGCAAGCGATGTTAGTTATTTCTATTTCTCCTCATATAGTTTGAGGTGGAGAAGGTGGTTCATATAGTTTGAACCCCCTTCCCCATCCTTGGAGAGGAAACCCAATGGGTTTGAAAATCCTCCCAAGGATGATTTTAAGTGAATGGGTGGAGAAATAAGGAGACATTGTTGTGTTGGAGGGATAAGGAGGTTTTGTGAAGAATCTTGTAAGTGCTCATTCTATGGTTGGACCACACTCTTTGACACTTTTGGATGTCTTGTCTACTCTTACCCATTGTTGAGGATGAATATGGTTTTCTCCTCTTTTCTTTTGAATTGTGAATGTTGTGTTTCTTTAATGTATGGATTGGTCTTGTATGTGAATGCATTTTTGTTTATGTCTCCGTAAATATTGTGCACATTTGTGGAAGCTATATATCTCTCCCATGGGCTTGGGGGAGGATAAAATATCTTCCAACCTTTGGAAAGGCATGTAATTTTTCATATAGGTTGCGTGGTAAAAACCACCTTTCTATATGTGTTGGTTTCTTTGAAAAGAACTCAAAGTTGGAGCTCAAGTTTGGAGGATGGTTGGAGTTTCCTTCATATCTTAGTATCTTGTTGTTCTCAAGTTTTTTGGAAATTTTAACTTATTGTAATCATGTGAATATGAATTTTTTGGAAGTTATATTTATTTTTAACTTTCCCATATTGGGATTGAAATTGCATTTGAGAAACTAATGTTTTATTAGTGTTGTGTATACCATTCTTTAAAATATAGATATTAGTAAAAATTGTTTTTCATGATCATGCGTTTGTTTGTATGTTTGACCCTCTTCTTAAAGAAGAGTTTTGTTTTTTTGAGAGGTTTTGTTTTTATATTTGAAAATAAATTATAGTTGATATGTAACATGGAACAAACCATCATTCATATTATTGAAGTGAAGGCGTACTTTTAAGAAATGGAAGTTTTACTCTTGTTTTATAAGTTCTTATGGAATGAGGACTCTTGTAACATTTGAGTGGATATATCTGTTTGCAATTAAGTCTTACTTTTCTCCCTTAGATAATTATTGATTTTTTCATTGAACTCCCATAAGGAAAGGAATATTATTATTTTTGTAATATTTTGTAAGTCATGGTAAAGTGAAACTTTGTTTAAGATCATATTTAAAATTTACTTCTACATCTATACAATTTAAGACCAGTGAATATTACCATTCCAAGGGAAATATTTGATTACTATGGCTTCATTTTATCATTATTTTAGTGCATATTTGTATGAGACAAACATGCATTGTTCTGTTTCCTTTATTTATATAAATGAGTGAAAAAAAATTAAAATCTAATTTATTGGAAATTATTAAGTTGTATGCTTCACAAGACTTACAACACATAATTTATCATTTTGCAACTTGTAATAATTTTTAATATAGGGTATAATATAAATATATAATAATATATTTAATATAGTTATATTATATAATATAACTATAATATATTTAAACATAGTTATATATTTTCATATAATATTTTAAAATATATTATAATATATATTATACTATATATATAATATATTAATAAATATAACATAAAAAAAAGTTATAATCGAAGAATTTGGTGAAGTTTTTATTGTAAGAGTGAAGGACGAAGACTTGGAAGGCACATGTATCGAATACTTGCACTTCACCAAGAAGGAGTTGCAAGATAAAGCAAGAAAACTTTTAAGAAGCAATGTGCATGCATGAGAGCTCAAGATTCAAAAAATGGAGTTGAATGGAATGCCTTGGATTGGTTTATCATAGATCAAAAGAGGTGGTGTACATATAGGGGAGTGAATGTGTAACTCCCATGTAAGAGAATATTCCTCCATAATCAAGAAGAGGAGTTACTTTCTCAAATGGTAATGTAACTCCTATGACATGCTTACACATGACAAATTTTGTAATAGAATCTATCATAACTAAGATGACACCTAGATCCATGTCCACCTAAGCATGGTGAATCACCTATGTGGAGGAATCCCATGTACTTAGGATATGTGCATGGTAATATCCTACACCAACACCCCCCTAAAGCATAGCTTAGGTGGATACATAGATGAAAAAAAGGAGAAGTGGGTCTTGGCAACAAGCCTGATGAGGTACCCACATACAAGAAAATCTTGAAAAGTGGAGTAAAAGGAGAAAACCAAGTCAGAAAAACTCCCCCCCAAAAGAGAAACAAGTCCAATCTCTAATCTAAGAAAGATGCCAGGGATGGGTTCTAGCCATAGAAGAGCGTGTAAAGGTACCCATGTATAAAGAGGAACTCTCTCATAAAGAAGAAGAAGAGAGAAGAAGAGGGAGATGAGAGGAATGTAGAAGATGCCATGGATGGATCTGAACTCTGCAGCTCTGGGAGGTCTCCCAAAAGAATATCGATGACGAGATCCTCTACATCTAGACTGAAGAAGATCCACCCACACTGAACTGTGTGCCTACCTTTAGGAAGGATAGAAATGATGTGCTAGAATTCTACCCACTCCATGAATGAAACCAAAGGCAACAACATAAAGAATTCTTAGTTTGGTCCATGAAAGTGTGACATAGGTCTAGCAAGTGAGTGCAAAGGAACCAAAGGTAATGTCACAAGTGCAGAACTGTCAGAGTATGAAGGGTGAACACCTATAGAAAGGATGTTAAATGGATGTGAAGGCAAAAAAGCATCCCCCGCAACAGAAAATGGATCCACAAGTAAGGGTGGATCAATGAAGGTCTCCAGAAAAGTGGAAGTGGTAAGAGTCCTAGAAGGGGCACTCCCAACAACGGAGATGATGAACTCCTCTGAAATACCTATAGATGGATGAGGAACCTGTAGTACATCACAAGCATACTCTGTGAAAAGATGAATAAGGTCACATAGATACTCATCCCAATGAGGGGGCTCAACAAATAGAAGAGCGATGTCAGATAGCTATGAATCATCCAATGAAGGTAGATAAGTGAAAGGGGCCTCACACACTAAAGGAGGAAAATAGGTGGGTGTTATGACTGTATGAGACTCTATAGGATACTACTCAATATTTGATGAGATGTGGGATGTGTCAACAGTCTCTGGAATAGTGAGAGAAGGAGGAGAAGAGTCCTCTATAGTACTCTCGACATTAGAACTGGGTGCACAATCCTCGTCATCAGAAGTAGAACCAAGCGATTATATGTCAGTGGAACTATCATCACATGAATAAATAGGGGAGAAAACTGAATCAATAGCAACAAAAATGTCGAGAGTATGTGAAGGGTCTCCATAGAGGGACTGAAGAATTCTCTAGACACAGTGGGGTGGATCTCAATCTGCCACGTGAAACCAGTGAGATGAAGAGACATGCATCATCATGGTACCAAAAACATGTTCGCAAGTGTTGAGAAAATAATTAAGATGATGATGATCAGTGGGTGCAGGAACTGGCCCAATCCAAAGGTGTGAAAGACCTTCATAGGTGAAGTAACGTTCCATGGAAGCATGGCAAACTGAATAGTTCTCTCTACCAGTAAAAAGTGGTGGAGGATGTAAAGTGATCCTAAGACACTCAAGTCTGGAAAGAGCATCCTCCATGATGTAGAATAAAAAGTGCAAGGTGCACAAATGAAGACGTCGGACTCGGCTGATAATTCATCTGTATGTGAAAACCTAACAGTACTTGTGAACCCCCCCAAAATGTGAAACTTTATAAAAATAGTGCATTTAAAAAATTGATAATCCCATCATATAATGTGAAAACAATCATGCAACTTTGACTAAAGAAGTGCTAAAAACTGAGCAGCGAGTCAAAATTTATAGCAAAAATACAATTCCCACAACTAATGGAAAATGCTAATAAGCTTTACAAACAAATTAAAATTTTTCCCGAAATGGGTACAAGGGATATTGTGTGGGTACTCGTTGGAAATGGCATAAAATTTTAGGTAGGGTTTGTTCTACGAGGGGGGATCAGCCTCCTACCAACCCCAGACCTTGCCCTCTGTCTTCGGCACATGAATGAAGGACATAAACACAAAAAAATTACAACCTTCAAATTATTACAATGCCATAATGACAACTTTGCCTCAAAAAATTAAAAACAAGCGATTGTTTTGACTACCAAACAATTTCTAAAAGGGATGATTGAGCTAGTTGATGGTGTTTTGAGCTGAGGCTATGTAAATGCACCGAGTTGAGTTAATTTTTCTGAGTTTCCAGCTGAGGTAGGCATGTGCACAAGCTACAGGTCAATGGCAGTTTTTCGAGTTGTGCTAAGGCATGGCTGGGTTATCCGTTACCTACGTGTTGGGATGGCTATGACAAGAAGTCTAGAATAAACAAAATTGACACTTGTGTTCAGTTGTAACGTCTGAGTAGGATCTTGAGCTAGATTCCTTGTGCAGGTAAGAGTTACACCAAGGAGTGGCCAATGAGCTTTGACAAACAGAGAAATCACATTCAGCTTAAACGTGATAGCAATGAAGAAGATCCAATAAGTTCATTGAACGGAGAAGAGTTGAGTAGGTCGATGCAGGAGTAAAGTCAAAAATGATATTCAAGGTCACGCAGGCTCACACAAACCCAAAACATGGGTTGTTTATGAGAGCAAATATGAGTCGATGGAAGAAGGGGAAAAATCTAGTAGCTTTGAATCATAAAAAGGATGTAGGAAGGTGGATCAGCCGAACACGTTCAGACTAGATCAAGGCACGAGCTAACCAAATCAGCAGTAGTGCTGAATAACTTGATACAATGAACAAGCAAACCAGAAGGATGAAGTGTTTTTTGTAGGCTTGCATTGAAGGAGAGAAACATGCAGGTGAGACTGGAGGATGAAGCTTGAGAAACGTCGTAGGAAGATCCTGACTGCTTGTGTAACGGCCCGAGTGAATGGATCAACCTGAACCAGCTATGCTATGAAACCACTCAAGCCAAGATAAGCAAGATCTTCAAACCTGTAATATGCTTAAACCTGAACACTGAAAAAAATCTCCAAAGCATGCATGCAAGGCTAGTGACCACTTGAAGAGCACAAACACCCAAAAAATACACCCATAGGAATCTCAAAATATGCAAGTAGAGCACATGAAAAATCAAGATCTTGCACAAACAACTACATGGTGGAGCAACAATGGGGAGAAATGTAGTGCCAATCCCCTCAACTTTGATACCATGTAAGAGTGAAGGATGAAGACCTGAAAGGAATACATGTGCATCGAATAGTTATACTTCACCAAGGAGTCGTAAGATAAAGCAAGAAAACTTTTAAGAAGTAATGTGCATGCATGAGAGCTCAAGATTCAAAAAATAAAGTGGAATGGAATGCCTTGGATTAGCTTATCATAGATCAAAAGAGGTGGTGAACATATAGGGGAGTGAATGTGTAACTCCCATGTAAGAGAAGATTCCTCAATAATCGAGAAGAGTATTTACTTTCCTAAATGGGGATGTAACTCCTATGACATGCTTACACATATTATAGATTTTGTAAGAGAATCTGTCATAACTAAGATGACACCTAGATCCATGTCCACCTAAGCATGGTGAATCATCTATGTGGAGGAATCCCATGTACTTAATATATGTGCATGGTAATATCCTACACCAACATTTATATGGTTAAAACAAAAAAAATGTAGAAGTGGGGAGGGGTCGAGCCCTCCCCAAACCTGTGCTAAACCCACACCATTGTCACTCCACCAACCCCCAACTCCACCACATCCTTCATTCACTCCACATTCGCCACACCCAACACTCCCTTACTCTACATGAAAACCCCACACCACTCCCCACAGACCCAACACCCTCCCCCCTTTGGATTCACCAAACCCTCCCTAACACTGCCATCTCCACTACCAAAATACGACTTACACATTCTGACACCTCATTGTGATTAAACCCTTCAAATTTATCACTATGAATTCATATAATATGGTTTACATTTTATTTATTGACACACACACACACACACACACACACACACACACACACACACACACACACACACACACACACACACATATTCAGGAAGATTTCCTTCTTAATAAAAGTGGATATAAAATATACCCAACTAGAAAATATATCTTGTTAAGTAGATACAAAAAAAGGAAATAAATAAATAGCTTCAGTAACCATGAATACATATCCTCCATATCTCCTCCTCCACCTACACATTGAAGGAACCAAATGAAACAAATGGAAGAGAAAACAAAAGATAAGGATAAAATAGGGAAACTCTACGTCAAGTTTTAAAATCAAGGGCCAAGATTAGTTTGATCTTATGGTTTACATTAAATCCTACATAAATTTAAGCTATGGGATTTTGTGGGATTAGGAAATACAATAAAAGAAGGGTGTAGTGCCCACTTCCCTTTGACACCTTTTGATACTAATCATGACATTATTGACTATATTATGGGCATTATTGTAGTTTTGTTTTAGCATGATGTTAGACGTTAGAGCATAGATTATTGTTGACTTGATTCTTATATGATGCTTGATGAAGCCTGATTATTGTTAAGTGTGTATCTTGTGGTTGCTAAAATTGCTGCTTTGTTTTAGACTATTTTTTAATTATGATATTTGCATGTGAGAGATTTCCTTTGTGTTTTGAAAGCCTATTGTTGCCATGTGTTGAGTTGCATTTCTTATTGCAATGTGGTTGGGGCTCAGAGGCTAATGACGAAGGATGGATTCTCCTTTTCATTGGATGTCTTGGTTGGGTGGAGAGCATTTCCTTTCACCCTATTTTGTTGTGATCAAACCAAAGAATGATGGAAATTGATACTGATGTTTTTGAAGCTGAGAAAGAAGACAGTTTTGGCAGTCCTTTGTGAGACTCCTTTTTGTAAAAAAAATTCCCACTTCAAGTGGATGACTTGTAATATTATTTATATTGGATAGTTATTATGTTTTGGAAATGAAATCCTATGTTTAAATGAGAAAGAGATATGCACTAAAATCTGTACTGTGTGAAGAAATGTGAAAGTGCATTTGAATAAAAGGAAAAGAGAAAGAGTTGTAATTTATAAAGTTGTATTTGATCAATGTAAATAGAAGTTGTATTCTTTTCCACAAATGGAGTTACTCCTTAAATCTATGTTGAAATATGTTGAGGAATTTTTGTTTGAAAGAAAGAAATATGTATTAAGAAAATGCATTACTCTATTTTGTTGAAATGCATGATTTGAAAAATAAAAGCTACATTCTAGTTTCTACATTTTTATTGAAGGAAAGATAACTATTAAAAACTAGCATGGAATTAATTCAATGTTTTTATAGTATCGCAAAAGAAATAGATTAATCTATGTTTTTGAAATGTATAAACTTCATTTTTATTTCACCCTAAACTTTGCAAAAAAAAATTAGTAAAAGATATAGAACAACCATGTAAAACTATGAAAATCATTTAAAACACTAATACAATCTACGTAAGATCGAAATGGTCCCAAACAAACTAAAAGAATTATGAAAATTTTATAAAAACCTTTCAAATAGGGAAAAGGCAAAATTACAGACATTTTTCTGCATAAAAATTGGTAAATTTGAATTGCAAATCAATCAAACAATTTAACCTTGCAATCTATCAACAAAATATATCCAAAGTGAAATCCTCCATGTCTATTTGGAAGGTTGAGAAATTATTAATGATGAATTTGAACAAAATCATGTAAGTTAAGAATACCAGTTCACCTGATTACTAACAGAAAAATGTCTTCTCAAAATCGACCCTTAAAAATTTATCCAAATTAATTTTTTAAGGCTACTATGTGAAGAGGAAATTGAGAGCTTTCCATAAAGTCCTCGTTTTCCGAAAACTGAGTTCCCTATCAAAAGTTATGGCCTCCGGAAGTTTGTACTTCATTGGAATTAGAAAAAATTCTAAGTTCGAAAAAGGGAAACCATCTTCCGCACCCGTATTTCATGCCCATCTTCCATGCTCATCTTTCACGCTCAGAAAAAAAAAAATAATAATAATAATAAAAAAAAAATTATTCCATAATCCTTCTAACTAAACCTAGGTTGTTCCTTGGTCTCGACTGGTTGTTTTTAGATGGGCGTTACACTTGGTATTAGAGCGGTGGTTCAAAATCTTGGACCCTTGGGAACACTAGAAAAATTGCGACATGAACATTTAAACCTAGTACAATATTAAACTTAACACACTTTTAAATCTAGAAAACAACTTTGTTCGAAAATTTGCATATTTTAGTAAACATGGAAAACTGAATAAAACCTAGAATATAGAACTAACTCTTGCCTTGGTCTGTGTAGGAGGCGCCGACAAGAAAAGAGGTCATTTCATATAGACCTATAACTTAACATGATAAGATCATGTTGTAGCCACTATCCTACCACAAATTTTATAGACACTTCAGGATGTTAATGCCACTCTACACGGAGGGACCATAGGAGCACATACAGTCAGACATGATAGTGTCACATCCATTAAGGCTCATACATCTCCTTGGCATAACAAGGAGCATATAGGAGAGAAATCCCAGGTGGAGTTAGTCAGAGAAGAGTCACCACGGAGGGGATAGGGAGACCAAGTTTCAGGACACAGATATAGGTCTCAGCTCCCTAGGCTTAGAGATGAGCATGTAGGGAGGCCTAGGGGTCATCAAACTACAACTTCAGACCACATCAAGGAGATCCTAAAGCTATGGTAGTAAAATTATTCTAGTCACATAGGTGGATTTTAGGAAGAGGCCTAGTTGGTGAGCTTGAGTGGATGCTTCAAGCTCTGCCCTTTTTCTAGGGACATGAAAGCTCGTGTTGCAATCCATCTACTGAGAGACGAAGTAGGTGTCTGGTGGAGGAAAAAGGAGCAAAAGATCCAGGTGGATTCTGAGAGAGTTACCTGGGATCTCTTTGAGGACAATTTTAGGAGCAGATATTTTTCACAGAGGTTCATACAACAGAGGATAGATGAGTTTCATGACCTCCGATAGGCATCCCTTACAGTAGCAGAGTATGTGAGTAGAGTTCTGGATCTACTCCAGTATATTGATTACATGCAGGATGAGAAGGTACAGATCCAAAGGTTCATTTGGGGCCTGAATCTAGACATTGGAGGTGCAGTGCAGATCCATTATCCACAGACATTAGTTGAGGTCGTTGAGAAGGCCTATATAACAAAGGAGACTTGGGGGAAGACCTAACAGATTAGAGACTGAGTCCAGAGCCGTATACAACAAATGTGAGACAAAAAAATTGAGGGGATCAGTACCTCCTCCTTGTGGTGGAAAGGGTTCGGTATAGTCATCTTTTAGACCACAACAGTAGCAGCAATTCCACCCACATTATAGACCTCTACAGAGATTCGATGCATAGAGGGGTCAGAACATGGGGCCTCCTCCTAGGGGTCCCATTAGGACACAAGGTGCACCTAGAGCTCATTCAGTAGGATATTTCTAGTAGAGACCTCCACAGTCTATAGCTAGATCATTAGGATCCACACCACATACCTCTAGAGTACCGACTGATCCTGTTGCACATGGAAGAGGATCATGCGGTTTTTTTGCTTGCGGTGTTGCTAGACATTTCTGGATAGATTTCCCTCAGAACCCTAATAACAAGGATAATACATAGATTTTAGAACTTGCTGTCAGTGACATGGGGCGTAGTCATAGGATTTATGTTGTGGTTGAGAACCACCGGGATGAGTATCAGAGTATAGTTATTGAGACTACAAGTAGCATTGGTGGTATTCCTACCTCCATTTTGTTTTATTCTAGTTCTCATATTCTTTTATTGCACCATCTTTAGTCAAGAAATGCATGCTGGTGACAATTAGGTAGGGTCTTATTTGGAACATTCAGATGTCTTTTGTGGCTAAGATCTCTATAGACACTTTAGTTAAGGAGTGTGTTGTGGATTTGGGACCTTTCACCACTACCTCGGATTTTCGTATCCTTCCTTTGGGCTCATATGGATTCATCTTGGGTATGGACTGGTTGTCCGCACACAGGACCAGGATGGATTTTTAACAAAAAATCATATCTTGTACAGATGATCTAGGAGTTGAGGCACTAATAGTTGGGGTGAGGAGACCCATTTCTATTCGCACCATCTCCACTATGCAGCTTAAGCGGTGTGTGCGATGGGGTTGTGAGATGCTTGTTGTCATAGTTAGTGACCGATCAAAGGATGGGTCTAGTGGACCATTGCTAGATGACCATCCCATTTTGAGAGAGTCTTCTGATGGTTTTCTAGGGGAGCTACCGAGTTTACCGCCCCCACGTGAGATTGACTTCCATATAGATCTAGTTCTGGGAGCAAAGCGTACCTCACGAGAACCTTAGCGGATAACCACACTAGAGCTCTATGAGCTCAAGATGCCACTAGAGGGCCTTTTGGAGAAAGGCCTAATCAGTATTAGTGTATCCCATTAGGGTGCACCGGTGATATTTGTAAAGAAAGAAGGAAAAATCTCTTACGGTTGTGTATTGATTACCTTCAAGTTGAACAAGAGTAATGATCAAGAATCATTATCCCCTTCTGCACATTAGATGATTTGTTTGACCAGCATAAAAGTGAGCCACAGTTTTTTGTAAGATATGACCTTAAGTCAAGGTTATCGTTAGTTGAGGAATATGTAGGCCGATATTCATAAGAACTGCCTTCTCATACGAGATATGACAACTATGAGTTCACCGTAGGTGCCTTTTGGTTTGACGAATGCCTCCATAGTGTTTATGAGCTAGATGAATGGGGGTGTTCAAGACATTCATGGATCGCTTCATGTGCTCATCTTCCTTGATGAAATTTTTGATTTACTCACATACTGCATGAAGAGCATGAGGGGCACCTTCTTCAAGTTCTTCAGTGTCTTCGTGAGCAGCAGTTTTACAGAGAACCTAGAGAAGTGTGTGTTCTTTCAGATAGAGGTACAAGTATTTGGGCCACATTATTTGTGGGAAAGGTATCACAGTAGATCCTTTCAAGATTCAATATATTATGGATTGGCCAACACCCACTAGTGTGATAGAGGTGTGCAACTTCATGGGTTTAGCAGGTTATTATAGAAGATTTTTTCGGGACTTCTCTCAGATTGCGCACCCCATCACTTTCTCTTCAGCGAGAAAGGGAAGAAGTTTGTTTGGTCAGTATAGATGTGAGCAAGCGTTTAGGAAATTAAAGGAATGTCTCATGACAACGCCGGTTCTTGTAGTGCCAGATCTGCATAGGGTGAGTTTTTCGTATGCATAGATTTTTCCTTGGCATGAGGTGGAGTTTTTTGTATGTTGCAGGATGGAAAGAGTAGTGGCATTTGAGTCTCGCAAACATTAAACATATTGAATGAGAGTTCAAAGAAAATAGTTGTGTATCTCTATTAGTCATCCAAGTGAGACACTAACATATTGGTTGCATAAGCACAAGTGCTAGTACAGATCAATATTGTGATTGGTAACCATCTCTTCACGCAACCGATTGTTCAATCCTTTGGACTTCAGTATGGCATTGGATGGAGTTGCTTTGTGAGTATGATATGGAGATAGATCATGTGAAGGGGAAGGGGAATGTGGTTGTGGATGCTCTCAGAAGATGGAGACATGTGATTATGGCCACTTCAGTGGGCACAGATTTATGGAGCAGGATTCTATAACATCTTCTTCTTGATAGCTTCTACATTGCAGCGAGAGCAGAGATCGAGTCCCAGAGACCCCTTGAGGGTAAGTTTGATGGTTTCTCATTAGACGAAGATGGAATTCTTAGACACAGAGCTCAGATTTATGTTCCCAAAGACAGAGGCTTGAGACAAGATATTCTGATAGAGGCACATCATGCACCCTATTCGGCCCATGTCGGGGTGAAGAATATTCATGCTATATTGAGATAGCTATACCATTGGAGAGGACTTCATAGAGACGTGGCTCAAATTGTGTCATGTTGTTTAGAGTGCCAGAAAGTGAATGTCAAGCATCAGCATCTAGCTGGCCTTCTCTTTCCTCATGCTATACCAGAGTGGAAGTGGGACACCATCTCCATGGACTTCCATGTTGGGCTACTAATGTCGAGATATTTCCGTGATGCCATCATGGTCACGATGGATAAATTGACAAAAGTGGCATACTTTTCTCTGTTGAAGACCACTTATATAGCTAGTGCAGTGGCATGGGTTTTTCTGGATGAGATCATCAGGTTGCACGAGATTTTGCAGAAGATCATTTGTGATGGTTATCCCTTATATAATTCACATTTTTGGACTACCATGCAACACAACCTCAAGATGAGGATCAAATTTAGCACAACATATCATCTTGAGATTGATGGATAGACTGAGCGGGTGAATAAGATCTTAGAGGATATGCTCAGGGTGTATGTTATGGATCATCAGTCGAGATGGGAGGAGTACCTGTACTTTGTGGAGTTTTCCTACAATAATAGTTTTTAGAGTTCTATAGGCTTGGCTCCTTTTCAGGATTTGTCTGGTAGAGAGTGCAAGACACCTCTTAGCTGTGACAAGTTAGCAGACAAGGTTTCTCTTGGACCATATTTGTTACAGGACATGGAGCAGCAGGTGTTTTTGATCAGATAAAGACTATAGGAGGCACATGACATGTGGAAGAAGTATGTAGGCTAGTATAGGACTTATCGTAGTTTTGATGTGGGCATGAAGGTGTTCCTTCATGTCAAACCACATAAGAGCCCTATCCTTTATGGTAAAGGTTCTAATTTATCTCCCAGATTTGATGGTCCTTTTGAGATCTTGGAGTGTATTGACCCTTTGGCCTACTTTCTAGCGTTGTTACCTAGCTTGTCTCACGTACATGATGTGTTTCATGTTCTAGTGATTAGGAGATATGTTTCTGATCCTTCTCATGTGCTAGATTGGACTACATTACAGGTGTAGGATTTGAGGGTAGGTGATGGTGGATCTCATTTGTATTATAGATCGCAGGACCCTAGGCCTTCGAGGTAGAGAGATTGATCAGGTGCAAGTGTAGTGGGACATGTATGATGAGACTGCGGCTACATGGGAGGATGATACTTTACTACGATTTCAATTCCAACATCTTTTCCAGTGACTTCCAGGAGGAATTTGATTCTAACGAGATGGGGATGTAGTGCCCACTTCCCTTTGACACTTTTTGATACTAATCATGACACTCTTGACTATATTATGGGCATTATTATAGTTTTTTTTAGCATTATGTTATATGTTAGATCATATATTATTGTTGACTTGATTCTTATATGATGCTTGATGAAGCCTGAGTATTGTTTTGTTTATCTTGTGGTTGCTAAAATTGTTGCTTTGTTTAAGACTATGTTTTATTTATGATATTTGCATGTGAGAGATTTCCTTTGTGTTGTGGAAGCCTGTTGTTGCCATTTGTTGAGTTGCATTTCTTATTGCAATGTGGTTGGGGATCGGGGGCCAATGAAGAAGGATGGATTCTCCTTTTCATTGGATGTCTTGGTTGGGTGGAGAGCATTGCCTTTCCCTTGTTCTGTTGTGATCAAATTGAAGAATGATGGAAATTCATTGTATTTTTTTTTAAGATGAGAAATAAGATAGTTTTGGTAGTCCTTTGTGAGAATCCTTTTTGTAAACCTTTTTCCCACTTTAAGTGGATGACTTGTAATATTATTTGTATTGGATAGTTATTCTATTTTGGAAATGAAATCCTATGTTTAAATGAGAAAGAGATATGCACTTAAATTTGTACTGTGTAAAGAAACATGAAAGCGCATTTGAATGAAAGGAAAAGAGAAAGAGTTGTAATTTGTAAAGTTTTATTTGATCAATGTAAATAGAAGTTGTATTATGCTTCTTAAAATCTATGTTGAAATATGTTGAGGAATTTATGTTTGAAAGAAAGAAATACATATGAAGAAAATACATTACTCTGTTTTGTTGAAATGCATGATTTGAAAAATAGAAGCTACATTCTAGTTTCTACATTTTTATTGAAGGAAAGATAACTATTTAAAACTAGCATGGAATTAATTCAATGTTTTTATAGTATGGAAAAATAAATAGATTAATCTCTATTTTTGAAATGTATAAACTTCATTTTTATTTCACCGTAAAATTTGCAAAAAAATTTAGTAAAGAATACAGAACAACCCTGTAAAACTATGAAAAACGTTTGAAACACTATTATGATGTAAGAAAGATCAAAATGGTCCCAAAAAAACTAAAATACTTATGAAAATTTTACAAAACATTTCAGATCAGGCAAAGGAAAAATTGCAAACATTTTGCTATATAAGAATTGGTGAATTTGAATTACAAATCAATCAAACAATTTAAACTTGCAATCTATCCAAATAAAATCTCCCAAGTGAAATCCTCCATGTTTGTTTGACATGTTGAGAAATTTTTAATGATGAATTTGAACAAAATCATGTAAGTTAAGAATACCAATTCACATGTTTAGTAACAGAAAAACGTCTTCTCAAAATCATCCCTTAAAAATTTATCCGAATTAAATTTTTAAGGCTACTGTGCAAAGAGGATGTCAAGAGATTTCTAGAAAGTCCTTGTTTTCCAAAAACCAATTTCCCTATCAAACGTTATGGCCTATGGAAGTTTTTACTTTATTGGGCTTCAAAAATTTTCTAAGTTCGAAAAAGGGAAACCGTTTTCTGTGCCTATCTTTTGCGTCTGTATTTCGTGCCCCTATTTCACACCCGTCTTCTGTGCCCATCTTCTACATCCATGTTTCGCACCTGGAAAACAAAAACCAAATAATAATAATAATTATTATTACAAAAAACAATTATTCCATAATCCTTCTAACTAAACCTAGGTTGTTCCTTCGTCTCGAGTGGTTGTTTTTAGTTGGGCTTTACAAAGGGCATGTAGGGGTAAAATAAATTGAAAGGGGTGTGTAGAAATTTTAATGTAACATTTGCAAATGTCTAGTGGGGTAACCATGATAAGAATTAAATAAATAAATATGGAATTGGGCTCTTGATTAATTAATTGGGCGAATCAAATTAGTATAGAGTAATTATTAATGGGAATTGGGTAAGGATACTAACTGTTTCTAATTTTAAAAAAATTTACCCTAATTTTGTAACTACCATTTGGTGTAGTTTTCCATGTCCAGAGGTGGGGAGTTACACATTTCCTAGCAAGGATAACAGTGCACGGAGCTCCTATCATCTCTGGGAGCCACTATCCTCTTTGTATTTGATTTTTTGGATTTTTTCTAGCCGTTTGAGAATCTTATCATTTTTAGTAGTCTTCCTTTTTTGGGCTTGATTACGAAATTCAAGAAAGGGAATCTTATAAAAATAAACTTATGTGATCATAATAATTGACTAAAAACTAAGCATTGTCTATCATCACCTAAGTTTGCATTCATCAAGCATCTAATAGATCCATTGCATCCATCTAGGTCCATCAAAAGGGACAAAAGGCTATTTTTCTATATCACACTTCATATGAGGATAGTTCACTCTATTCCATGCACACATTTATTACATTTTAAATATAGTTACTTAGTTAGTATTCCAAGTGCGACACACACAAGAGAAACTTAGGGCACAATTATCCACACACACACACAAAGAACTACATTGGGTCTGAGATGTATTGCAATGCTCAGTTATAATTCCACAATTTTTATGGCTTAGAATAATCCAACCTCTCATTCTAAATCTTTCTTTTTTGGAAATTTGATCTGTATTTTAAGGTTTTATAGGTTATTTCTTCGTTGCAGGTTTATATTAAATTCAGAGATCTTGATTTGACCTTAGAGTAATCAAAATTGAGAAAAGGTGAACTTCTTGCGACACCTCAGAGGAGGTTTTATCAGCATTTACGTATACTTAGGTGCCCAGAAACAAGACTACGGATCCTACGGGTGCTATTGTCCCTATCCAACGCCCTAGTTCAAGCTAATTCTCTAGATCTACATTTTCCAAGGCTTCTCTAGGATTCTTATCATTTATGTTAAGTCGGTCATAGCCTCACCACAAGTCTGAAAGTGTTTTCACGTTTGTATATGTTCCCGACATCCTCAATCTCTAAAATTTCAGACACAAGGTCTTTTTGGTATGAAAATGGTGTTATCCAAATTTCAGCTTCTAACACCACTCGTGTAAGGAGATACATGTGGCCCTAATTCGCCATTCTAATGCACAAAACTGCTTGTTACACACGTGTGAAGATGTTTTAGAGGATAAGAAAAATTGAGGAGTCTTGTTTTTTTTCCCTTAACATATTCCAATCATCATAGTTGGATTTTTTGGCCCTCCTTTCCTTCTACACATTTGTGGCTCTCAGCCAGGTACATAATAGAAGAGAAAATACAGATTTTAAAAACTAAAACTTAAAAAAAAAACATTTTCTTTCTTCACAATCAATGTCATGGTTTTCTATATTATTTTGAACAATATTTCCTCCATCTACCTACATATTCTCCTCTCTTACATTCTTAAAAACTAGAATTTGGATTCGAAAAACAATCTTCCACCATTTTCTCCTTATTTTTCTAACTTAACTTGAACTACCCCTAAACTTGGCAAAACACTAAATTTAGAATAACCATCCTATTTTGAATTCCTTTATCCTAGGAGAGGACTTGGATATCTTTTCCTGGAGGGAAAATATCTTCAATCTATTTGATCCTTTATTTTATTTTATTTTTTAATGCTCGTAATCCAATTCAGGCGTTACAATAGCTCATAGAGCTATTTTACAAAATCCACACATTCAAATCAAAAGAAATGGAGGGAAAAACATAAAAACGTCTCCTATAGCCTCTCACAAAACAAATTTTTAATTTAACCCATGACATAGCTTTCTACTCAGGATGCTCCTGCATCATTCTGCCCATGAGAAAAGAAGTGTTCTTCATGGCTGATTTTTCTTCTCTAGGTCTTCAATCTTGACTCCAAACTTGATCAAATCATTATCGGCCTTCCATGTTGCATCCTCAGTTGGAAAATATTTCCACTTAATCAGATACTAGTAATATTCTCTATCCCTAGTCTTCTTGATGATCTTCTTGTCCAACAGCTTCTCTATCTCCTTTATTCTGGCTCTAGGCATCTATGCTTGCCAACCTTCCCTCTGTTGTCCTATTTCAGATTCCTCTTCCATTGTGTAGTTTCTTTTGTACTCATATAGGTTTGCAACATTGAAGATTTTACAAATCCCAATTCCTTCAGGTAGCTTCAATTCATAAGCATTATTGGAAAATTTTATGACTATCTTGCAGGTACCAATCTTCTTGACTTTCAACTTATTATACTCCCTCTTGGGGAATCTCTCCTTCCTCATATGTACAAGTACTTAATCACCGAATTAAAAATTGATTTCCTTCCTCCTCAAATCAGCTCTTTGTTTATACTTGTTGGTATTCTCTTCAAGTTTCTTCTTCACCTGCTCTTGGATGTCTTGCATTGCCTTATTAAATTCTTCTACATCTGCACTTCTAGCTTCCATTCTCCCTAAGTCTCTCAGTTCATATAAACCTCTTGGGTGATGTCCATACATGATTTGGAAAGGAATCATACATGTACTTCTATTGGGTGAGTCATTGTAAGAAAACTCTGCTTGTGCAAGTACCATATCCCATTGCTTTGGATGCATGCTCGCCAAGATTCTCAGGATGTTCCCAAGGCTCCTGTTGACTACCTCATTCTGACCATCTATTTGTGGATGGTAGGTTGAACTGAAACTCAGATGAGTTCCCAAATTCTTCCATAATTTCCTCCAAAAATTCCCAACAAACTTTGTATCTCTGTTAGATACAATGCTCCTTGGTAAACCATGCAGTCTTACTATTTCCTGAAAGAACAAATTAGCAATGTGGGTAGCATCACTAGTTTTTGGTGCATGGAATGAAGTGAGCCATATTTTTGAACCTGTCAACAACCACAAATATGGAGTCATGTCCCTTTTAAGTCCTGGGAAATCCAAGTACAAAGTTCATACTAAAACGATCCCATGGTGTGTTGGGGATCGGAAGTGGCTGATATAACCCTACATTTTTACTAGTACCTTTACTATACTGACATACCTTGCATATTTCTACAAATTTCTTCATATCTTGACCCATTCTTGGTAAAAAATAGTATACACTCAGCTGAGATAATTTTTTGTTTTGTCAAAAATGCCCAGACAGGCTTCCACTGTGTTTCTCTCTGATCAGGTTCTCTCTCATTGAACCTTTGGGAATGCATAGTTGGCTGCCCTTGAACAACAGTCCTTCTTATAGCATGTAGTCCATCCATGGGCTCCTATCCATCACTATGGGTTTCTTTCAAGCCTTGTAAGCCTTGCTCCTATCCATCACTGTTGGTCGTCAAATAGGACTTTTAAGAAGAGCAACAGTCAGGGGACAAGAAGTCCCTCCTCTTTAATGGGAGAGGTTCCCTTATTCAGAAATGAACTTATTTACAAATATACAAAACATGATTTTATGGTTGAACTTGGATATTACGAAAGTGTTTTCCACAAGGATCATCAGTTACAAAAGGACAGAGGAAAGGGAATACAAGGATAAGCAGAAAAGCAACATGCAGAATTATAGATAGCAGAATAATTCTTTATGTATACGAAGTTGCAGTGAATTTAAAACAAGATCGTTTGCGTTGGGTGAACTAGATGAGATTACCAGACACAAAGTTCTGCAAATAACCTTCTTCAGATTTATTAATCAAGGACACAAAGTTCCTTCTTGGTTATGCAAGATCACTATACTCGCAATATTTAAAAATATGCAATCAGTGAGACTAACGAACTAGAAACAAATGATCTTCACGAAATTTAAAAGAAAACACAGAGATAACAGAGATTAGATAGATGAGAAATGGAAAGCCCTTTTGTATTGATTTCTTTCTGATCTATTTACACTTTCAGCAAATATGCCAAGTTCTTCCTCCTCTAGAATGGCGTAAAGAAGGCCATTATATAGATTACAAGTCAGTTACTCTTCGTAACCGTTTCTTTTAACCAAGAATAGTTAAGGAATGCCAACCGCAATACCTCAACCTTTTACAAAGAAAATGGAAAGGAAAGGGAAGAAGAGAGAAGAATGGGGAAGAAGACAGGTGGCCAGAGTCTGGGAGGGACCCACTGACTTCAGAATCCGCTGCCTGAACTTCTTTAACGCCTCAGCTATGTCTCTGCCACGAGGGACTGACGTGTTAGTCGTAGACTGAGTCCAAAATCCAAGACACTTCTCCATCTCATTATCAAACTCGACATGAGTATGACAGTCTTTGTTTGCTTCTTCAATGGCAGATTGCAGAGAGCAAATCTCCTTCATTTTCTCCTTGGAGATGGAACTTTCCTTGAACAGGTTATCTTTAACAAAAGCTCTGAATTGAGCTTTGATTTCTTGCAAGGAAAGGGAAGTACCAGAAGTCTCATCCTGAAGATGACAGTGTATATCTTTGAAAGCAGAGACCACCAGTGTCTTGAAAGCTTCGCCCTTCTACCAACTGTTCTTCAGTTCTCCCAAAGCCTCCTCCAGAACTCTGATCTTCCACTCCACGCTGTAGACCTAGGACTTCGACAGATTATCTTTTGCATCATCGAAGACTTTACTCGCCAACAGAACGTTTTCATCTGCTTGTCCCATGAGTCGGAGGTCTACTATGCAACTGCTCCAAAGTTTGAGCTCTTTATCCATGATATTGATAGTGGAGGAGAGTTTCAGTTGTACATTGCTCACCTTTTCGTGAAGTTTGAAAGCTTCATCGATGAAGTTTAATCCAGCAACAAGCATGTCATCCACCATGGCTTCAATAGCTCTGCCGTAGACAGAATACTTGTGCATATCTTTGATACTTTGCACTTCATCTTGGCTTAGAATTACAGGAGGTGGAATAGTGGTCAATGGGGTAGGGTCCAAGACTTTATCCTTAGACAAAAGGGACTTGATGAAACCTGTGAGAATTTGGGCTTGTTCTTCCAACTGTTCAATAGTTTTTTGCCCTTTCTCTACCCTCCCAATGACTCTTGTGACTGTTTCTTTGAGGTTGTGAATCTCACCTTCAGGAGTAGACTCCCCCATTGGGATTCTGGAAAGCTCCAAGTCAGATGCCAGCAAGTCTGATTCTGATTTGTCCACTGTAAGCTTAGCAATCTCCAAGAATTGCTGACCTTTAGCATCAGACACAATTCTAGAAGTAGTTCTGGCTTTCTTGGCACGAGAAGGAGTGGTGCCCAACAAGGCTGCAACAGCATCAAAATTTGGTCTTCTGCTCTGAGAAGAAGATTTTCTCTTCCTTTTGTCAACCAAAGGTTGCACCCACGCAAAAGAGGAAGAGGAATCAGCAGGAGGGGCAAGGGGACCAAGAGATAGAGAGCTCATGACGCTCAAAGTCTGTGCAGCTGTGGTCTCAGGCTGAGAGGTGAGAAGGGCGCTGGACACAATGGCTACTGAAGAATCAGTAGCACTTGGAAGTACAGTGCTCTGGACTTCCTTATCTTTATCTGTTGGATCTTCAGGAGCATTTGCAGGGGTTGGCATTTCACTTTCTTCACTTTCACTGAGAACAATGATGTTCTCTGGTCCCATAGGAAACTCTGCCTGCTTTCTTTGAGGGTCACTTTCCATAGGCTCCTTCTTAACCTCCTTGAGCTTCTTCTGGTACACTTGAGTGGATGGAGAAGGAGTAGAAGCTACAGGTCCTTGTATTGATGAAGTAGGAGGGGTTTTCACTGGTGTTTCTGACCTTGGAACAGATGTTTCTCTTCTGGGTGTCAAAGAATCCTTAGAAGAGGATTCTCCTGAATGCCTTCTGAATTCTCGAACCATCCTGTCAAACCAGACCTTAGTCCTGACTAAGACTGGAGCAAGGATCTCAGCCAGATCATCTCTCTCCTTCCTGTTCCAATCCAGGTCTTCCAAAGGAGTTTGCTTAACCACATTTTCATACTCATACAAGTATAGATCAGAATTGTCATCTTGGAGACCTTCAGGAACTTGGTACAGACCGAGTTCTTGGATCAATTGCAGGGAGAACCTGCCACAATGCCTTCTCCTGGCTTCAAAATCATCTGCACAATCAGCCCAGTAGTCTTCTGCATCTGCCCTATGATGGTAGATTATCTTGATGTTCTGTTCAATAAACTTCTTCAGGTCAAAGCAGGTTCTTTGCTTGAAGAAGTGAACGGTGATAGGTACCAGAGCTCTCTCTATGTTCTGAGCATCCAGAGCTGTTTTGCAAGTGTAGTTTCCCAGAGAGATGGGAAAGTGCAAGCCAGAAATATTCTTATCTCTGCAAGTTCTGTGCAACTTGTCTAGCTGCCTGCATACTTCAATCAAGGCCATCTTATCATTGCAGAACATAGGAAGTCGCAGAGGGGTGCTCTCATAGCCAGCAAGCCTGATATAAGAAAATTTCTTGAATTGGATGAAATAAGCACCATACTGCGATATCAGGTTCATGGCTTCATCTGAAAACCTTCTAGCAGTATCACCTTCGAGCAGTCTGACCACATACATGGTGAAAGCATCATTGACCCTTCTGAAATTACAGTTGCTGGTCTCCAGGGTGAACTGCGGGCAGTAAGCATATATTGGATCATCTTTGTGTGCATCTATATAAGAAAAACCGAACCACTACCTTGATGCTGCCAGAGTATACATCAGATACGAAGTCATGTAGAACTTCTTCATTTGCTACACATTGGATAGCTGCTCCATCAAATTCATGCCTATGATTTCAGCCCAATTGATATTTTGCGTTCCTTCACACACCATGCTGATGAGCGGGAACATCCAGAAGTGAAATTCGTTGGTAGAGGGCAAACCCATATTTCGAGCTAGCAAGATTATGAAGTCTGACAACTCTTCATTGAAATCTGCATGGAAGAGGGTTTTGGTCAGACGAGAAGCTCCTTTCCTAGGGTTTTTTAGCCAGGACTTCGCCACGCGTGCCTTATATTTGTCACTGTCTTGGTCGAACAGGGCCTGCGCTTGATCCAGGGAAACGACTATGGCATTTTCCATCTCTGGAATCTTCAGAGCAGTGCTAATGGTGGTAGCATCCAATCTGGCGATGAGTTCCCCATGTACATTAGTCAATTCACTCGAAACGGGGTCGAAGTGAGCTCCGCATGAAAGCACGGTGTCAGCACACTGTACTGAGATTGGGAAACCTCCAACAAAATCCAAACCACTATCGTGAATCATCTGCACCATTGGTGTAGGGTTTGCGTCCGCCATTCTCACCCAAAAATCACTGAAATCAAGATGACGAGCTTCGCTGTCCCCTATATTGCGAACGGCAGACTCAAGGGGAGAAATTTGCTCTTGTCCCTGAAATTTGATCTTCATATTGATAGTAGCTAAGAGGACAGAGCCGCAAACCAGATTCAGGAAGGAATATCAGAGGGAAGGGAACACGCGTGGGTTTGTAAATTACAAGGGTTCGAGTAAAAGATAGCATGGAAGTAGTGCGAAAAATGCAAAGGGGAAATGCTCGTTATATAGCCGTTTAGGAGAGAGAAAAGCCATGAATGCGCATTTAATACATAACCACCAATTTGAATAAGCATGAAATTCGGGTAGAGCGGGAAAAATATGCACGAATGACACTTGGTACGCTTGGGACATGTGAGACGCGAATGCACGAAACACGCGGCTCGGACGATTCGGGCGAAACAGGGAGAAGACGCACAAATGCATTTTGGGACATTCGGGACGAAAACGCGCGAAGGACACGGTTCAGGTGTTTCGGCTGAAAATGGAACAAGAGGCTCCTTTGAATTTGGGACATTTGGGAAGAAAAGTTCCGGAGTACGCGGCTCGGCCGGTTCGGGCGAAAATGGAACAACTTGCACTTTTTGATTTGGGACATTTGGAACAAGAAAGTGTGAAGTACGTGGTTCGGGTGTTTCGGTTGAAATTGGAACATCTCGCACAATAAGTTTTGGGACACTTGGGACAAAAAGTTTCGACGGGCCTGAAAATGGAACAAATTTGGGGATTTCAGCCGATCGGGGAACAGAATGCACTTTCGTACTTGGGACAGGCGGGACAAAAATGTCCGACAGGCCCGAAATACATACAAAATGACCCAAAACACAGATTTTCTCAATTTTCACGACTTAGGCACTTTAGAGAAAACACTCATAACTCAAAATTATGAAATTTTACTTTTATCAGAGCAGGGAATTATGAGTGGACAACAAGATAAAATGCTCCTTGGTAAACCATGTAGTCTTACTATTTCCTGAAAGAACAAATTAGCAATGTGGGTAGCATCACTAGTTTTTGGTGCATGGAATGAAGTGAGCCATATTTTTGAACCTGTCAACAACCACAAATATGGAGTCATGTCCCTTTTAAGTCCTGGGAAATCCAAGTACAAAGTTCATACTAAAACGATCCCATGGTGTGTTGGGGATCGGAAGTGGCTGATATAACCCTACATTTTTACTAGTACCTTTACTATACTGACATACCTTGCATATTTCTACAAATTTCTTCATATCTTGACCCATTCTTGGTAAAAAGTAGTATACACTCAGCTGAGATAATTTTTTGTTTTGTCAAAAATGCCCAGACAGGCTTCCACTGTGTTTCTCTCTGATCAGGTTCTCTCTCATTGAACCTTTGGGAATGCATAGTTGGCTGCCCTTGAACAACAGTCCTTCTTGTAGCATGTAGTCCATCCATGGGCTCCTATCCATCACTATGGGTTTCTTTCAAGCCTTGTAAGCCTTGCTGAAATCCTCCTCCTCCTCATACTGATCTCCTAGGTTCTCAAAACCCATCATATTCACCTGTAGCTCCTGAAGAACTAGAACTCTCCTACTCAAAGCATCTGCCACTTTTTTAGAGTGTCCCTTTTTATGTTTTATACTGAAAGTATAATTTTGCAAGTATCCTATGAATTTTACATGCCTCTGATTTATTTTAGGCTGATAACTGATAAATTGTAAAGCATAGTTATCAGTAAACAACACAAACACTTTAAGCAACAAGTAGTGTCTCCTTTTTTAGTACTTGAAGTAAAGCATAGAATTCCTTATCATAGGCTGAATACTTCCTCTTTGCCTCACTGAGTTTCTCATTGAAGAAAGGAACAAGTTTACCTTCTTGACTCAAAACTACCCCAATTGCTAGGCCACTAGCATCACACTCCACCAGGAATAGTTTGTTAAAATCAGGGAGGACTAAAATGGGTTCTTCTATTACCTTTTTCTTCAGCAATCTGAATCCTCTCTTAGCTGCTTCAGTCCATTGGAAGTTCCTCTTATCACCCTTTATGGTTTCTATCATGGGAGCTATAATACCACTAAAGTTTCTAATGAATGTTATATAGAAACTAGCTAACCCATGGAAACTCCTTACCTCATATGCACTCCTGGGTGTTGGACATTCAAGTATGGCTTTAATATTCTCTTTATCCATCTTTAGTCCTTCTCTGGAAAGGACAAAACCCAAATACACTAGCTCAGTTTGTAGAAAACTACACTTTTTCATATTTATTAGCAGTTTCTCTTCCTGTAACTTTTCTAATACCATTCTCAAATGTTGCAAATGCTCTTCTCTACTTTGACTGAATATCAAAATATCATCAAAATATATAATGACAAACTTACTAGTGAAACATTTGAGTACTTCATTCATTAGTCTCATGAATGTGCTGGAGGCATTGGTTAGGCCGAATGGCATAACTAACCACACATACAAACCATCATTGGTCTTGAATGCAGTATTCCACTCATCTCCCTCTCTTATTCTTATCTTCTGGTACCCACTATTCAAATCTATCTTTGAGAAATAATTTGATCCACTCAAACAGTCAAGCAAGTCATCTATCCTTAGCAAATGAAATCTATATCTGATTGTAATCTTGTCGATGGTTCTGGAGTCGATACACATTCTCCATGTTCCATCATTTTTAGGACAGAGCACAATAGGTATAACACATGGACTCAAAACTTCTCTCACCAATCCTTTGTCCAACAACTCCTGGAGCTGTTGTTTGATTTCTTCATTCTCCCTAGGTGTCATTTGACAGGCTGCCTTGTTTGGCAAACTAGCTCCTGGAATCAGATATATGTGATGGCTGATGCTTCTTATGGGTGGAAAATCATTTGGTAGTTCATCAAAAACAATGTATACATACTCATTCAACATATCCTGGATCTCATGAGGTAAATCACTCAACTGAATGTTAGTCACTACACTTTTTAGTTTACCAATAACTGTAAAACTTACCTCTTCCTTCTTCATCCTTTATAGGAACTCCTTTCCACTTATCATCATCACCTTTGAGATTGGTTCAGCTGCATCATTCTCCTCCTTTAGTGGTATGAGTGTATGCTCCACTCCATTCTTCTTGAAAGTGTAGCTATTATTTCTCCCATCATGAATAGCTTTGTTATCAAACTAGCAAGGTCTCCCAAGTAGGATATGGAAAACATGCATAGGCATAATGTCACACATGACCTAATATTTGTATGTCCCAATCTGAAATTCTACCTTGCACTCTTCATTTACCAACAGCTTATGTCCTTTTTTCAGCCAAGATACTTTGTATGGAGTTGGGTGTGGCTCTCATTTCAATCCTAGCTTCTCTACCATCTCAATAGACACTAGATTATATGTACTTCCACTATAAATCACAACCTTGCAGCACTTCCCTTTGCTCTTGGATCTTGTCCAGAATAAACTCTTCCTCTATGGTGGTTCCACAACCTCTTTGTTTGGTTTCAACAACACCCTCTTCATGAAAAAATATTCACCATCTTCTGGTATGTTCTCTTGTCTAGGTGCTACCTCTAGCTCCCCATCTTTCTCTTCACCTGGAGCAATGTACATATTCTTCTCATGGATGGTTTTAGGGTTCGTTGGACACTCATAAGATCTATGACTAGCATACTTATTGCATCTGAAAAACTTACCAAAAAAATCTTCCCTTACCTCTTTGATAACCTTGATAGTGTCTCCTTCCTCTGAATGGTGCACTTCCTCTTGTGCTTTGTGTGCTACTGGAGCTTCTCCCTTCATCAAAAATTGTTTGTAGTTTCTTCCTATCATTTCGAGGTCCTCTTCCTCTAAATTTTCTTCCCCTTCCTCTTGACATGGTGTTTTGTCTCCTTGCTATCTTCCCTTCTACTTTCAAAGCAATCTGATAAGCTTCTTTAATAGTCCTGGGGGTGAGAAGACTTATCTCATCCTGAATGTTAAATCTTAACCCATTGATGTATCTGGCTACCTTTTCCAAGTATTCTTCTATGTGTCATGATCTGATTGTTAGCCTATAAAATTCCTTAGTATATTCTTTCACAGACAACTCTTTTTGTCTCAAATTTTGTAATTCTTTAAACAAGTTTACCTCATAGTCTCTGGGGATGAATTTTCCCTTCATCTTGGCTACCATTTTGTCCCAGCTTCTGATCATTCTTTTCCTTTTCTCCTTCTTTCTTCTCACACTCCATCCCACCATAGAGTTGTATGCTTCTACAGTCTGTTCACGGAAAAAGTGACTTTGATTTGATCTAGTCAATCAATTCTTCCACATTCAAATTTTCTTCATACATGGTAACATCCATCCTCGGCTTTGTGTTCACCTTCATGAAGGCTCTAATCAACCATTCTTCATAGGTTTCTTCCTCTACCTCTGCAGTCAGCTCCTCCTCTGATGGCTCCTGCTCACCTTCACTGACCTCTACCATCTCCATTCCTCTCCTCTGTGCCATTTATAGGTCCCTCAGTCTAGCTGTCAGGTTATTGATATCCTTAGCCAAGGCAAGATGGGTTGCTTGGGCTACTTGAACTACTCTCCTTGGTGGCATATTGCTTTGCCTCTTCTCATTCTGCTTTGTTTTGCTTCACTTACTCTTTCTCCTCTCCTTTGGATCTTTAGAATGTTCACAACCAATTTTATTTGATACCAAAAATGATGAATCTCAAATCACTCTCCTCAACACTCACACACTCATCCAATGTTTTCCTAGGAGCATGGATCTTCTTAGATCTTGAGCTCACAAATGATGACAATCTACACACTTCTAAGTTTAATTGAAATCCCTAAACCTACATACACACACTCACTCTAATAACACACACATATACACAGTCTAACCTTCTCAGCATAAGGCAGGGGATACCCCATTCAACCCCAAAGATAACAAGGCACCAAGGTTTGATAAACAACTCCTTGTGAATCTTGTAGTGGCCTTTTAGCCCTGAGAAACAACCAAATGCAAGAAATCCAACACTCCACCTTCAATCAAGATGAATAACATGTAATTTTGGGGATCCATTTTTGATATATAAAACATATTTCAAGAAGAAAAGGGTTACCTTGGGCCACAAGGCACTTTTCTTCAATTTAGGACGGTCTCAGTTTTGAAGTTAGGTGTTTAGGCTTGTTTTTGGAGTAAAAAATGTGAAAAAACACCAAAACTCCCACTTATTCCTCAAAACCACCTTCAAGAGGTTTTTATGACCAATTTTAACTTTCTTATAATGATAACTTAGAAGGAAAACTTGAAAAATATGAAATATCACTTTTTTTCTTTACCTGTACATGCCAAAACACAGGTCTGAAATTGTTTTCATGGTTGGATATGTTCATAACCTCCTAAAGCTCTGAAATTTTGGAAATAAGGTCATTATGGTATTTAAATGGTCTCATCCAAATTTCAGCTTCTAACTCCACTCGTGCAAGGAGATACACGTGGCCCTAATTCTCCATTCTAATGCACAAAACTACTCGTTACACACGTGTGAAGATGTTTTAGAGGCTAAGAAAAATTGAGGAGTGTTTTTTTTGTTCCCTTAACATATTCCAATCATCACAGTAGGATTTGGTGGCCCTCCTTTCCTTCTACACATTGCTGGCTCTCAGCCAGGTACATAATAGAAGAGAAAATGCAGATTTTAAAAACTAAAACTTTAAAAAAAACATGTTTTCTTTCTTCACAATCAATGTCATGGTTTTCTATATTATTTTGAACAATATTTAATCCATCTACCTATGAATTATCCTCTCTTACATTCTTAAAAACCAGAATTTGGATTCGAAAAACAATCTTCCACCATTTTCTTCTTCTTATCCTAACTTAACTTGAACTACCCCTAAACTTGGCAAAACACTAAATTTAGACTAACCATCCTATCTTGACTCCCTTTATCCTAGGAGAGGACTTGGAGATATTTTCCTAGAGGGAAAATATCTTCAAGCCATTTAATCCTTTATTTTATTTTTTATTTTTAATGCCTGTAATCTAATCTAGGCATTACAATAGCTCATAGAGATATTTTACAAAATCCACACATTCAAATCAAATGAAGTGGAGGGAAAAACATGAAAATCTCTCATATACCCTCTCACATGACAAATTTGTAATTTAGCCCATGACATATCTTTCTACTCAGGATGCTCCTGCATCATTCTTTAATGCTGCAATTGGGACCTAATTTTGAGCATTTAGGGAAAGTGGGCTACTTCCCATAAAGTTGACATAGGGATTGGGTTGTGTCATCTTGATTGGCCAAGTGGAGGTGTTGACAAGGTTCTATTTGGCAGAGATGGAGACCTTTGAGTTCTTCTTTCTCCTCTTCCTCTTTCGGGAGACAAGTGTAGATAGAAAAACAATCCTTCTTCACTTGTTCTTGACCTTGTTTGAATTATTCTCATGAATCTGCCAAGCTTGAGCTACTAAAACTAGTGGATTCTACCCCTTTTGGGGTCACCAGATGTGTAATTTTAGAGCATCTTATAAGCTGGGAACTTACAACAAGTGTACATCAACCTTGCTACAATACAATTGAAGACTTTTTAGTCCCACTGGGCTTTCCAAAACTATTAGTGAAAAATCATAGCACCCCTGATTGTCTGTAACTTGATGGGTTGAAACACTCAGTTTGATTGCATAACATGGAACTTTTCCTAAAGTGTGGAACTTTGTAATCGGGAAACATCTCTGGATGAAGGCTAGTTACTATTCCTCTGTTCAGGTGCACACATACAATTTGTAGAGGGTCTAATTCTAAAAACCTATTCTACCTTGCTAAGGAGATAGGGATTAAGGAGATACAAGAAATAAAACCCAAATTAACATGGGTGATGTACAAAAGGAATGTTGAACACCTGCTTTGAAATAAACACAAACCATAAAAATTTGTTACAACCACCATGCACAGACAACCAGGGCTGTAATAAGAGATTAGGAAGGAGACAATAAATGCAAGAGAGGGTTAAAAAACATCCACAGATATGCATTATTTCTCTAGAGTTGATACAATGCACTACAATGGGCAAGAGGCAAGTTTTGTATTACAATCTAAATGGGAGGCTTGAAAACTCCACAAATTCACTTACAAAATAGAGAAGAAGGGAAGGTGCAAAGTAAGAATGTCTAGCCCCTTGAAAATTTCACCTCCTTATAATATATAGGAATAATTAAATAAGGAGATAGAAGAAATCTGAATTATTGTTCAACCACCTCAAAAGAACAATGAATTAGCCTACAAAAATGATGGGGTCTACTGTAAAACCCATGCCTCCATGTGTTGTTCCTTGCTGGGAAAGAAATGAGGTCCATTCTTCGTTATGGTAGTAGGTGAGAAACTTGATAGCCTAAAAATGGAAGATTATATTTATTTGTTATGGTGGTAGGTGAGTAGCAGATGTCAAGATATTTCCAAAAAGTCCTCTCTTGCTCAAATCCGAATTCCTAGTTGAAATATATGGCTTTATAAAGTTCAAGGTTGGGAGTTTAACATGGCCTAATAATATTTAAAATATTCTATCCATGTAAGATCCACATGGCATCCCCGCGAGTCTTATGGTTTCACCCCCCTCCTTTCACTCTTGGAGTTGCACCGATTGGACACTAGGCATCATTTGTGGTCCTGCTCTATTTTTCTTCCTTTTTTGGCTAAGTCCCTCCTATTTGGCATAGTAATTATGTTGGATCCTAGACACGTGGAGAGCTTATGTTCATTTAGGAACTTTCCATTGGGTCTTACCTTTCAAATTACACTGAACTAACACGTGGAGGCTTCCGCTGGCTCTTAGACCGGTGTGAATTTCTTGGGATCTGACCATGTGGAGGGCCTATGCTTGTTTAGGGAATTCCTCTGGATTCTACCCCTGAATTTTCTCTAAACTGACATGTGGCACCTTCAGATGGTTATTATACTTTCATTGTATGGTGTAAATTTTTCAGTCCGTAGACACGTGGAGATCCGGCGATTATTTGAGATCTCTGCTTTTGTGCACCATATCAAAAGTACACCAAAGAGACACTTGGAGGCTTCTTCTGACTCTTTTATACTTAGCCAATTTGGGCCTCGAGTGAACATTGCCTTTTTGTTCCTTTGGGTGAGTAAAGGGCCCCACTATATATACTACCAAAACTCCTTTTCGGGTGGGACCTCTGTAGTTAGCTCCTAAAGTTGCGACAATTTGACACTTGGCATTGTCCGTGAGCTTGTTATGTGATGAGATCCATGTGGGGGTCAAGCACATTCCTGGGGTCTCCGCTTTGTTACACATTTTGAAAGTGTGATGATATGACATGTGGCACCTTTCATGGCTCTACTATTTTCTTTGAGTCGAATCACTTTGGGTTTGATTTTGACTTACCGAGTTGGCTTTCTTGGGTCAAAAGTTATGGCATTTTGAAGTTAGGGAGTTGTGTCTTAAGAGCGGAAGGGAAATAGAGGGAAAGCACACATGGGGGTATGCAAAAACGAGGAAGGTATACCTATAGAAGGTATGGAAATAGGGTGTGGGGCCCACAAGAGGAAGAGCAGGGACAACCAATTTCAAGACATGTCTGTCGAAGGGCGCACAAGGATGGCATTATTGGTGCTCAAAATAGTCTCGCCCCAGTTTTCCTAAGAAAATCTATCAATTTGTGGCCTTTGTCACTTTCTTTTTCCCGTGTTGTTCCTGGTTAATCTTTGCTACCATTTTTAATCTATTCATGGGTCGTAGATCACTTATAGGTCCATGGTTTTCTCCTTGTTTCTTTGTTCCTCCTAGAAAAAGGTCTGTAATTTGGGTTCTCCCATGTTCTCTGTTCATCTAAAAACTCAGCTTCTCCCATATTTTCCATTCTCCATACAGATAGGATTTGTGTTCCTCATCATTTCTTCCTTCAATACTTTAAGAAAAATGAATGGATGTGTGTCTAATGAAATGTATTTGAGCCTTGTAACATTTATAAATTATTTTTCCTTGGACAAATTTTCATTTTTGGGCTCAAATGATGGTTTTTTCTATATTTTATAGTTTGACGGGGTGTTTCTCCCGGTCAAATTTACATCCTTACATCGACATGGGACATGTGAACCTCTTTTGGTTGGATGCGGCTAAGCTGGGTATTCCAAAAATTTCATGAAAAGCCTCAACTCAAAATTTTTCCACATGGAGGAACGACACTTGTTTGAGGATATATTTTTTGGTTTGGCCCTGTAGTAGCACCGAGAGGACACGTGGATGTTTCCGCTATTTTTCCCGGACTTAGAAAATTTTTATACAGCTAAAACAATGTGGTATAAAATGGGGAAACATGGCAAGGCCACACTCATTCAGGGTCTCTGATTTGGGCACCTTTTTGAAATTGTGCCATGGAGACACATGGAGGTTTCCGCTGGGTCTTCCCATACTTAATCTTTTTCAAAGGGTTTTTGGAGGTCTGGGACACGTGGAGGAACCATGCATGTTTGGAGACCGACCTCTGAGTTTCATTTTAAAGAAGCGTCAAGAGGAAACGTGGAGGCCTCCACTCACTTTATAGTTTGCTTTTACTTTTCAACGGCCAAAGGAAACTACCTTGGAGCATGACACATGGCACCTTTCGCTGAGTTTCAAGCATTCAGAAAAAAAAATTTGGGTTAGGACACATGGTGAGTCTATGCTCGTTCAAGGTATCAAATTTTTGAGACCATCTCAAGGTACACCTTAGTGACACATGGTAGTTTGAAAAGTACAAGTGGTGGGGAGGAAGGCCATGGGGGGTAATTTAGATTTTTACCCCTTGAGATGTAAATGACTAAAAACATCAAAATGGCCCGTAGGCCTGATAAAGGAAAGGTAAAATCTTGCTCTGGTTAATGGCAGAGGTGCAGACTCTTGGGGGAAATTTGGAAAAATTTCCTTTTGGGAGAAAAGAGTTAAAAGTAAAAGGGGAAGCGTGGTTCTGTTGGAACCACATTGGGACACGTGTCAAGCTCATTTTTCAAGGGAAGATCTGGGGGGAAAATATGAAAATTTTCCTTCTTCCAAAAAGAGGATCAAATGGTATAATTTATCTGCGGTTCCTTTGGGACCTGCCTTAGGAAACGTGTCAGGCTCATTTCCTAAGGGTGGAGGTGAGGAATCAAAATGGAATTTTTTTCCATTTTTCCAAAAGTTTTACGAAGTCAAAGGAAGCCCCCGGGTCTATTTTTAAGTTTGAATCTTCCACGTGGACAACCCAAATCCAAAGTAAAGATCAATGGTAGCTGAGAGTCTAAATCTGATTTTGCCCCCATTTTACTGAAACACACCTGAAAGTGTGAGTCTTCGTGATTTCTTGGTATTTCCTACACGCCAAGAAGAGAGGGGAGTTAATGTTTATATCTGAGTTTGGTGGGAAGATCTGGAAGACATATTTCTCCATTAAAATGATTTGATTATCATGCTCAATCAGATTTTTCATTTTTCTTCTACCGAGCACACAAGGAGCAAGATTTGATAGATTAGGGGTGGAAGTGGTTAGAAAATTGAAGAAAGAGTGATCTACCAAAGGAAGGAGTTGAATTCGGGAACTACGATCGAGCACCTGGCAACTTTTTGCAGATTTGATTTTGAGAACTATGGTTATGATCATGGAAAGCACTGGTAGCACTCAAGGTCTAGATTTTTGGGGGGAAAAGGGTCCCTATTTTAAATGTTATAAACGACACGAATTTTTCATGCAAATGGTTGGAGTGTTAGGGGCGGGGACATATTTTCTATTAGAAATCTTAATAAAGCCCATGTTTTTGAGAAGTGTTTGAGAAGCTTGTATATCTCTTTTGTGTTAAATATAATCATGTCAAGGTGGTTGCAAGTGTACAACCATTGATAAGCTTTGAGACTGTTCTAGAACTTTCACATGTTGATAGATTTAATCAAATTCGAGTTATTCAGTGTTGTCTTGAGGAAAATGTGTTTGTTTTATTTCTAAATGTATGGGAGTAGTTTTTCTTGTTTCTATTGCAATCTTATATTAAAATATGATTCAATCACACAAGCCTCAATCCTTGTGACAATTTAGTGGCATCTGTAATTTCATTCATCAGAAGAGATTTCATCTTGGATTGGAATAAATGATTTAAAATCACTTTTCTTTCATCTGTTGACAGAGATTTTTTGTAAGCCTTTGGGTGTACCTTAGGCATGATTTGGCTTAGATATTGATACTTTGTTGGGTTTCCTAACTCAATCCTTCATGATATAATCTCAAATATTGTGTGAAAAAGTGCTAATCTAGGCCTCCACTGAAGCACATATTCTGGTTAAAGAAACATTATAGTTGTTATGTGGCATTATGCTGGTTTACCCTTCCATTTTGTAAGATTCCTCAAGGATCTGGTGATTCAAGTTCATCTTGCCCCACCTCCCACCAAAAAAATTATTCAAAATAACCAATCCTACCCATACTACCCCTTTTTGTCCTGTGTGTGCACAAATGCATAATCTCTATCACCAAAACATGCAGAAGCAATTAGGGTCCCAAATGTCTTTAGTAATCTTTGCCTTGTTAAAATATCTCCATGATCTTGAAGTGACAACTCGTGAGAGTCATATTTGGTGTGTTGATCATATTTTCCAAAGGTCTTCTTTATAAAATTTATGCAAAAGAAGGATTTATCATTGTTCTTCAATAACAAAGGTTACAAAATAGGTTCTCTTACATTGGTTGAAAGGCACAATCTAAAATAGTTAGGATCATATCACATCTTTTTAAGGTGCTACGCACTCCTTTCGAAACATGAGTGCTAAAAAGTCAAATAGATTGCTTCCCCAGCTACAAAACAACATACATGATTATCTATATGCCTTTTGAGTGTCCTATCAAAAATCCATGATGCGTTGCTCGGTATTTGAAGGAGATTAAATTTGGGTACCAACACACTTCTGGTGCCACTGTCAAGGAGTTTAGTTCAAAATCAAGACCCTAGTAAAACACTTCCTGTATTCTCCAATTTTTGTGTGCAGTTCTTTCAATTTTCACACCTAGTGCACTAGATTTCATGTGATAAATCTAGATAAAGAAAGTTTAGAATCTTTCCATTCCTAGTTTCTAGCATTGACAAACATTTGATAGATCATACTTAGTGCATTTGCACAACTAAGGTGGAAATCCTTAGTGGTAACTCCCTGTTGATCTGATTTTTAATGAGTACCAATGTCTTAGAACTCTGTCAAAGTCAGATTTGTTACTAATATTTTCAAAGCTAGAACGAAGAAGATATTTATTTGCTAGGGATCCTACTAGGATATTGTTTCCAGAGATAGGAAAATCAAAATGAGAAGGAAGAAAACCCTAGAGAGTTGTGGGAGAAAAACAAACAAGAAGAGAGATCTCCATTGATGAAAGTGATCGGTCTACCATTGAAGACTGTCATTCAAGTGACTCTGAATTAGGAAGCCTCTTTGTGGAATTGAATTCTCCAACTGGAGAAGGGCCTTCATTTGATTTTGAAATGTTTTCTTCACATACTACACCTATGTTTTCTAAGGTTAATAGGGATTTCCAAGAGACATGAGTCCTTTGGGGGGTATCCATTTTGAAAATTATACTCCTGTGTTCCAAGGATACCTTCTGCCCCTTATCAATTTGTCATCCCACTAAGGTCACCTTCTCGAATAAACATGGCCTAGCCCCCTCCCAGACCCCCTTTTGTTGTAAACACCTTTAGGACCTATAAATTTTGTGGGAATGGACTGGATATCCAAATGCAGTTCCTCAAGATGTAAGGAACAGAATGTCAAAGTTCCAAGGAAACAATGTTATTACTGTTGATCAGCATCTAAATCTTTTTATCAATATGATGGAAGATTTTGAGATTGAACACGAAGATGTATATATCAAGTTGTTTATCCATACCTTAAAAGAATATGTTAGGGATTGGTATATAGCATTTCCAAATAACTCTATTTATCCTTGGACTGAGATGAGCAATGCATTTAGATTGCAGTATGGTGATAGAACTGACCCTAGGTTTCTTTTAAAATAATTTGAAAACATAAAAAAAGAATCCTGATGAGTCAGGATGTGATTTCAACACAAGGTTTAATAAGACCTTGAGGAGATTGCTTGTTACGATAAGGCCTTGTGATGAGTCATGTTTGATCAAATATTCTGATGCATTTGATAAAAAGGCTACATATTACTTAAGAGACAAGAACCCCACAAATTTGAGGTAGGCCTTCACCATGTCTTTGTAAATAGAGAACAACATCAAGGAAATTGGAAAGCCTCCAAAAATGGAGGGTGTAAAGTTGGTTAACCCAGAAAATTTTCAAACAAGCAAGGCTACTGATTTGGAGGAGGTTGTGAAAACTTTGGTAGGGATTGTCAAGGAAATTTCTTACAAACTATCCTGAGCTGAGAAGGGAAATTGGGCATAACTCACAAGTTCAACACAAGCAATAAGGCCAATACAGGTTTAAAAATCACTAAAGATCTGATGATAGAGGTAAACGACCTGTTGGATTTGGAAAGAGGCAGCCCCAAGGTAGGGAAAAAAAGAATGATGTACCTGATCCTTTCACTACTAGATTTGTTGTTGTTGAGGAGATATATGCCATTGATTGGTGTGACCAATGTTTCATGCCTCATGCTCCTTATGAAGAAGATCAACAAGAAGAAGAAAAAGTTGATGATAATGATGATGGTGCCTGCATGATGGGTTGTTCCACAAGCTTAAAACAAGGGGAAACTTCAATTGAGGTGATAAGTGCCCGAACTGCTGCCACTTTTTGGGACTGCATTCATAGGGTACCTATTCTTCCTTCCTCTCATATTTTAGAAGTAGATATTTTACAGGTTTTTGAATTTCCCAATAATGACTTTGAATATTTAAGGGCTTTAATGATAAAGAAGTATGATGGAGGAATTCCATTTGAGGAGGATAGACAGTTACTGATGAATGTTGTTGTTTCTCAAGAGAAGGAATATAACACAACAAGTAAGCCTGTCAAAGGGACAAGGCCTCAATCCAAGCCAAAAGATCCCTAACTTTAAAAGATTCCTAAAGAGGATCCTTCAAAAGATGCATCTGCCAAAATCCTTGCAATTCTAAACAAAAATCATATCCCTCCTCATGCCCAAGTTATCAAAAATCATGTACCACCTAATGAGTGTGTTGGCTTTCCTTCCAATACTTCCTTACCAAGGAATGTCCCATATGATATTGCCAAAGTTTTAAGTCAAATCAAAGTCTTTGTTCCAATTATTGAGTTTCTTAGGATTTCTAAGCACAAAAAGAGAGCATTTGAATACTTGGGATTGAATGAAGAGAAGACTGCCCTAGGGAGAAATGTAAATATTGTGGAGACTCCTCCAATCATTTAAGATTTAGAAACACCACCAGCATTAGAGGAACTAGGTGAACCACTTGAGGTCTATTTGGGGATGTCCTTGGAGGAATCTTAGATGAATGTGGATCCATTCTTCACCACTTTTATCATTAAGGAGATACTGTTGTACAACTGCATGTTTGACTCAGGGGAATCATGTAATTTCATGCCTCTGGAAGTTACGAACGAGCTAAATATCAAAGTAAGAGTGGCATATGGGAAGTGAACTGTCATGGATTCCATAGAAGTTCCAGTAGTTGGATGTGTGAAGGGATTGGTGGTGCAGCTTGCAGCTTACCTAGGTAAAAATTTAAAACTTGATGTTGTCATTGTTGACTACCTAGCCAAGTGGGGCATGCTACTGTAAAGAAAATAGGCAGCTAGTGTTGGTGGGAGTATCTAAATGGATATGTCCTATGCCACCATTCCCATTGAAGGCAGCCTTGTCAGGTTGTATGAAGAAAATAAAATGTTGCATCTTATTGAGGATCCCAACAATACATCTTATGAAGTATTGTACACAAATGTTGATGCTGACAACTTTGTAGGATTTGCTGATGGAAAGGAGCACAAGATTGAGGAATGGAGGTGTATTGAACAAGCGAGCTCTCCTTGGACTCTATTGTTTGATGGAGTTTTCTCCAAGTTTGGGAATGGTGCTGGTGTTGTTCTACTTTCTCTTGGTCAAGAAAAATTTGTTTTTTCCTTCAAAATCAACTTTGAGTGCACCAACAACATTACTGAGTGTGAGGCACTGTTGTTGGGTATAAGAATTGCTTGGAAATATGGTATCAAGGACACCATTATCAAAGAAGACTCAGAATTAATTGTAAAACAAGTTAGAAAACCACATGCCACAAAGAATTAGCCAATGAAATAATATAAACATGCAATTTGGGATCTTATTGAGATGTTTGATTCATTCAACATAGTGCATCATGATAGGAAATTTAATGAATTGGCAGAAAAGCTTGTAGTGTTGGGGTCTCGGTTTGACAATTGTACAATGTCCTGATATTGTGAGTATGATGTTGAGGTATTGACAAGACCTTCTGTCCTTAACAACATTAAACATTACAAACTTTTGATGATGATGCTCAGATCAAAAAATTTCTATAGAGCAACGGAGAATTTGTTGATCAATGCATTGATTTGGAGCCAATTGTATGTACAATAGAAGGAAAAGAAACCTTGTTTGCTAAGAGCATCATCCAACTAAAAACCAATACCATTCCTAGAGGACTGGTTGCTCTTCAGTCCAATTTTGATAATGTCAATCGCATTGTTAATAAATGCATGAAAACCTCAAGGGATATTCAGGAGAATTACCTTGGCACAAAGGAGAAGCCAAGGAAAATTTGGTTAGGCAGCAATCTCAGTAAGGAGGAGAAGTAGTCATACATCTAATTGTTGAAGAAATACCAGGATTGCATGGCTTGGACCTATTCTGAACTAAAAGCATACAGAGAGGACCTGTTTCAACATGATATTCTCTTGGAGTCTAATGCAAATCCATTCAGGTAGAAACAGAGACCAATAAACCTACTCTTATCTCTCTAGAAGGAAGAGGAATTGAAGAAGCTAAGAGATGGAGGGATTATTTAGCCCACTAGGTATTCTTCTTGGGTTGCAAACGTAGTACCGGTAAGGAAGAAAAATGGTGATATCAGGTTATGTCTGAAATTTAGGAATCTGAACAGAGCATCAATGAAGGATAATTATCCTTTACCAAATATGGAGAACATGTTGCAGTTAGTGACTGGGTCTAAATTTCTCTCTACCTTGGATGATTTATCTGGTTATAACCAAGTTATGGTGAAGGAATCATAAAGGATCAAGACAGCCTTTACTACTCCTTAGGGAACATATGTGTATGTTAGGATGCCCTTTGCTCTGATGAATGATGGAGACACCTTCCAAAAAGAAATGGATGTTGCTTTTTCTAGTTACATCAATGAGTTTATTATTGTCTACCAGGATGATGTGACTGTGTTTTCTAGAAAGAGAAGTGACCACTTGTTGCACTTGGATAAGATGCTGATAAGATGTAGAGAATATGGCATCTAACTCAATCCAAAGAAGTCCCATTTTGGAGTGCAGTAGGTAAAGTTGTTTGGTCACATTATGTCACAAGAAGGAGTGATGATTGATCCAGAAAGATTAGAGGCCATCCATAAGGTCCCAATCCCAAGAACTAAGAAGGTAATTCAGTCCTTCTTTGGGTAGATAAACTTCATTAGAAGTTTCATATCAAACTTTGTTGATTTGACCATTCCAATCACTTCCATGCTAAAGAAAGACTAGGTCATCAAATGGGAGGAGGCTGTCATCCAAACTTTAAGTGGAATCAAGGAGGCACTAAAACATGCCCCTATTTTGGTAGCTCTATATTATAAGAATCCTTTCCAACCATTTTCCTTTGCTTCAGAGAACACTATTGCTTCTATCCTGCTGCAGAAGGATGATGAAGGGGCAGAGAGGCCCTGTAGGGGGCTGAACCAAAGTACAATATCATGGAATAGCATGCATTTTCCTTGATAAAAGCAACAAAGATATTTAGACCTTACATTATAAATTCTAAAGTGGTTTCTTATGTTCCCCACACCATGGTGAAGGACATCTTGTCATAAATGGAGGTCGCAAGCAAAAGATGCAGGTGGGTGAACAAGTTGTAACATTATGATATGGATATCCAAACCATGAATTTGGTGAGACGTTTTGGCTTGGCTAAGCTTATGGCTGAGAGAAAATTGTAAACTATTGAGGTAAATGAAGTAGAAGAAGAAAGGGGGGTGTTTTTGAAAGTTTGATGAGTTCTGAGTGGTACAAGGAATTGATTTTCTATCTCAGACACTTATAATACCCTGAGTATTTAAGTAAGAACCAGAAAAGGGCTCTTAAGTTGTCCTCCCAGAAATATGTCATTACTAATTATGGGTTTGCTTGGAAGAACCCACAGGAAGTCCTCTTAAGATTCATTACTGAAGAAGAATCCCCCAAGATAATTGTTGATCTCCATGGAGGAGTATCTGGGGATAATTTTTCTACAAGATTTATAGCACAAAAGATCCTGAGGGCGGGTTATTGGTGGACAACTCTCTTAAGGGATACAACTCTTTTGGTTAGAAGATGTGAGACTTGCTAGTGCTTCTTTGGAAGACTGGAAGCTTCAAGATCCCTTCCTTGTAGCATGTATCAATTGAAGCTCCATTCAAGCAATGGGGAATGGATTTCATTGGTGATATTTCAGACCCTTCAAGTGCTGGCCATAAGTGGATTCTTGTGTCCACTGATTATTTCACCAAGTGGGTGGACGCAATCCCCACCAAAAAATAAACACACCAAATTGTCATGTATTTTCTGTTCAACCATATCATTTGTAGGTTTGGGGTGCCAGTCAAGATTGTTGCTGACAATGCCATGAGCTTTATAGGTAAACCTTTTATGGTAATGTGCAAGGAGTATGGGATCAACTTGAAATATGCCTCCGATTATAATCCCCAAGGAAATGGACAAGATGAGTCCAGTAACAAAAACTTGCTAAAGATTATTAGAAGAACCTTAGAGCTAAACAAGAGAAAGTGGGGTGAACAATTGAAGTTTGTTGTTTGGGAAGATAAGATCACTGTCAAGAGGGTCACTGGAAAGAGTATATTTTAGTTGGTATATGGGACTCAGGCCCTACTACCTCTTCATACGCAATTGTCTTCATATTAGTTTATGCAATAGTTGGAAGATCAAGGGGTAGGTCCTTATGATGCTCTCATTAACAAGATTGTTGAGCTTGATGAAGAGAGGATGGCATCCCACAAGAGGCATGTAAATTTTAAAGAGAAACTGAAGAAGTTATTTGACAATAAGGTCACTCCCAGGGCCTTCAATGTTGGAGATCTTGTGTTGCTATGAGATAGCGGACATGAGGATAAGGGAAAGCATGGCAATTTTGACTCATTATGGATGGGCCCTTACTCCATTGATATCAAGATTGGTGAGCATACCTTCTTCCTTAAGGACTTAGATGGTGAATTACTTGAGCTTCTTGTTAATCGTGGAAATTTGAAGTGTTTCTTGGATTGATTTCCCTGAAATTAAGAAAAAAATATTATGTATAGTGTATAGTTTGTTGTTCGTCTCTTGTCTTTTGTGTTTTCTTCATTTTGGTCCTTTGTGACCTATTGTTACTGGTTTCTCTATTTCATTTTCGGAGATGGCTCTATTTCTCTGTTCTACAAATTGACTCTATTGCCCAATGGATATTTTGGCACTTGGTCTACCTTTGTTCTTATGGCACTCACAAGGAGTTCCCATCCCTGAGTCGAAGCCGATGTTGGTGCTCAAAATAGTCTCACCCCAGTTTACCTTTGAAAATATATCGATTTGTGGCCTTTGTAACTTTCTTTTTCCTGTATTGTGCCTGGTTAATCTTTGTCACCATTTTTAATTTGTTCCTGGGTTGTAGATCTCTTATGGGTCCATGGTTTGCTGCTTGTTTCTTTGTTCCTCCTGAAAAAGTCTATAATTTGGGTCCCCCATTCTCTGTTTGTCTAAAAACTTAGGTTCTCCCATATTTTCCATTCTCCATGGTCGGGATTTTTTTTCCTTTTCATTTCTACCCTAAATACTTAAAGAAAAACGAATGGATGTATCTCCGAGAAACATATTTGAGCCTTGTAACATTTCTAAATTATTTGTCCTTGGAGCATTTTTTACTTTTGGGATCGAATGATCATTTTTTCTGTATTTTATGGTTTGATGGGCATTTATCCCGGTCAAATTTACATCCTTGCATCAACATGGAACGTGGCCTCTCTTTGTTGGATGTGGCTCATCTGGGTATTTCAACAATTTCATGAAAATCCTCAACTCAAAATTCGTTCACATGGAGGAACAATTCTCATTTGAGGATCTAATTTTTGATTTGGCCCTGGAGTAGTGCCGGGAGGACACGTGGAGGTTTGCACTATTTTTCCCGGACTTAGAAAATTTTTATGCAGCTAAATCAGTGTGGCATAAAATGGGGACACATGGTGAGCCCGCGCTCATTCAGGGTCTTTGCTTTGGGCACCATTTTGAAATTGTGCCATGGAGACACATGGATGCTTCCACCGGTTCTTCCCATACTTAGTCTTTTTCAAATGGTTTTTGGAGGTCTGGGACATGTGGAGGAACCGCGCATGTTTGGGGGTTGGCCCCTGAGTTTCATTTTAAAGAAGTACTAGGAGGACACATGGAGGCCTCAGCTCACTTTGCATTTTTCTTAGACTTTTCAATGGCCAAAGGAAACTACCTTGGAGCATGATGCATGGTTCCTTCCACTAAGCTTCAAGCATTCAGACAAAATTTACCGGGCCAGGACATGTGGCGAGCCTGCGCTCATTCAAGATATCAAATTTTTGGGACCATCTCAAGGTGCACCATGGTGACACGTGGCAGTTTGAAAATTCAAAGGGGTGGAGAGGTGGGCCATCGGGGTCAATTTGGAGTTTTTGCCCCTTGACATGCAAATGACTAAAAACATCAAAATGGCCTATAGGCCCAATAAAGGAAAGGTCAAAGCTTGCTCCATTCAACAACGGAGGTGCAGACTCTTGGGGGAAATTTGGAAAAAATTCCTTTTGGGAGAAAAGAGTTAAAAGTAAAAGGGGAAGCATGGTTCCATTAGAACCACATTAGGACACGTGTCAGGCCTGTTTTCAAGGGTGGAGCTGTAGGGAAAACTTGGAAAATTTTCCTTTTTCCAAAAAGAGGTTAAAATGGTAGAATTTATCCATAGTTCCTTTGGGACCCACCTCAGGACACATGTTAGGATCATTTCCCAAGGGCTGAGGTGTGGAACAAAATGGAAATGTTTTCCATTTTTCCAAAAGTTGTAAAAAGTCAAAGGAAGCCCCAGGGTCAATTTTTAAGTTTGAATCTTTCACATGGATCACTAAAATTCAAAGTTAAGATCAACGATAGCTAAGACTCAAATCTGATTTTCCCCTCATTTTACTGAAACACACCTAGAAGTGTGAGTCTTCATGATTTCTTGTTATTTCATACACGCCAAGTAGAGAGTGAAGTTAATGTTGATATTTGAGTTTGGTGGGAAGATTTGGAAGACATATTTCACCATTAAAATGGTCTTACTATCACGCTCGATCGGATTTTCTATTTTTCTTCTCTCGAGCATACAAGAAGCCAAATTTGAAAGATTAGGGGTGGAAGTGGTTGGAAAATTGAAGAAAGAGTGATCTCTCAAAGGAAGGATTTGAATGCGGGAGATATTCAATGAGATCTGCCCCCTCGAGCACCTGGCAACTTTTTGTAGATTTGATTCTGAGAATCATGATCATGATCATGGAAAGCACTGGTAGCACTCAAGGTCTAGATTTTTGGAGGAAAAAGGGTCCCTGTTGTTAATTTTATAAATGGCATGAATTTTTCATGCAAATGGTTGGAGTGTTAAAGGTAGGGATTGATTTTTCTAATAGAAAGCTTGATAAAGCCCATCTTTTTTAGAAGCGTTTGAGAAGCTTGTATATCTCTTTTGTGTTAAATCTGATCATGTCAATGTGGTTGCAAGTGTACAACCATTGACAAGCTTTCAGAATGCTCTAGAAACTTTCCCTTACTGATATATTTAATCAAATTCGAGTTATTTGTGTTGTCTTGAGGAAAATGTGTTTGTTTTATTTCTGAATGTATGTGAGTAGTTTCTCTTGTTTCTGTTGCAATCTTGTATTAACCTCTTATTCAATCACACATGCCTCAATCCTTGTGACAGTTTAGTGGCATCTGTAATTTCATTCCTCAGAAGAGCTTTCATCTGGGATTAGAAAAAATGATTTAAAATCACTTTTCTTTCATCTGTTGACATAGATTGTCTTTAAGCCTTTGGGTGTACCTTAGGCATGATTTAGCTTAGATCTTGATACTTTGTTGGGTTTCCTATCTAGAGGCTTCATGATAGAATCTCAAAGATTGTGTGAAATAGTGCTAATATGGGCCTCGGCTGAAGCAAATATTCTAGTTAAAGAAACATTATAGCTGTTATGTGGCATTCTATTGATTTAACCTTCCATTTTGTAAGATTCCTAAAGGATTTGGCAAGTCAAGTTCATCCTACCCCACCTCCCACAAAAAAATTTCATTTAAAACAACCAATCCTACCCATACTACCCTTGTTTATCCTGTTTGTGCACAAATGCATAATATTTGTCACCAAAACATGCAGAAGTAATCAGGGTCCCAAATGTCTTTAGTAACCTTTGCCTTGTTGTGAAAATATCTCCATGATCTGGAAGTAACAACTAATGAGAGTCAAATTTGGTGTGTTGATCATATTTTCCCAAGGTCTTCTCTATAAAATTTATGTAAAATAAGGATTTATCATTGTTCTTCAATAACAGATGTTACGAAATTGGTTCTCTTACCTTGGTTAAAAGGCACAACCTAAAATAGTTAGGATCAGATCACATATTTTTGAGGTGCTACCCACTCCTTTCGAAACCTGAGTGCTAATAAGTTAAATAGATTGCTTCCCTAGCTAAAAAACAACATACATGATTATCTATTTGCCTCTGAGTGTCCTGTGAAAAATCCATGATGTTTCTCGTTCTATGAATGAGATTAAATTTGGGTACCAATAGGTGTGAGGGGAAACAAAAGAGAAGAATTTGAAGGAAGAAAAAATAAGACTCGCGAGGTCACACAGATAGATTACAACAAGGAAATGAGGCATGCCACCATGCAAGAGGAAGATCAAGGATGACTAATTTAAAGGCATGTCTATAGAAGGGCATGCAAGGAGGGTGTGAGGAGGGCGCGAGGGGACAGAAGTGCAGCATAATGCAAAGGAAGAAACAAGAAATCACATGAGCACACATGGATGGAATGTAGCAAGGAAACGAGGTGCACGGCAGGAATATTCTAAACTTAGGTGATTAGGAAGGCGTCTATAGAGGGTTCCGCAGAAGAACTATAGTCTTTGAAAAGTGCCAAATGAGCCATCCTATGGGTGCACAACCTCAAATATGAAGCATCGGAGTCAGAATGAAGATATAAGTTATCTAAAACAACTAGGAGAGTTATTTGGATAACATGAAGTTATAGTCAACATTACACACATCAGTATGGACATCAACATCAACAACAAGAACATCATGACATATATACATGTGTTTCTACCATAGAATCATTATCAACACAAATTTTTATACTTTCTCCTCTTTAGCATCCATGTTTTAAATTTTTAGTATTCCACACTTTTTCTAGTCCCTCATTATTGTGCCAATTTTTTAATATGTTATTATGTTTTGAATCTATAAACTATTTTAGGGGTGATATTTTTTCCTAATAAATGCCCCCCTCATTTTCGATGCATGAGATAATTGTAGGAGAATGCATCCCAAATTAGAGGACCTAATATTGAGATGATGTGGAAACCTATAGGGGGTACATTATGTGTATGATATAAACCAAGGAACATGGAAACAAGATGGACCAGTAAACAAGTGTTAGTAAAAATAAGCTAGCATGCAATTGAAGACAATGTAACAAGGAACTAGAAAGACAACATGGAAAAAAAAACCTTTTTCATACCTGAGACATCAGTAAGAATTTTATAAGAAAATTTGGGCCAAAGAATCTAAAACAATAGAACGATAAAAAACTATATAGGGTATATCTCACAAACAATAGTAAATAATAGCAAGAAAAGAGTGAAAAATAATCATGGTTATATTGGTCTTACAAGGAAAATGCTATCCCTTAAGGAGCCACAATCATGTTAGAATATAATTATTAATGTCAAACTGTGTAATAAATTAATGAAAAGTAACTGGTAATAACAAGAAGTAATGATAATTGAGGAATAAATTGTGCAACGTATGAAGTGTGAGAGTAAGAAAGGTAATGCCCCCATGAAACTTGAGGGGAATGGAAGATAAGTGTTGAGCATAATGCATTGTGAAAGAATATTAAAATTCCTACATTCACCTCTAGATAGAAAGTGAATACACATGTGTACATAGGGAAAAAAATTTGAGATCTGAAGTATCCATCTAACATAGGAAACAAATGTCTAGCATGTAAGTGGAATGATCTTAAAAAAAAAATTAAATACAACAAAGAGATGCAAATTCATTGGAGCGTGATTGTTTTTGGGGATTGTACGATGTGAAACAGGGCAGAGCCACACTTTTCCGGCCCTTCCTCCCTCCTTCTCCTCCCCCCCCCGTTGGATGGGTATGAGATGACATTCATTTAGAAAGTCCCTCACATTAAATTGCACCATAGATAAGAGTGTTTCTCAGAATGAGTGGTTTTTTTATGTGATTGATCGAAGATGCTAATAAAATATGTATAAATGAAGAACGAAGCATTAAGAGTGATTGTACGTGAGGTACTTTGAAGATTTCTTTCTCCGCCTCAAAGTTCAAGTTTTGAAGGGTACCATATGTCGAGATGAAGTATTGAGGGCCCGCCCCCACTATGTTCGAAACCTAAGTGCTAATAAGTCAGATAGATTGCTTCCCTGGCTAAAAAAAAACATACATGATTATCTATTTGCCTCTGAGTGTCCTGTGAAAAATCCATGATGTTTCTCGTTCTATGAATGAGATTAAATTTGGGTACTAACAGGTGTGAGGGGAAACAAAAGAGAAGAATTTGAAGGAAGAAAAAATAAGACTCACGAGGTCACACAGACAGATTACAACAAGGAAATGAGGCACGCGGCCACACAAGAGGAAGATCAAGGATGACTAATTTGAAGGCATGTCTGTAGAAGGGCATTCAAGGAGGGTGCGAGGAGGGTGCAAGGGGACAGAAGTGGAGCATAATGCAAAGGAAGAAACAAGAAAGAACATGAGCACACGTGGACGGAATGTAGCAAGGAAACGAGGTGCACGACAGGGATATTCTAAACTTAGATGATTTGGAAGGCATCTATAGAGGGTCCCGTGGAAGAACTATAGTCTTTGAAAAGTGCCAAATGAGCCATCCAATTGGTGCACAACCTCAAATGTGAAGCATCGGAGTCAGAATGACGATATAAGTTATCTAAAACAACTAGGAGAGTTATTTGGATAACATGAAGTTATAGTCAACATTACACACATCAGTATGGACATCAACATCAACAACAAGAACATCATGACATATATACATGTGTTTCTACCATAGAATCATTATCAACACAAATTTTTATACTTTCTCCTCTTTAGCATCCATGTTTTAAATTTTTAGTATTCCACACTTTTTCTAGTCCCTCATTATTGTGCCAATTTTTTAATATGTTATTATGTTTTGAATCTATAAACTATTTTAGGGGTGATATTTTTTCCTAATAAATGCCCCCCTCATTTTCGATGCATGAGATAATTGTAGGAGAATGCATCCCAAATTAGAGGACCTAATATTGAGATGATGTGGAAACCTATAGGGGGTACGTTATGTGTATGATATAAACCAAGGAACATGGAAACAAGATGGACCAGTAAACAAGTGTTAGTAAAAATAAGCTAGCATGCAATTGAAGACAATGTAACAAGGAACTAGAAAGACAACATGGAAAAAAAAACCTTTTTCATACCTGAGACATCAGTAAGAATTTTATAAGAAAATTTGGGCCAAAGAATCTAAAACAATAGAACGATAAAAAACTATATAGGGTATATCTCGTAAATAATAGCAAGAAAAGAGTGAAAAATAATCATGGTTATATTGGTCTTACAAGGAAAATGCTATCCCTGAAGGAGCCACAATCATGTTAGAAATATAATTAGTATGTCAAACTGTGTATAAATTAATGAAAAGTAACTGGTAATAACAAGAAGTAATGAATAATTAAGGAATAAAATTTGCAACGTATGAAGTGTGAGAGTAAGAAAGGTATATGCCCCCAATGAACTTGAGGGGAATGGAAAAGATAAGTGTTGAGCATAATGCATTGTGAAAGAATATTAAAAATTCCTACATTCACCTCTAGATAGAAAGTGAATACACATGTGTACATAGGGAAAAAAATTTGAGATCTTAAGTATCCATCTAACATAGGAAACAAATTCTAGCATGTAAGTAGAATGATCTTCAAAAAATTAAATACAACAAAGATATGCAAATTCATTGTGAGTGTGATGGTTTTGTGTGATTTGTAAGATGTGAAAAGAGGCAGAGCCACATTTTCCCCCGTTGGATGTGTATGAGATGACATTCATTTAGAAATGTGCCCTCAACATTAAATAATGAACCATAGAATAAGAGTGTTTCGTCAGGAAATGAGTGTTTTTTATGTGATTGATAGAAGATGCTATAAAATATGTATAATGAAGAACTAAGCATTAAAAGTATTGTACGTGAGGTTAATTTAAGAATTTCTCTCAAAATTCAAGTTTGAAGTGTACCAATGATGTAGAGATGAAAGTATGATGCCCCCAAATATGTGAGGGATTTGAGACTATTCGATGATAATAGAGAGAGATGACCCCCAACTGATATCCACATATACAACAACATGTAACCATGATCTATGATGGAATTTTAAGGTTACTAGTGATGTAGAGAAGAAAGTGTGATGTTCCCAAACATGTGAGGGATATAAGACTATTCGATGATAATAGAGAGAGAGGACCCCCACCTGATATCCACAAATACAATTCCATGGAACCATGATCTAGGATCGGTGTTTTAGGAGAGTAAATATGTGCACATGAAGTGGACCAATTTTTTAATGGAGGTATATAACACTAAAAAGTTTAGGAATGGGCTTCTTGAGTATGATACGTAAGCTGCGAAGGTGGAATAATAAATTGATGAGAATGATAAATTTTTGAATTAGGATTTGTATGAATGGTTGAGCTAGGTTTAAAAGTAGCTTTATACATGAGATGCGTAAGATGCCTACATGTCATGACTAATAAGAGGATAAAGAAAAGATTGGGATAAGGTAATGGTGTAAGTGAAGGAATACTCTTGATGGTGACAACTTACTTGTTATGGATTAAATTAATACATAATTAATGTGTGGAAGGGATGACCTACGTAGAGTGGAGTGAAGGAAGACCTAAGATCATGTCAAAGCCTTTGATTTCAAGGTTAATGAGGAACAATGTAAGCATGGTAAGATAACCAAATTTAATAGGAAGCATGACACGACCATAATAATTAGGGACCGAAAATGTGATTAGGTAATTTAAACACTTGATAGGTAATAAGAGTTCCACAAAACATATATTATAAATGACCAACAGAGATATCAAAGTATTGTTCATAGTATAAGTATGAATAGAATCATTGATATGTAGTGAATAAGAGGAAAATGTATCATGGTAATCATGAACCAAAAATTTGATTAATGGTGGTGGTACATCAATAATAAAAATAATAAAATAAAGAGGCCCTCAGGAAGGAGGGGAATGACCTAATATGCATGGTTTTCATAAGAATTTGTAGTTTCCTAGTCATTCTTTGGTAACATGTCATTAAGAATTTTTTATATTTTCATTATCATTGATTGGTTTGGAAGTATATGGCTTAGGGATCTTGATCACATTCTTATTAATAAAATTTTAATTGAGATGTTTGATCTTAAAATAATAATCATTACCATACCCATTGCATTGCTAATAGTCACAACATCTATTTTAATCGTAACTATTTTCATGTGGGTAAAAAGGTTCAAGATTAAGTGGTGGAGAAAGAATGATGAGATACTTTTGATGAGTTACAATAATAGGGAATGAGGTGGGTAAGGTAACTTTGTAAGCATGAGTTGTAATTGAAACTTGTGTCGTGTAGAAATAGAATTAACAATGTCTTTAAATTTTGTACGCTTAAGAGAATGTTTAAAGGTAGGTGTTAGCTTGAATATTTCTAGAGGATGAGGAAGAAGTATTATAAGATTTAAATTTTCTCATAGATAAAATTTTTCCTTCACGTGATTCGAGTGTATGGCATAATTGGTCAAAGGAGGATGAAGTCTAGAAAATGAAAATATTCTAATGTTGAGGTAAGATAATTTGAATAAATATATCTTGTAATTCTCAATCAGTTAGTACAATAGTCATCTTAGCATGGTTATTCATATAGAATAAGGAATAGTATCTGAGATTCTCATTAGATTATTGATTTATTTGAGATATTTTTGTGTAATATATCCTAGTATTCATATTAATAGAAAAAGTGAGAAAGGAATACATAGGCTAATGAAGTGAAGGAGGTTAACGAATGAACATCTAGATCATAAAAACATCGCATAACTTAATATTGAAAGATTAAAGGAAATAATTTATCTTATAATGTAAGATCATCCCTTTAGTCAAGACATGATATTTGAATGGATCGATGGTGCTCGTGAGGATCTACGTGGCCATTAAAGGTGGAAATATTAAGTGTAGAAAGAATAGGAGGTAATGGATAAGAGGATATGGTAGGTGGTAAAAAGATATGAAAGAGTATTGAGGAATATAAATATGGTGAGGAGCATAAAGTGGCTTATTACAAATGGATAATTTGGGATTCTAAATCATGGTATATATAATGTAGGTCATGGGTTCGTAAAGAGGATACATTCCATGTGTGAGAAGTAATAGGGTTAAAGTGATTACTAGGAGTAGGAATACAAACAATCACAATATACATAGGTGGAAGAGTGGTATCATAATTAGGAGGATGTGTCAAAACAAGAAGAGTGGTACAATTAGAGACTAGAAGGTTGATCTCAGCTAAATTCGTGGCCACATTACATCTAGTAAATAATAAGAGATCTAATTCTTAGGGGTATTTAACGATATAAGTCTTGAGATCATAAAGGTCTTCATCGGTAAAGTGTTCATAGGTCTTACACATGGAAGAAGAATACCTGGAGGCAAGGTTGGGTTCAAGGGAATCGGTTCACCAAATATTTTAATCTAAATTGAATTAAGATTTAATATCACAATAAGTATTGTGACTAATGATATATGAAACGTGTAATATAATAAGTGGACAAATAACAACAATGCAATACTATAAAACCCTAAACAAGTGATGGAGATAGATGAATTAGATTATTTCCGAGTGATCTTGGCTAAGGAATTACTAAGAAAACTAGGGATACTATCGTTAAGGATCACTAGAGGTTCTCGAACTCATAGATGTGAAGGATAGAAGTGCCAATGGAAGTACATGACTACATGGGTGCTAGTGAGTTATCTAGGTGCTAGAGTCTAGTCAAATGCTCAAGTTTTGTAATTTTTGGGTGAGAAGATGTTTTTTTATCGATCCTCTACTATCATTCTATTTTTACTCTAATGTCATCGGTCATACATGTAACCTTTAAAATACATAGCTATCTGCACATACCCATAAACCACATTAAACCTAACAAATAAGACGCAGAATGGTGATTCGTACTAACATAGAGATCACCCGAAGAGTGATATTATGATTAAGTATTACATATTAGAATTAATGTAGATTTGTGTGAATGTGTGGGTAATGATGACTTATGTTTCCCTTTTTAAATTTGGATTGTGATAGAGAGATAGATGTACAATGCTTTAAGTATTGTAATTTATGAGATGAAATAAAATGAACTTCTCTTCATATGTTGTATATGTAGAGTGATGGAGAACTTGTCCCTTTTATGAATTTGCCAGATGTATGCATTTGAAATGATCCTATTCATTTGATGCAATATTAGGTGATAGTAGATATTTCTTAGTGTTTTTCCCTCTATTTTGGAGAATTAGCTAAGTATATATATATATCGCTTATTCAAATTTACTAATTGATAACTGGAAGACCGAACATAAATGTTAAAATATTCCCAATAAGTAAAAGAGACTCAAACATTTGTGAAAAGGATATAGAGGGTTAGGAATTCCCAGGAGGTCTAAGATCGCATGGGTGTTTCTGTCCTAATTGGGTGCTAGTGTTCGTGGCCATGAAATATTAATCACTCAAGGTATGACAAGGTTGTAAGATGTGTAATGCTAATAGGAATGTAAAATTTAAATTACAAGGTCAAAAAGTTGTTTTCAAACACTACTTTTCTTACTTAAGAATCATGTATGTATTAGTATGATTTAGGACCTATAAATGTACCCACGTGCATAGATTATGTGTCTACATTTATCACCAATCACTAAATCTTAATACTAGGTACTTAAATAATAATGAAAGAATCCTATTATTACGAACTCAGTCCTATTACTCTTGACATGATATTGGTAATGACACATCTCAACCAACAACTATTAATAGAATTTTTTATGTTTGACGACACGAACCTCACCCCCCACTCTAGCATGGCAATGCATTACAGAAAAATATTTTAAAGTCTCTCTCCCTATCTATATATGATATTGGGGTTGGGGGAGGTGACGGAGGTTCTTTAGATCCCCCCCACCCTCCATATAGATATTTTCTCACACATATATATGAAATCCATCTACACTCTTATATACATGATAAAACCATAAATCAATCCTCCGTCTCTAATATGACTAGAAGACATGACTGGAGAACAAATCCATATATCTACCTCCTACCTCACCCACCCTGATATCTATATATCTATCTAGACGATGTGGACCTACCAGAACGTGTTGGTTTTTCAAGTACAATGTGTATACATTTTACATACCAATAACTATTTCTAACTTGCGAACTTATCTTGGGTAGCACATAACATAAACAAGGTAAGCATGAACACTGGAATCTTGCAACATTAATCAGATTAGTCTCATACCCTTTGGGGTATATTAGGATCTCTTGTAAAGAGGGATTAGAAATGATTACATATGATATGCTTTTTACTATTGCATTTATTTGACACATTCACACATACACACATGTTGCAATAGAAAGGGAAACACACCACACAAAAAAAAAAACATAAAATATTTACAAGGTAATAAAAATGGCACAAATGTTATGAAAAATCATTAACTATCTAAGAAAATAATGTGCCCCTTTGAAATATATAATTAGAAATATGGAGTTGGCATGGAAAAAATGAATTCAATTGACATGGAGAGGAATTGAACTCACTGAACTTGTGGATATTGCTACGAAGAATATGGATGCAAATTAGAATTACATTCATCACTTCACAGTGAAAAATTAACTCCTATGATTTGGATAATTTCTTTGGCATTTGTTATAAAAATAGTGTTTCTTGGTTCTATGGAAAACATCACTATTGATGGATATTTATCATTGAATCTCATATGATTATGGTTATCATGTTTCATGGTAGGAACACTACAAATATTTTTCACTTCTTCATTGTGTTTTTAAATGTATATGAGATTAATAAATGCATTATTGAATGAATCACATTTCTCATCATGGATATCAAATGTTGCATTTTTTCCTTTTTCATAAGTGGTGATGATTGGAAGAAATTTTCCTTCAATAGATTCAACTTATATGATTTCAAATATAAAAGGACCATGATATTTTTGAAGAGTAAGATAATTTTATTTGATTCAATAGATTATGACCAAACACTCTTATGTTTGTGTATCTTTAGTAATTTAATATGAATTAGAATCCATAGAAATGATTGATTTCAACACAATTCTTTGTTTAGTATAAATTATCCACTTACTCGTGTCATGATATAAATGATAGAGAAACATCATCTTCTTGTGATTCACAAAGGACATCATCATCATTAGGGACAAAGATTATTGTTTGGTGTAAAAGCCTTGTGAGACTCTCGGTATTCTTTCTCCTCATCTTCACATTACAAAAATGAACTCTTATCTCTTCTACACTTTGTGGCTCTATCAATTGTTCTTCTATTAATTTACTTTCTTGAAAGACTTTAAAATTGAAACTATCATGTGGTTTTAATTTACTTTTCATCTTCGTACAAATAGTATTATAAAATTGACCTTGTGATTATTCTTGGTTTGTTGGTTCTCTTTGAACTTCTTCCTTATTTATTAAAAGTTGGGCTATTTTATTTTTTACATTGGAGACATGTGAACTGTGATCTAAAGCATTATAATTAATCATGATTCATATGCTCATATGGAATTCAAGTACAACATCCTCTTTTTTTATAGATTACATATTACATACCATCCTCCTTTTTAGTAGAAATTGTATTTTTGGGTGTAGAGAGGAGACAAAAACATACTTATTTATCATCACTTTGGTAACTATTAAGAGGGATTAATCTTATTAACATTTTGAAGTGGGCCACAATGTCTCTAATCTTTTCATGTTGAATTTTCTTGATTTTGAATATTTGATATGTAACAAGGCACATTCATCCATAGGTGGATTGAATATTTTTTAAAATATCATTTACATATCATCCCAATTGGTGATGCATCCATAATCGAAAAAGTTCAACCATTTCGATACATCTCTAGTGAGACTTTTAACAAACAACCTCATGAATACAAATTTGTCACAAAATCAAGCAATATGACATGTAATTGTGAAATATTGGATATGAATAGTATTCCAAGAATCGTTTCTAGATAATTTGGGAAAAATATTTCCTTGATGTTGTAGATAGTTTATTCATTTAAGATCAATCCAAAGTCCCAACATGTCTTCCCCACGGGAGTGATGGGTCTAATGTCATTCTCTCATACCAACATAAAACATATTTATACAGTTACAAACTTCATTTCTTATCTAGGTAAAGTTCCTAGATATGGAACTTAGATAGAACAGTTTAGTAGATCCTCCATAGATTCACCATTTTGTTTGTGATTTTTATGTCACTTTTCTTATTTTATTGATTTCAATAACATGTCCCATGAACGTGGCATAAGATTTCCTAACCATGGAGAGATCAACTATCACCTATTAACAAGTAAATATTCCTCTGCAATTGAGAGGGGAACCCCCCTTATACGATCTGAGTATTTTTTGAGTCTTTGGATACTTTTAACCAAAAACCACTTGAAAGGATGTGAAGGAGAATAATGGACTGAATAGATAGGTGAGAAGATGGACGGGATGATTCCTCAACATGCTAAACATAGAGGTATTTTGGGAAAACTCAAGGATAATAAGAAAATAGGGGAAACCCTTTTTCTTATATATGAGGAAAAGAACATATTCAATAACTGTGGTGAGGATAAATAACACCCAAAAGTAAAAATTCTTCAACATTCATGGATTACTAATCTATTTCAAAAGGTATACCTATAAAAATATGTAATATAAAAGCCTACAGATCTTACCATCACTTGTAATACAAATGATAAAAAAGCTGGAAACCATTCAATTAAAAATTTAGGTAAGCATGATTTCATCATTTCAAAACATCCACACCATAAGATTAATTCTTCTTTAAATTTACTCATATCCTTTATTCATGAATTATGAAAATACATTATACACACAAATTTGTAGCAAATCCCATCATAGCTAAGAGAGGGAAAGAGAGAATAAAATTTAAAATTGAGCTAAATTTTTTTTATAGAAATTTACAAATGAATATTTGTATTCTAGGTGACTTTTCAACTTAAAGTTAAATCACAATGAAGAAATAGAAATCCTAAGAGAATTAAGTAAATTTTACATTAGTGATTTTACAATGGAGAAATAGGATGTTTAGGGTAAAAAGAGAATATTTAGTTTGAATTGATCCATTCATATGTACACACCAATAATCTATTCCACGAATTAATTTTTTAAATCAATTAATCATTAACATATCCTTTTCCATGTTGAACCAACTTTTTGTAGTAATCCTCTGTTTTAACTGTTGGAAATTGGGTTACCAATTTTTCCCTCAGTAGTGGGTAGTACAAGGTTAGATATCAACTTTTATTAATATTATCTTTAGCACATTTACAAACCATACTACAAGGATGCCTCCCTAATGATAAAGGTGTGCATAAAATTTAACAAAGGTTTTCCTCACAAAAAATTGAGATATGGATAGGTTTTATTATTTTTTGTGATTGAAGCAATAATTTGAAGATGGCTTTTTAAAGGTGAAAATAATATTAAGATTTTGAAAGGATAATTATCCTTGTAAATATGCCCTTATGGCAGAATAAAATATTGAACAGAAAGGAATACTGTAAGAAATAAAATATAAAACACCTCTAAGGTAAAGAGTAAAGAACAAGAGAAGAAGAATAAGGAAGAAGTTGAACCCCCCATGGATGCAACACAAACAGTTTACTTATGTGGATACTAACAATGAGATCATAATCTCATGTTATGGAGAGGTATGCCTTTCCTTTTTCAATTAATGGCTATCCATCCATCACACCTATTAGGCTATAAATTTTAATATAAACATATTGGAAGCCAAATATCACCAACATTTGACTCTTCCATGAAGAGATTATTTTTGGAATAGTTAGAATCCACCCCCAAAGTTAGCGTCATCCCCTGATCCAGCAAACCCACCACAACCAAAGGGGGTGAAGCCTGAGACTAAACCAAAGGTTGAATTTTTAATTTAGTACCATAATCATCTCTAACCTCAAATGAAACATCTGAAGAATAATCTAAATTATCCCCAACAAAAAATAGGTTGGGCTGAGCATCTTACCACCTACAAAATTTTTCCTTAAGCTTTAGTTGTACTTTCAGGCGTTGTGAAGGAAGATGCCCAATGGAGAAAAACTTCCTTCATATAAGGTGAAATCCTTCATAATTGAGTAGTTATGACTACGTACATTCATAAATTAGAGATTAAGGCAAGCAGGTAAATCGAGATTGGTATCTTGATCTACTAAGATACAATGTAGGTAGTGTGTGTGTAAAGTTTCGTATTGGCATCAACGCATAAAAAATTTTCCCAAAGCATTGCCAATGGCTATCAAATATTCCTCTTCCCAAAACTGCAGCAGAAGATGAGGTAAACAAACCTAGACTAGTTTGACGTTGAAAGCAACATTGAGAGAATTAAAGATCAGAAACAATAGTTTCATGAACAAGCGGTGATTTTGAAGCTCATAAATTTTGGAGAGGATATAAAACCTAACTTCAATAGAACTAAAAACCAAAATGAAAAAAAATCTTGCATATGGGTAAATTTCTACCCTACAAGACAAAATGGGGTGCCAGTTTGAATCATCCATGAATGCAAAAGTGAAAACCCAAAATAGATACCATTGAAATGGAAAATCAACCCCTGGTTGGAGAAGAACTCCTACGACTCTAACGCCGAATTCCAAAAGAACACCAAAAGGAAGGAATTGGAAAAAGAGATAGGCTTAGAATCTGAAACAACATAGGGTAGAACATGTAAAATGGAACACTGTGATAAAATAGATGGTGTAGTGGTGTCACCCTTCCCGAATGAGAAACCAATCCTACCCTTGCAAAGTTCCAAACCATCATTGTTAACACCATCACTAGGGGTCAGAGGACACTGAACAAATTCATCTTCATCACTTGAAAGACCAAGGAATCATTAGACGTTTATCTCGAGAGGTGCGACTAGGGCACATGGAGGAGGGCATCATAAAAAAATTGAATAACCTAAAAATTAGAGTCTTCATCAATGGAATCTTCAGGGGTGAGAAAAAAGGGATTTTTAAAGCTAGGATATCTATTTGGTTCTCATAGATTCATATTGTAATATTAAATTTCATGTTATATATTTTCCTCACACTTAATATATATTTTATTTTCATAATCACATGTAATGTAAGAATTTTTAAAAATAACTTAAGCTTAGGTGGAGATTGAGGTTTGCAAATACAAACCCAAAATTTAGCCAACTTTGCATCTCCTACTTCAAAAGTGTGAAATAATAAGGGGAGGGAAAAATTTGGGGATGCAACATGCATTCCAAAAGTTTTCCTTTGAAAGAGGGACGTCAAAATGTACCCTTGGGCCTTTGTGTCTAGCAACAACAAGCCAAAATAAAGGATTTTTATAATTTAAAGTTATATTTTGGAAAATGGAATGTTCTAATTAGGCAAGGGTACAATTATAAGGGTGGATAATTAATTAATTTCATGCAAAAATTTACATTTGACCTCTCAAATGTTTATTATGCTCCTTAAGTGAACATAAGTTGGTGACATCATTAACCCAATGAAGTAATAAAACATAAAGTAAATTTTCAAGATAAAAACCATACTTTCATTTTGAGGGTGACTAATATATGGTTTTGACTATAAAACACTAAAAACCTCCTTTGAAATCATTTTCAAGACCTAAAAATGCCTCCCTTTGAATTTATGAGCCAACTCACACTTTTACTGTAATAAGGGGAAATAGTGAGTTGAGATACTGCACAGACACAAGAGAATTTGGAGAAAGAAATACTTGTTCCCTTAAGAGGATTATATTATATTTCAATTGAATAATATATTTATTTTTGAATCCACCCAGGTCTCCTATAATTTCACGTTTAAGATAACATTTCTCTAGAGAATAAAAAACCTTTAGAAAATGTGCGAAGAGTAAATGTGTTTACTGAAGACCTAAAACAAGGAGGTAGCCTGTCATTATTTTATAAAAATGTAATGATACATATTACATCCAGAATCCATAGGAATGAGAAATATATAATATACATAGATATTTCACAACCACATACAAACCAACGGAATGTGGCAACTATGCAACAATAACCTCACAGATGCACAATAAAACAACAATAGATGTTATAATAATATAACCACAAAAGAAAATAATAAAATTCTCGAAAGTAAATACTAAAAAAACTTAGTAATAATATAGTTACCTATAACAATTGATAACTTACTAAGGTAAAGAATTTTTTCCCTAACATTCCTTCGCTTAATTTTGTATTTCCTCAAGGGATGAGGAGAGGAAATTTTTGAACAACTCGAGCTGCTATAACCTTTGATTTTTGCATGTTACTTTTCTTTCAATCGAGCTCTTTACTTCTCTACATTTCCATCTGATTTGTAATTTTTTTAATATCCATTTGTAACCAATGTGTTTCTTCCTTGGTGGAAGATCGAAAATAAATCCAAGTGTTATTTTTCATCACTAGCTGATACTCAACATCCATGGCATATTTCAAATATTTCAATCATAGGGATTCCCATATAGTAGGAGAATCAATAGATTCAGCAACTCTACTAATAAAAAAAATTACCTCATCATGAGGTTTACTATGAGTGTGTGGTCTAGTGGTGAATGTATCTAGTGGAGCATCCAATTTTGCAGCTCAAAACATATTAGTATAACATTTTGGGATATGTTGTATTGTCCTCATCGTTCATGTCTTATTTGATCATCACCATGATTAGTGGTAATATCATCTTTTGTTTTCAAAATAGATGAAATATCTACATTAGGTGAATATGGAGGAGTCTAAGCATCCCTCTTCTAAAATAACTCAACATCTTTCATGGTGTATTCATTTCTTCTCTTCGGATCCATCAATATGTACCTAAGAGCCTCATCACTATAGCCAATGGTGATGTACTTCTATGATTTTATTTCTAACTTCTTTATGTTCTAACAAGGTATGTGTATGTTGTATTTTCACTAGAATAATCTGAGGGGTACAATGTATGGATTTCAATCTAACCATGCTTTATGTCAAGTTATTCCATCAAAATGAAATGTGGGAATTATATTCAACAAATACATTGTTTCTTCCTAGAATGTTACCACTAGTCCAGAATCATCAATCAGAAAACACACCATCTCCATGATAATATGGTTCCATATCTCAACAATATTGTTCTGTTATGGATTGTGTGGAGGAGGAATCTATCGATCAATCCCATGATCTTAAAGGTAGGATTTCAACTCATTATTGGTGAATTTCCCCTCTCAATAAGAGAGAAAATATATGATATGGTGACTAGTCTTGTTCCCTATAACCACCTTACAGTTCTTTATGTTGATAAAATCCTTAATCATATTTTAAAGAAAAAAAATCCAATTTTTCCTTGAATAATCATAAACACATAACATGAAATACTAAAATCTAGAATGAATAGATTGCATCAGATCGTAAAGATTTATATGAACCACATGAATATATCCTATAGCTCGATAAGTACTTTTGTGGAATGAATCTCTTTGTTGTTTACATGGAAGGTAGTTAAGATACTTCTCTGTATCCTTCTTTAGAGATGGAAATACTCTCACCATATCAAGCTGGCAAAGTGTTTTGAAATATTTTAAACTGATGTGACCAAGTCCCCAATGCCACAACTATGTAGAGAAATAATTATTAATGACTAGTTAATTAACATCCCTATGGAAAAATTCAATCTGGAAGATATGTCCCACATTGGAGAATTTTTTGATAATTTGTCAGCCTCTATATTTTTCTCAAATAGAACTCAATTTCTTACTAGACTGACTATCAATATCAATCTTCAAACTATGATCTATAAGTTGACTAGCTTAAATTAGATTATTTGTTAATCTAGGGATATATAATACATCTTTTAATCTAAAATTTCATGAACTAAGACGTAGAGAAATATTCCCAATCCCTTGTACCATGTAAGAAGAATAATAAGCTAATGAAACATGTTTTTTCAAAGGTGTGTCCTCCATTGTAGTAAACTAGTGTATGTTTCTGGTCATATGTCAAGTGGCTCCCAAAAAAACATACTAAACAACACTTTATGATGTGAAGGGTTGACTAGATTGAGCAGTGTACAAGAAGTCCTCATATTTTGAATGGATTTCTTACTTAGATACATTTCCTTACAGATAGGGATTCTTTCATCAATTCCAATTCTCTGATCCTTACTTATAGTGTGATTTTTCCTACTGAGACTAATGATTTAAATGTCTAGAACCAATTGATAAAATTTTCTTGCATGTATTGTTTAAGAAATATGTCAACTCATGTCCTTATGTGCAAATAAACATTTATTATTTTACTTTTCTCCTTGTTGATGTTATTTTTAGGACTTTAGGGAAGATTGTGCTTTTCCATTTCCTTTTTAGTGAGAAGATGGTGCCTAATCCTCCTCATCTTCTTTGTTGTATATTATTTCTTCTTATTATAGTAGATTCGTTAGCTTGACAAAATTAACTATTTGATCTAACATGTTTAGTGTCATCATAAAAATGGGGTAAGAGGAAGGAAGTGGTATAAGAACTATGGGAAAAACATCTCTATTAGTAACCTTCTCTCATAGGGATATAAGTGAAGCCCTCAATTATGCAACTCTTTGTAAGAAAGATTTAACTTTCACATTCCTTTTGAATTTAAGCGTATGGAACTCAAACTACAAATTTAATATTGTATTATTGTTTATAGGCTCGTACATGGCACTTAAGTTATCCCACGATTTATTGGATATTTTGGAATCTTGAATGTGGCATTTCACATCATCAAAAACTGCAAACAAGATTTGGCATTTGCACTATTCATTGGCTTTATCAATCTGTTTATGTTGGGCTACATTTTCTTGTGATTTGGCTCTAAAACCATTCAAAAATTCCAAATATCTGTAAACTCAAGTTGAGTTTGGATATTTTTATTCCACGTGGCTTAATTTTCTCCACGAAGCACCTACGAGTTAGGAAATATGACTTTTTGAGAAATGTTTTCCATAATGGGTAGTTATATGTTTCCCATCTAGATGGCTTTTTAGCACAAAATAATGAAAAAATACAATATTATAGCTGATTATGCTGAAAATCTAAATGATATGGAATTTTATTTTGTTTTTTTAAGGCCGTTATAGCCTCTAGATAAATTAAGTTATATTAATAATTCTTAGCTAATGTTATCTCTAGACCTCTAATATAGTGTGTAGACATGTCAATTCATTTGCAATAACTTTTAGCCTAAGGAGTATCAATCTAGAATACACGTGGAGATAATATTTTGGACATCTTTGCTATAGTTTTTATCAAAAATGTGAGGGATTTATCAAACTGTGCATCTTGGAAGATCTCGTGTCTTGTTCTCTATGCAGATCTCATCTCTGATCAACGATCCATGAATTTGTAGTCTTGTGATAATATGTAATTTTAAAATTTATGAAGAGTTTGAAATCTTCTATTTTGCATTAGATTTTACTCTTTTCATTTAAGCTCTACCCACCAAATATTGAGGGAAAAAAAAATCATTCTTATTCGGGCATTGACATTTTTGGAAAATTCATTTCTTCATTTTTGGTTATGTGAGATTATTGTTGGAGTATTGTTATAAAAAAAAATTATTTATGGGGATTGCATGTCATTATATATTGTTGTTCCCAGATAAAGAAATACATACAAATTATTATTTATGTAATCAACATGTCAAATCCTCTCTACCAAATAATTTATATAACTTTAAATATTTGTTGTGTTATGTGTGCATTTAGATTTCCTCAATGTGTGATTTGGCTATATCCAATGTACATATATAGGTTTTTAATAAAACAATGGGAGAAATATTTTATAAAGTTTGTCTCAAAGTCATTCACTTCTCGTAATCTTTTTTCCTGGTCTTCCAATCACTTCAATTTACTGACCTCTATTTTCCATTTCTAAAATTTAATACCCGTAGTGGTGACTCTATTATACCTTTGAGATGATATTTGTGCAGAGAGCAATCCTACTCTGACAGTGTGGTTTATAATAGTGTTATTGTTAAATTTTATGCCCAACTTATTAAAAAACATTTTATAAAAAATACATTATTAGTATATTTGACTTACATTAAATAAAAATATATATGTATATATAAAAAATTAGTGAGTAAAAACTAGAGCGTAAAATATTAATCTTTGTTAGGGTTCTGAATCATTCAGGGAGATATGCTATGATAACTTTTAGTTTTTATATTAAAACCATTTTTGTCTTATATATTCATGGCCCAGAGGTTTCGTATAGTGTCAACGTGTTGTTTAAAGGTGTGGGTTGGATGACTTATACAAAATAAAAAATAAATAAAAAATAAATTATTTGTATTGCTAACTTATAAAAATTAAACATTAAATAAAAATATGTCCATATATAAAAATTAGTAAGGAAATGATTTAAAATATTTATCTCTATTAGGGTTTGAAGGTATTGGGGAAGATTTGTTATAATAAGTTTAAATTTTATTATCTTTTTTTTTTTGAACTTATGTTGTCATGTTAACAATAATATAAATAACATACCTATTTTCGATAAATCTGTTTAAAATATGTATATATTTATCATTCTTGAAGTACCTATATTAAATTTGAGACATAAACAGAATAGGCGCCGAGAATGATACAAAGTATGATGCATGTACTAATTATTATTTTTTATATTTTTTGAAAGGGAACAAAAATATATTGCATATACGTGGATAATTTTAAATTACACATGTGAATTGAAAGATGAAAAATAATGTACCAATGTTGATGGCCGCGGTGCAATTAGAAGTTTTCCCAAGTTCAAATTCCAATAAAAATGCTAGGTATAGTCAAATGGTGGAAGCCGGAATAAGTGATCAAATTTGAAGTGCTCGTAATATTTTACTTTGACAGATTATGTTAAGATTTCCCCTTCCTAAATGGTATATTACAAGACAAATTACCCTTATATAGTGTAACACCCATAAATTGACGCACCAAAACCATGTCAAACCTCATTAATTTCTTAGGAAAATTACAAGATTTTTTTTAAAAGGTTGCAAGGGTGTTAAAAATTAGATTACATTTATTTAATTCCCGTCTAATAATTTCTACACAGCGTTAGGTTAATCGGAAACAATTTATTAATTAGTTAATTTTTTTTTTCCTAAATCCATTTTGGAATTTAATTCTTTTAGAACTAAGGTTTCCAATAATTTTTATTTAAAATATCGACTAAACTAATCTCATTATTTTACCTCATTTAAATTCCTCTTAAGATTATTAAAGTCTATTTCCTAATTTGATTTAAAATTTACTTCCCATATTAACTTAATATCCATACCCATCATTTATTGATTTAACTATACATTTTCCTTTTAATTAATTTAATCCTTTAATATAATTGTCTAAAACACCCACTCACAATGTTTATTATTTAACCCATTGTCAAATTCCATTTATATATTGATTGACCCATAGTGGAAAAAGGGTCACAACTTATTCTAACCCATTAAGTCCATGCCCAAATACTCTAGGTGGCACCATTCACTTAATACCCATACCTTTTATTTAAACTCATTCCCACAAAAATGCCAATAACTTTAAATGCATAGGATTAAATCTCTATTCTATGATTAGATAAATATGGACTCCTATAATTTAGATTTTCCATATAAACCCTAAATATACTTATGTTGTCTTTTTATTCTTTTATTTTCCATAATCCCTTCATTTGTTCATTTAATTTTTTAGGTTGAAGGAGGTTGAGGCCATAGAAACTTGAGGTAAACCATTGAGGTTTTCCTTTGGTTCAATATTTTCTAGTGGGAGGAGTTGTCACCCTTAAAATTTCCCTCATTTTTCAAGTCAAGTCTCAAAATTTTTGAGTTGGTGCCTATTATAACAATTTTTCCCCCAAGTAAAATTGATCAAACACGACCCTACATAGAAGAAAATTGGAAGGGGTGGTTCATTCATGTGAGCCAACATTCCAAACTGAATAATGAAGGGACAAGTTTGATGAAGGAGATCAGAGAATGTAGAAGAAGATTGAAGAAAGGGCTTGAAGTTTTTCAGACTTCACATGCGGGCCCAGATCGGTTAAGTATAAAAGGACTGGCAGATGGCACCGCGTGTCTCATCGATGCATCTTCAAAAGGTGCAGCCCAAAGAGATACTCCAAACTTGTGTTATCCCTCCACATGTCCAAGGTATAGAAAAGGGGTAGATCCTCCCGTTTAATTGACTAAGTATAAGAGGGTCTGCGGAAGGCGCCACATGCCTCATCGGCCTAACTTCAGAAGTGAGACTCAAGGGATTGACCCCAAATGAGTGCCAGCCCTCCATGTGGCTAGAGCCTCAAAAACAAGTTTAATTAGCAATTGAGAAGTCTAAGTACTAGTGGAGGCCTCCATGTGTCTCTTCGGCACAACTTCAGAGTTAAAATCCAGAGCGAGTCCCTAAACGAGTACAGGCTCACCATGTGGCTAGAGTTTGAAACAGTTTCATCAATTGTTGAAAAGTCCAAACATAAGACAAACCAGCGGATGGTGCCGCATGTCTCATCAGCCCACCTTCAAGGGTCGAAGCCAAAGATAGTCCCGAAACAAGCGCCAGCTCTCCACGTGTCCAATCGATGCACCTCCGATCGTTAGGTCAAAAAAAAATCTCTAAATGAGAAATAAGCCTCCATGTGTCCTAGGTTAGACATAAATCCTTCTCTAAATAGAGGGACTTAGTAAAAACACAAACATATAAAACATGCCCACAAAGGGGCACATGGTCATGTTTCAAGCGGGCGAGGAAAGGAAGCCCCTTTTTGTGTTTTGATTCTTTGAAAATTCAAAAGAGGAGAGGTGGGTTATTTAGACACTTTAGAAATTTTACCTTTATTTCCAAAAAGGCATAAAGTTATAAAGAGACATGCGGCCCTACTCATGCCAAGGGATAAAGTCAAATATTGATCCCGCATCAAAAGTCAAAGCCCGAACGTGGGCCATCGGTGGAATTTGGGAATTTTTGTTTTATTTCCAAAAAGAGAGTGAAAAGTTAAAACGATCTATGACTCCACTTAGGTTTTGAGCCCGCATTGAAAATTCAAAGTGGGAAGGTGGGTCAGCAGAGAGATTTGAGTTTTTGAGCCTTTTGTTGAAAAGAGTTAAAGTTATAAAGTGAGTCGCAACTTTGTCCCCACTCAAGTAAAGCCATGTGTCAGGCCTATATCAAAAGTGAATGGGTAAGCTGAAATGTTCCAAAGTGCCATTTCTCTAAAAGGTACAAAATATAAAAGTTTTCCCCAAACCCATTTCAGAAAATCTCTCCCACGTGGACAACTCAAATTCAAAGTTTGCAGAAGTAGAATGAAAAGTTGTGATATGATGCATCTAGTTTTTCTACCAAGTATGGAAATAGTCGAGGCGTTAGAGAAGTTCAAGCATCAATTTCTTGAATCAGTTTCATCATTTTTTTAAATGAATGTAACTGTTTTTGGAAGCTATTTAGAAGGTTCTCTACACCATTGTTCAGGTTGGATCCTGGTACTCTATAGATGTAATAGATTCAGAGGTAATAAATACATTTTTTTCCCCTCTCTTCCTCAATTATTCCTTCTTTCCTTGTTTGAATTTGCAAATCATCCATATTTTATGATAAGAAACTTTGTGTTCTTGTTTCTGTGATTTTTGGAACTTTGTGTCAGTGGAATTATATCTGTTATGAAAGTGAATGATTAAATTCTACATCTCCTTGGCCCAATATCTATATGGTTATACTCTGCTATCTATATTTCCTAAAAGTATTTTTATGTTCTTCATCTCTCATCTCCTTAGTTCTTATATTCTTTCGTATTGATGATCTTTTGAACATGAAACGTCAGGTATCAATAATCCACACTTTGAAATTTGTACATTTGTATATAAGTTTTGTTTCTTGCTTTCAATAAGAGAACCTCACCCATTAAAGAGGAGGTACTTGTTGTCCCCTGATAGTGGTTTGTTAAAGTACCATTTAAAAACCCAACAGTTTTTTGTGATTCTACCGGGAATTTCATTTCAAATGGATCCCTTTCTAAAATAACAACTTCTAGATCATTTTCGATCTGGTGACTCTAAGATATACTTGTGGTGAAAATTCTCTTGGTATAGAAGATTCCCATTTTCAACTTCTAGAACAACAAAACTTCTCTCTTCTTCCAAGAATAAGGAACAGAGGAATCCGTTCTACAAGCACACCTCTTGTTAAAGACAGAAATTCAAAGAATAGCATTCCTCAAGAACAAATCAGTCTGAATCTTTGTGCTTTAATACTTGTTTGTTTTTAAGTTCCCCTTCAGTCAATTTTTCCAAATATGGAAACCCCGTTGCCTTGGGGACAATAGGTTGGGCCTCTTGCTCTTCCTCAACCATTCCATGAGTTACCTAGGGGTAATAGGAAAAGTTTTCCCAAATTCTGGGGTGATGGGAAGGTTCATCCAAATGAACAATTTGCAGCCTTCATTGTTGCATGTGGGATTCTTGGGATTGAACATGAAGATGTCTCTGTCATAATTTTTGTGGAGACCTTACAGGACAATGTTGTTGATTGGTTTTATCATCTTCCTATTGGGTCAATCACTAATTGGAATACCATGAAAACTTATTTTGAGAAATGTTTCAAACCTACTGAAGATGTGCATGCTCTATTAGCTCAAATATCTCATATAAAGAAGGAACCATTCGAGCCCATGAGGGATTTTATAGATAAATTCAACAAGATAATTCATTAAATTCCATAGAACACTCATCCTATGGATCAAATCCAAAAGTGCTTCTTCTTCAATGCCTAGTTACCTGAATTTAGTTATGCACTAAGGAGATCTAACCTTGCAACTCTGGAGATTGATCAATGGTTGGATATCAATGTGGAGGATGAACTGATCATGTCTGGTAAACTAAAAAGAGAACCTTCCAAGTATAAATCAACTTTTTCTTCCTCTTCCCTTGGATCCGATTCTGATCAGTTAGTACAAAATATTGCGAATGATCTCATTTCTATCAAGAAACAATTCACTCAGCATACTCCTTACCAAGATATTTCAAGGAAGAATTTTCAGCCCATGAACCATTTTCCTTCTTCTAAGACTAGATTCATTATTGAATGCCCACCCATCAAGGTTCTAGTCAATGCAACTTGTGAAGTTCAAGAACCTGATGATGAGGAGTTTAATGAACTCTATGAAGAACCAGAAGAATAGGTTGATGAAGAAATGGAGGAGATTGGTGGATCTCAAGTTCATTTCCTCACCACTGAAGGTATGAATGATGAAGATGAATATGATTAAAGAGTGGAAGATATGAATAGTGATTCATATGCTGTTATGACTTGGGAGAAAACAAACAAAAAATAAAAAGTGGTGCAGCATGCTAAGAAATCCAAGGACTTTCCTATAACTATTCCAGTTGTTGCTAGAAGAGGAGCTCCTATTCCCACTACCTCCACACAAAAGGTGAGTAATGTTAATCCTCCTTCTTCTACTTCTGTTTCTAAAAATTCTTGTCCTTCAAATCCTAAAACTGATAAATAAAAAGTCTCTCAAGTTCCTAGCAATGATGCCCCATCCACCTTCAGAACTTTTGATATCATTGATCACCTCAAAAGGACCAAAATCCAAATTTCAGAGGCAGAGTTTTACCAAAGCCATCCAAAAACTTTTGATAAAATGGTAAGCGTTTTCAATTCCAAATCTAAAGCCTCATCCAATACTTCTAAATGTATTTTCCCCACTCCCTCTTCCTCACCTCAACCAAGCCTTATGGCTGCAGTCACTTCCCCTAATGAGAAAATTGAACCATTTTATGCGACTCTTCTCATAGCTGGCCATAAACTCAGTAAATGTTACATAGACTCAGGATCATCAAACAATGTAATGCCTGCAAAAGTAGCTCATGGTTTGGGACTGAATCTAACACGTGCCTTTTTTTCCTTCTATTCCATGGAGAGTAATAAAGTGCCTTTGGTTGGAAGAATTAAATACGCAAAAGTATCTTTTGCTAATTTTCTAGAGAAAAGAGTCTTAGCCACTATTTTGTTGATATTCCTCCCTCATATTGGATGTTGCTGAGTAGAATTTTCTGTAAGGAGGTAGGAGGAAAAATCTAGATGGATTAGTCACATGCTTTGATCCTGGTCAATGGAAAAATGAAGAAGATTCTATGAAAGAAAGTGACTGAATACATTGTGCAAAAAACTGATGATCCAAAAGCATAGATAATCTATGAAGATGTAGGTCATGGTAACTATATGATCATGTCACGAGATGAGGCAAAAATTCCTAAGGAAGTGATTCATGATCCTAATGGCATTTGGGCTCTGGAATTTGATGGAAGTTTCTCTTCAGTTGGTTTTGGGGCTGGTGTGGTTCTAACCTCTCTAGAAGGGAAGATTCATCCTTGTTCATTCAAGTTTTGTTTTGAAAATAAAACAATACAACTAAATACTAGGCACTCATACTTGGATTGAACATGGCAAAAGAAATGGGAGTGAAGAGTCTTTGTGCTCATGGAGATGCAGAGATGATTGTGAAACAAATAAGAGATATTTTTCAAGTGAAGAACATAAGATTGAAGCATTATAGAAATATTTTATGGGATTCCATTGATTTTCTTGATGCTTTCTCCATTGAAGTTTTGCCAAGAGAAAGGAACACTAGAGTTGATTCTCTAGCTGTCTCAGGATCTCTGTTGATTCCTCACCTAGATTTATCTCAGGAGAAATTTACCATTAAAATGATTCATAGGCCCAGTGTACCAGATAATACAAACAATTGGAAGGTTTTCAATGATGATAAACATTTTCTCTCTTTCTTAGAGCTTAAGGATAATTTTGATCAGTTTTATTTTGAAGGAAGTGATACTTTTTCTAGAGAGTGTGTATCCTCTAATGAAGGAGATATCAAGGAAGAGATGGATCAATATGGCTGCATCAAATTGAAAGGTATCAAGATCCCTAAAGGGATGGTGAGTTTGGTAGATCTATTTGATAAGCATGATAGGTGCATTAAGTAGAAAGCTTCCCAAGGAGCTCCGCAGTCTGTTGAATGTGAAAAGATTTAATATTGGGATTCTTGATGAACCCAATATGGTGAATATTGGAAAATGCTATACTTAAGAAAAGAAGAAGAAGAAAGTAATAAATCTATTAAAAAATTATGTTGATGTTCTTGCCTATTCATATGATGATCTCAAGGCTTTCCAGCCAAAATTGATTCAACACTTTATCCCTCTGAAACCTGGGATCAAACCTTTCAAGTAGAAACAAAAGCAATACAATCCTAAGGTTGCTGGAAATATTTTTCAAGAGATCCAAAAGTAACTAAAGGAAAAGATTATTTTCCCTAAACATCATTCAACATGGATTGCAAACATTTTGCCTATCAGGAAGAAGAATGGTGAGATTCGCATATATGTGGATTTCAAGAATTTGAATCAAGCCTCTCTGAAATAAAACTATTCTCTCCCCATGATGGATCAGGTTTTGCAAGGTTTCACAGGCTTTGAGATATTTTCTATGCTTGATGGATTCTTTGGATACAATCAAGTGGAATTCAGTACCCCAGATCAACACAAAAATACTTTTACTACTCCTTGCGGAACCTTTTCCTACAAGATAATGCCTTTTGGTATTATCAATGTTGGTTCCACCTTTCAAAGGGTAATGGATTTAGCTTTTGGCAGTCTAAAGGGAAAGTGTATTGTTGTGTACCTTGATGATTTAACTTTTTTCTCCAAAACAAGGGCATATCACTTTCAGCATCTTGAAGAAATCCTCCATAAATGTAGAGAACATGGAGTTTCTCTCAATCCTAAGAAGTCTTCCTTTTGTGTTACTGAAGGCAAGTTACTACGGAATATTGTCTCCAAATAAGGAATCATAATAGATCCAGATAGAGTTTAGGAAATCCAGTGAATTCCACTCCCCACAACAAAAAAGGGTGTTCACTCTTTCTTTGGTAAGGTAAACTTCCTGAGGAGATTCATTCCTGATTTTACAAAACTGACTATGAGCAGTTCTCACATGATGAAAGGAAAGAAAAATGTTTGTTGGAATTATGAAGGTAAAGAAGCATTTGAAGGTATCAAGAAAGCCATTGCTAAAACTCCCATCATAGCATGTCCTGATTTCAACAAGGATTTTATCATCTATTGCTATGCTACGGAGGATACCCTGGTTGTTGTGCTAACTTAGAGAAATTATGAGGATCATGAAATCCCAATTGCCTTCATGATCTATGTTCTAAAATATCATGAATTGAAATATAATATGACGTAGAAACATGCTTTTGTAGTGGTCAAAGCTATCAAGAAGTTTCATTTTTATATTCTTAATTCTCACTTTTTTTGCTTGTACCTGATACAACCATCAAGTCTATTCTTACACGACATGAGTTTGTAACTAAGAGAGGAAATTGGGTAGAAAATGTCTAAGAATATGACCTTGATATGAAGCCAACTAAGCTAGTCTGGTGTAAAGCCTTATGTGCGCTTATTGTTGAAGGAGCTGATGTAAAATTGTCCAAAGAAGTAGTTGATGTTCCTGTTTTCCTCTTCCTCTGTTCAACAAATGAATGGTATGTTGATATTGCACATTTTCTTACTTATGGAGAGTGTCCATCCCACTTGAGTGCTAAGGAAAAGAGAGCTATTAAGTTAAGGTTTGCACAGTATGTATTATGGGAGAAAAATTTGTTCAAGTGAGGCATAGATGGAAGATTCTTGAAGTGTGTAGACAAAGAGCAACAAAAGTTGTTCTCAGCTTTTCATGATCAGGATTGTGGAGGGAATTTCTCTTCTATTTTCACTACCCATAAAATCCTTTGTGATGGGTACTATTGGAAAACATTGTTCAAAGATACATGAAAATTGGTAGGTAAGTGTGAATCCTATCATACTTTTGTTGGGAGACCTAAGTTGGATGCTTTACCACTAAAACCAGTAGTGATTGATGAGCCTTTTAAACATTCAGGATTGGATTTCATTGGAATACTTAATCCACCTTCCAGTGCTAGGCATACTCACATGCTAACTATTGCAGATTACTTCACAAAGTGGGTAGAGGTTATTCCAGTCAAAAGCACTACTTCTGAGGTGGTGTGTAATTTCATCAAAGAGAACATCTTTATAAGGTTTGGGGTACTGAAAAATATTGTAACTGAGAATTATTCCAATTTTTCTTCTTTTGAGATGATGGATTTATGCTATGATTATGGAATTTCCCTTGCTCTTTCTTCATACTACTACCCCCAAGGGAATGGACAAGAAAAATCAACAAATAAGAATATGGTAACCATTGTTCGGAAACTTGTCAATGACTCTCAGAGGAATTGGCACAAGAAACTTTATGATGCTCTCTCGGCATATATAATTACACCCAAAAGAGTAATTGGGATGTATCCATTTCAAGTCATGTATGGTGTTAAAGCTCAGCTGCCAGTAATAGTGGAATTACAAGCATTGCAATTAATGATGGCTATTGAAGATTCACGCTTTATCAATTCCTTAGACAAGAGGATCATTTATCTCCAAAATCTGGATGAAGATAGGTTACAATCTTTTGATAGAATCTCATCTCATCAACTAAAGGTGAAAGATTTGTTTGACAAGAAGGCTTGACCTAGAGATTTCCAAGTGGGAGACATTGTTCTATTATGGGACAAAATACATGAACCTTGAGGAAGCCATGGAAAGTTTGATTCTCTTTCGCTTGGTCCTTTTAAAATCAAGCACTTTGTTGGAGAAGATTATTTCTATTTAGATTATATGGATGGATCACCTCTCCCACTTCCTTACAGTGGGAAATATTTGAAGTTGTTCAAGTCCTAGGTGATTAGGCAGTCCTTTTGTATATTGTGTACAATGTTTTGTTTTTGGTCTTTCCTTTTTTTGTTTCTTTCTTTTCCCGTTGCATGTGTGTTGTCTTTTGTATTTGTTTTTCCTTTGAATCTATTTGCCCAATGGATAAGTCACTGGTATGCTTTCCCTGAGTTTTTCTATGGTTCTTTATCTTTCCTCGTTCCTTTGTCCCATCCAAGTCATCCCCAGAAAGAGCTAGTTGTTATCACCCTCAAAATTTCCCTCATTTTTCAAGTCAAGTTTCTAAAATTTTGAGTTAGTGCATGTTATCCCAATTTTTCTCCCCCAGCAAAATTGATCAATAATGACCCCACACAGAAGAAAATCGAAAGGGGTAGTTCAGTAATACGAGCCCACATTCCAAATCCAACAATGCAGGGGTAGGGTTGGTGAAGGAGATCAGAATGTGTAAGAGAAGATTGAAGAAAGGGATCAAAAATTTTGGACTTCGCATGCGAGCCCAAATTGGTTAAGTATAAAGGGACTGGAAAATGGAGCCACGTGTCTCATTGGTACATTTTCAAAAGGTGCATCCCAAAGAGAGACCCCAAACTTTCACCATCCCTCCACATGTCCAAGGTCCAGAAAAGGGACAGAGCCACCTGTTTAGAAGACTAATTATAAGAGGGTCGGCGGAAGGTGCCACATGCCTCATCGACGCAACTTCAGAAGTGAGACCCAAGGGACAAAACCCAAATGAGCACCATCCCTCCATGTGGTTAGAGCCTCAAAAAAAGTTAAATTGGCTGTTGAAAAGTCTAAGGACTGGCGGAGGCCTCCACATGTCTCTTGTTGGTGTAGGTGGTATTTTTCATCACTTATTTACCGTTATTCCACCTCACTGGGTGAGTCATCTCAATTAGGTAGACATGGATCTAGGTGGAATTTTAGTTATGATAGATTCTCTTATAGAATCTGTCATATATGTATGTATGCATCATAGGAGTTACATTCCCATTTGTGAAACTAACTCCTCTTCTACATTATGGAGGAATATTCTCTTACATGGGAGTTACACATTACTCCCCTATTTGTACTCACCTCTTTTGATCTATGACAAGACAAGCCAAGGAATTTCATTCTACTCTATTTTTTTGAATCTTGAGCTCTCATATGCATGCATATTGCTTTAAAAAGCTTGCTTGCTTTAATCTCGCAACTCCTACACTTTGGTGAAGTGTAACTATTTGATGCATGTGTATTCCTTTGAACTCTTTGTCGTTCCTTCGACATGGTATCAGATCTTGGGGACTAGAATTACGTTGTTCTCCATTGTTTCTCCACCATGTAGTTGTTTGTGCAAGCTCTCTTTTAAATGTTCTTTACTTGCATATTTTGAGATTCTATTTTTTAGTTGTTTGTTTTGTATGTTTCTTGTTGGTTTTACGTGTGATTAAGGGCAAGGAATATTGTGGTTTGAAATGGAGGACTACAAGTTTATTGTGTTAAAATTGTTGAAAGGGTGAAGATCCACTCTAACATCTCACCATACAAACCATTGGTAGCTTGTTTAGTAGCTCACTTTGTGTCCATGATCTCAGCGGCCTGTGTGCTTATTTTTCCACCACTCATGGAAATCTCTTTTGCAACCATCACAAATCAGATTATCCCTAGCATTGTTGCGTAACCAGCCTACTTATCATCCTACTCAACCATTATCTATGAAGCACCAGGTGAGCTCAACCTCTGACTGGATAACTCGTGGCATGCTTCAGGCTATCCACCCTTGGCTCAAACGGTTTCAGATACTACTCACCATTATCATCCACCTCGACAACCTTTGTATCTAACTTCATGGTTTCTTATGTTCCATGACACATGGCTCTGACTCGTGTGACCTTCTTCTCTTTATTCATAGCTCGTGAGTAAACTTGGCTGTTACAATGCTTTAAGGAATATTTAAATGATATTTACTGTGACATTTATCATAGTCAACACGTGGCATTAGACCCCTATCAGCTTAGCTCTACTAAATGGTTCACTCCTCCAGCTCTCTGGTGGTATCCTTCAAACTGCATGGTTATTCATTGCTCAATGTAACCTGTTTGATTGGGTGGTTTACACGTGGATCTTGATGTGTTAGCCCGTCCGCTCACCACTCCTCCAAGGCATATATTTCTCTCTTCCTTGATTTTTTATTGTAGATTAAATACTATTTTTTCCTGTAATTAAATATTTATAAGCACTTTAAAAAGGGAAAATATTGCCCCTTCAGGAGTTTATAGGCCTTGTGGTTCCCACCTTTTCCCCCTTCTCTCATTATAAAATACAATACATTATAAAGTGTCGCATTTAGGGAGGTATATTTTTTTTATTGTACATTTTGGAACCCTTTTCAGTCATGGATCATCAGGGAGTTCCCTTGCTCACCCTGTTCAACTATCTGGAATGGTTGAATGCTATGAATACTACCTTAAAAGGAAATAAATTGTTCCACATTACTACTGGTCTGCAAGCTGAACGTGATGATGAAATAGAAAAATAAAAGCGGCTTGACAAGTGTTATCAAGCCATTGGTTTCTTGACCATGTGTGTGTCTCCAGAACTATGTTTTCACATTTCTTCTGCTAAATCACCCAAGGAGGTTTTTGATACTCTCAAAGGACTTTTTGGGAAATAGGATGAAATGCAAGGACATGAATTTGAAAATGAACTAATCAGCCTTAGTCCCAATAGTTTTGACACCCTTCAAGACTTCTTTACCAAGTTCATATCACTTAAATTGTGGTTATAATATTGTGGAATAAATAAAAAGGAATCACAACTCATTTTATCAGTCCTTGCAAAACTTGGCCCTGAATACTCTATTTTTGTCTCCACCTTCCATGCAACAAAAATGGCACTTGAGAACAGTTTGTCTATGCCCTCTCTTGATGATTTTATTCTAGATTTGATTAGGGAAAAAAATAAATTGATTCAAATGGGCACTTTAAAATCCACAAAATCCCATGCTCTCATTGTTGGAAAGGAAAAACATAAAGCTTCTAAGGAGAAGAAACATGATCATGAAAAGGACAAACCCAAAAATAACTCTTCCACTTCCTCTTCCATCTCCAAACCTCCTAGAGAAATAATCAAATGTGGATACTATAAAGGCATGCATGATGAAGAAAAATGCTTGAAGAAAAATATTTATCTCCTAACTACTCTACTTGAGAAGAAAAATATTTGAGTTCCAGATTCTCTCAAATCATCTTCATCATCTCATGACAGTTTCAAGGAGAAAGAGAAAGTGAAAGAATTAAACAAGGAGAAACCAAAGGGAAGAGCTCTAGTGAAATTCGTTCCACCTACCCCTACATGGATCATTGATTCGGGTGAAACTCATCACATGACATCATCAGACATTGAGTTTGATTCACTTTAGCCATGTGGCATGTCCTATATTCAGCTTGGTGATAGCACTACTACACATGTTTTTGGAAAAGGATCAGTTGAAGTGATTGGTGGTACTTTTAATAATGTTTTTCATATCCCTTCACTTTCAATAAATATTATTTCAGTCTATCAGATCACTCATCTTGGACAGGGCATACGGGTGAATTTCACTCCAGAATCAGTTTATGTTAGGGAGCTTCACAGTGATGCTATTGTTGCAGTTGGTATAGCTAACCATTACACTTGGATGTACTCATTCTCTCACTTTTCTCCTCCTTCAAATTCTTCATCCGACTCAGCTGCACTTGAGGATACATCTGAGCCCATTTCTAATGTTGAGGACATATTTACTATCATAGTTGATTGTCATGATGATGGGGACCCGCCTCCACCATCCACTTATCATTTTCCACATCTTGAGGAGTTGTCTCTTGATCCACCCAAATCTGGTGCACTTCAAACCCTTCAAGGAGGAAACACTATGATTCGGGCCTCATCAAGCATTGGGTACACTTCTTCATAGGTTTAGGCCATTCCACCTTCCTTCCTTGCCACTATTTCGGGATCTGAATTTCTTCATGGAGTAGCTGGCTTATCCACTTCACATACAGATCATTGTTTCTTAGAACAAAACAACACCTTAGCACTTCGGGGGTCTTCTTCCTCCTCTTCACTTAGTATAGGGTGGCTTGTGATTGGTTCATCTTCTTGGGAGGCTGGATAGGGTTCTTTTTCTCTCCTTCTTCTTAGTAGTTTATGAGATTTTTTTCTTTCTCTTGTTAGTAGAGGTTTTTACCACTTGTTTTTCCGTCACTACTTGTGATTTTTTTTGTGCATGGGTACCTCATCAGGATTTTTTCTAGGACCCATTTCTCATTTATGACTTGCCACCTCATCCTAAGTTACGACGAAGGGGGGGTGTTTGTGTAGGTGGTATTTTTCATCACTTATTTAGTGTTATTCCACCTCACCGGGTGATTCATTTCGCTTAGGTTGACATGGATCTGGGTGGCATTTTAGTTATGACAGATTCTCTTATAGAATTTGTCATATATGTAAGTATGCATCATAGGATTTACATTCCCATTTGAGAAAGTAACTCCTCTTCTCCATTATGGAGGAATATTCTCTTACATGGGAGTTACACATTACTCCCCTATTTCGACTCACCTCTTTTGATGTATGACAAGCCAAGCCAAGCCATTCCATTCTACTCCATTTTTTTGAATCTTTCTTGCTTGCTTTAATCTCGCAACTCCTACACTTTGGTGAAGTGTAACTATTGATGCACATGTATTCTTTCCAAGTCTTCGTCATTCCTTCAACATCTCTTCGATGCAAATTCAAAGTTAAAATCCATACCAAGTCCCCAAACAAGAGCAAGCTCGTTGCATGGAAAGAGTATGAAATGGTTTCACTAGCAGTTGAAAAGTCCAATCTCAAGACAGGCTAGCGGATTATGCCACATGTCTCATCGCCACACCTTCAAGGGTCAAAGCCAAAGACGGTTCCCAAACAAGTGCTAGCTCTCCACATATCCAATCGGTGCACCTCCGAAAGTTAGGTACCAAAAAAGTCTCCAAATGAGTGGGAAGCCTCCATGTGTCCTAGATCAGACATAAATCCTTCGCTAAATAGAGGGACTTAGTCAAAACACAAACATACATAATAGGCTCATAAAGGGACACGTGGCCATGTTTCAAGTGGTGGTGGAAAGGAGGCCCCTTTTTCTGTTTTGATGCTTTGAAAAGTCAAAATCAGAGAGGCAGGTTATCAGGACACTTTAGGAATTTTACTTTTGTTTCCAAAAGGGCGTCAAATTATAAAGTGACCCACAGCCTCGCTCATGCCAAGCGATAAATTCAAATATTGAGCCCGCATTGAAAGTCAAAGCGTGAAGGTGGGTCATCAGAGGAATTTGGGAATTTTTGTTTTATTTCCAAAAAGAGAGTGAAAATTTATAAAATGATCCATGACTCCACTGGGATCTTGAGCCCGCGTTGATAAGTAAAAGAAGGAGGGCAGGTCGGCAGAGAACTTTGATTTTTTGAGCCTTTTGTTGAAATTAGTTAAAGTTATAATGTGAGCTGCAACTCCGTTCCAACTCAAGTAAAGCCATGTTTTAGGCCTATATCAGAAGAAGATGGGCGGGACAAAATGTTTTAAAGTGCCATTTCTCTAAAAGGCACAAAATATAAAAGTTTTCCCCATGCCCATTTAAACAAATATCTCCCACGTGGATGGCTCAAATTCAAAGTTCGTGGAAGCAAAATTAATGGCTGTGATATGATGCATATGGTTTTTCCACTAGGTATGGAAATGGTAGAGGCATTCGAGAAGTTCAAGCATCAGTTTCTTGAATCGGTTTAATCATTTTTGTATCTGAATGTAACCATTTTTGGAATCTATTTACCAGGTTCTCTACACCATTGTTTGGGTTAGATCCTGGTACTCTATAGATCTAATAGATTCAAAGGTAATCAATATAAAAAAAATTCCCTCTCTTCCTCTGATATTTCTTCTTTCCTTGTTCGAATTTGTGAATCATCCATCTTTTATGATAAGAAACTTTGTGTTCTTGTTTATATGATTTCTAGAACTTTGTGTCTATGGAATTATATCTGTTATGAAAGTGATTGATTCTATTTTTCATCTCCCTATCCCAATATGTATCAGGTTATACTCTGCTATCTATATTTCCTGAAAGTATTGTTATGTTCTTCATCTCGCATCTCTTTAGTTCTTCTATTCTTTCGTATTGATGATCTTTCGGACATGAAACATCTCAGGTATTAGGAATCCACACTTTAAAATTTGTACATTTGTATATAAGTTTTGTTGCTTTCTTTCAATAAGGGAACCTCTCCCATTAAAGAGGAGGGACTTATTATCCCCTGACTATTGTTTATTAAAGTACCATTTGAAAACCCAATAGGAGGAAACCCTCCCTTTATTTTTCTCTCCATTTCATTTTTTACATTAGAACTGTAGTGTATTGTTATCTCTTTTTTTGGTATGTGTGTTGAAAACATCCTACCATAATCTAGTTGTGGGTATTGGTTTACTCACATTTTCTTTGAGTTCATCATTTGGGTGAAACCATTTCTTATATCTAGGAATATATACACTTATATAAATATATACATACATTTATATATCTAAATACATCTATATATGTATATCTGAGATAGATCTACATTTTTTTCAAAAATATTTATTTAAGATATAGACTTGGATTTAAAATCATGTTTATCGAAAACGAGTTCACACACAGGTGACCAGTGTCAGTCATTTAACCGGTGTTAGTTCATTCTATGATATCGACATCGGTCACTCTGTCGACATCGACAACTGTGAATTCGGTGTATTTTATTTTGACATTCACACACACACACACATATGTGTATTCATAGAAGTTCAGATATGATACAATCTCTGTTATACTAGTTTCAAAGTAATATTTGAGAACTTATGTTTAAAAATTTGAAGTTATGAAACTTTAATCATGTTTATGAAACTGATGTTGGTTTCAATGCTATCGACGCCGAGTTACCAACTGCCTCCGGTGACTATGGAAACATAATATTTTATAAATGGGTATATATAAATATATATAGGAAATAATATATATTTATATATACAAAAATAGAGCTCTATCTTACTGGTTTTTAATAGAATACATAAATGAAAAATAAACAATTTCTTTCTTGATTAATAGCACTAAATGTATAAATGTTTCCTTTGTAACATTCTTGTATCAACTATGTCAAAAACACTAAATCACACCATTTTACATACTTAGTTGAAAGAGGAGGAAAATTATAACATAACTCAAAAGTAAGTTCATTTTATTTTACTACCAAGATTGACAAGAATACTTCAATGGGAAACAAACATATTTTCCATGTATTTTCAATACAAAGAAACCCACTTTCAAAATGAGAACAAGATGCAGAATTTTTAGATTAACTTTTAGATTTTGAATGAGTTACACTTCTACTAAAATACAACTCACAATTTCCTTCTTTCAACCATTAGAATAAATATCTTGATAACTGATTTACATGAAATATCTTTAAAATAAAAGTGTACAAAAGCCTTCCACTCAAAGGTGGAGACAACATGATAAAATTAAAAAAAAAAAAATCTCTTTCTTTTTCTTCTACACAATAGCTCTATCGAAGGCATAAACTTAAAATCCTTTTCTTTATCTCTAAATAAAAACAACAAGGATGGGATCATAGGAAAGAACCACCTCCCAACCTTATTGTAATGAGGAGGTGAAGCCACCCTTCTCATTGGCCCCCGATCCCCAATAATGAAGAAATAAGGAATGTCTGCAACCATGGAAACTCTTTACAAAGGCTTCAACAACACATATTGTTATGGATAAATCACAACACCCTTGATTTGTCGCAACTAAATGGTTGAGGCAGTGAGTGTGATTCGTAAAACATGGAATTATCCCAAAGTTTATGACTTTGCAATCGGGATAAACATTTGAAGAACGCTGATTTCCTATCCTATCCTAGTGCCAAATAATCCAAAGTGTAGAGAGTTTAATATCTAACCCTAATTTAAATTTTTCCCAAAGAGAAACAGTTAGAGAAAATGCATGAAAATAAAAACCTACTCTAAGGGAAGGTGATGCACAAAAAAGGATGTTGAACAACCTTTACAATAAACACATCACAACTAGAGTCTTGCAATAAAAACACAACAATACACAATAACCTTGGATGTAATGAAAGATCCTAAATATGTAGTAGCACACATCAGAGGGTTTGAAACATCCACATATCTGATTTCATTACTCTCAAAGTTGACAGAATACATCACATTGATGGCCAAAGGAACATATTTTGCACTACAACATCTAGTTGGGAGGTTTGGATTCTCAAATAAATATATTACATTAAATAATTAGGAAGGAGGGGCATATAGAAAGTGTCCAACCTTTTAAAATGATCCCCTCTTTACAATATATAGGAATAATGAGAGAAGGGAGAGAGAGGAATTCAAAATATTTCTTTGACCACCCAAAATGCAAAAAAACATCCTGCAATAATGATGGGTTCCACTGCAAAAGCCATACCTCCATGTACTTTTCCTTGTTGGGGAAGAAAGGATTCCAATACCTTCATCATTTTGGTAGGTGAGAAATATGGAAACATCCCTCTAAAATGGTGGAGTGTATTTCTTCATTTTAAAATACTTAGTCTAACTAAAAATAAGGTCCTATTTTGTTTAAATATGAGATCCTAGTCAAAAGTTATGGCGATCTGAAGATGAGGGTACCATTTTACAATAAATGTGGTTGGATAATATTATTTTTCAAACTCTGAACTTGCATCACAAAAGATGTGGGTACTATTCTACAATCAGTGCACAAAAAATTCAGACTTCCAGTTTCAGAGATTAAGTTATAATTGTTTATGCATTGGGGGTACGAGGTTCCAAAATGTTGAAACCCAAAATTCTAAAATTCAGACATCAAGTTTTGGACCTTTTCATTTTCCAGGGTTTGGAGTTGGGATTTTGGGGGTTCAGGTTTCAGGATTTTGGGGGTTCAAGTTAGAGGATTTCAGGCATTCAGGTTTAAGGATTTTAGGGTTTTGGGTTTTAGGATTTAGAGGGTTCGGGTTTTGATATTTTGATGGTTTAGGTTTAGGGCATTTCAGGGGTTCTAGACTGTTCATCTGTCTGGGCATATAAAACCTTTCAAACTTCAAAACCCCAAACTTTGAATTTCAGAGTTCAAGTTTCAGACTTCTAGTTCCCTTTTTTGTTGCTTCTTTCTGCTGAGCCCCTGAATTGTTCTTCGGCCTACCTCTGAATGAACCCACCTCCGAAGTCCAAAATTATTACTTCAAATATTCTTCATTTCCCAAAATCCCCTGTAATGTGCTTGGCCTACTTCACCCTTACGATCAATCCCGAAATGCAAGATGTTATGGCTAAATCAATCCCTCCATTTTCTTAGTGTGCAAGGTCATGTTTGTCCAATTTAACTTGAGGGGAAAAATTGGATAACACATACATTTATGCCAACAAAATTTGAAACACATAAAGCAAAAAACATTACTAGTAACAATATACAACTATCCAACACATAGGCTTAAAATCTAAGCAAAGGGATTATAGAAATATGGGGAATACATTATACCTCCCAATGGGTTAAGTGTCCACCTTAATAACCTCAAAAATATCCATTCACAAATATAAAACTCTTATCCCTCCCACAATCTCTTATCACTCCCTCATATTCGTAATCACTTCCTCGTATCTCGTATCAGTCCCTCATTTAAAACATAATAATATAAGAAAGAAATCTTCCTTATCTTCACAAGGTGGGACACCCAACATAAACTTCTTCTAAATACACACCCAAAACTTTTATCCCTCCCTCCAAGATCCACATTTTCATTCTTTGCAAACCATCGTTAAGGCCATACTACCCCAAATGCAAAAACAAAACATACATTCATTCATTTTACAAAACAACACACAACAAGTAACATAAAATGCATGGTTATAAACCCTACCTTATTATTGCAAGAACCTTCAATCCATAAGAAACGACTTCAAGCTTCCTGCAAGTCTAAAAAAAATCCAAAATCAAACTCCAAATCTCCCAAGATCCCAAACAAACATGTAACTCAAGCCAAAATCCCCAAAATATGCAAGTGTGCAACAAAACCAAGTAACCCCCAGAACTTCAAAATAACTCACATAAATAGAAAATGAGGATAGGAGGATGAGGTGGCTCCATGTAGGATGCCATATCACTTATCCTTCAATCCACCTCACCAAGTCAAACATAAATACCAAGAATCATAAATGGGTGGGTTAGGATATGACAAATTTCTTTCAACACACAAACCACTCCTCCATACTTCCAAGAAACCATTAAAAGAGTTTGTAAGAAAGTGCAATTAATCACCTCTTTTTCCTTCCAAAACACATAATGAGGCTTAATTTTGTAGACACCTATAGTTTTATCAAGGCACTATTACTCTTAATATTACACTAACTATCCTCCTCCTTGCAAATTGATGACATATCGTCAGTTAGACCTATCTAAATCCCCTCTTACAACACTCTTTTAGTCGTATTCCTCTTATATGTCAATTAAATAGGATAATATAAGCCGCTTATTGGATAAATCCTCTTCTTATTCTCTTCTAGACTCCTATTAGCTTCCTAGACTAGTAATCCATTTCATTGGATTGATTAAACCTTTCAAAAGTATTTCAAAACCCTAATTTCTCTCTAAGAGAGAGATTAACTAACCTAACCTAGGTTAATTAGCCCTAAGTATGGTCAACCTATTCTAAAACCTAGTTAAATCTTACTTTGACTTGTTAAAGTGCTTTTTGGGATTTTTTATTTGTCCCACATGCACCCAAATCTCTCACTTTCTCAAATGGAAAACTATAAATAGCCCACTACCTCCCTCTCATTTACAAGAACACTTCTTCCATCTAACATAACATATAGTATTATTGCTAGGACTAGGAGTTTTATTTCATTTTATTGAGATATTTTCTTTATCCATTGCAACACCACACACACTATAGAGTAATTGGGAAGAACCATTGGCCATAAAGCCATTAATGGTGAGATCCCATTCTCTTAAGCACAAAATTATTGCTTAGATCCTTATTAGGCTTACTTGTTTAAGCCTTCAAGAATAAAGGGTAATTATATTTGTTAAGTTTGTTTATTTTCCTCAAGGTTAATGTATGCAAAATAGGAATCCTTGTTTACTTATTATCTTATGGTGCATTGATCTGTTTTGCACAAATCTTTGGGATTTCTTGAGTGTTCTTACACCATTCCATAGCTTTTTCCACCTTTCTTTGAATACATTTGGAACACCCGGTGGGACTTGAAGTCCATCCTCCATTAATGGAGTTCATTTCAAGCTATTTATTTTTAGTTTCTAACCACTTTCATATTTTCTAGAATAAATAGCTTGTTATTTACATGATTTCATTTTTTAAGTTAGTTAAATCATCCTTGATTATGTATTTTTTGTGGGTTTGAGACAGATATAGCTTTCTTTATCTAATCTTTAATCTATTTTCTTGTAAAAAAAAATCATTTTCGTGAATTTTACAGGTTTTTCAGGGGGTACCCGTAGGTGTCTTAGAAGGAGGCATTTCTGTTGGAACCCTAGTGCAAGCGTTGAGTTGTTCATGCACCCATTTGACCATACTACACATTTAGAATGGGTTGTGTATCTGTCGAACCGTATGCGTCTTTGTTGGCTAGCGAGCATACCTTTCACTCTGGATGTGTTGTCATATATTCGCTTACTATGTAAACTCTATCATTTTGACCTATGAGTGTATGCATTGAACCATAGGCATCTCCATCTACTGTTTGGCATGCACGTGTAATTGGATGGTGTTTTTCATCCCACTATATTTTCTAATTCATTTTTCTTACAGGTGTATCTGTTGGGCTAGGAGCATCTGCGTTGAAACCCTAGTGCACCTGTCTGATAGGCTCATGTAGGTGTTGGGGTATACTATCATAAAACCCTGCCACCTATCCATGTTGTTTGGGGCACGTATCCATTGGATGGGGCACGTAGGTGTCATTTTGGATGCATAGGTGTCTGTGTAAAAATTTGAGCTATATTTCCCCGAGCTGTAACATCATTTTTTCAAACTTTTAAAGGTTTATAAAGTCTAACAAAGCAAGTTTAGGGTGTTGATTACTTGTTTAATCTAGCATAACTTAAGATTTTTTCATTCCTTAACTAAAATGAGGTTTGTAAATTGTCTATGCTCTCTCCTTGCACCTTCTAGTTGATCTTGGAGATCAAAAACACTTGTACAACCTTTTTTCACATTTAAAAAAATAGTTTTTTAATGCTTCTAAAAGTAAATTATTTTCCATATAACTTATGTTAGTGGAATTTTCACGTTGCATATGCTCTTCCTTTGCACATTTTAGTGATCTTAGGAATCAAAATAAATGTGTAAATTCCCTTACTTGATATCAATATTCAAATGGAAAATTAGTAAACTTGTCTTGTACATGACCTAACATTTGTCAAAGAAAAGGCATAAAAAAGAAACACAAACCTTTTAATACACGTGTTTTCATACAAGTTTCCAAACGGTGTGCTACTTAAAATCACATTAAGTTAAGAAAGATAAAACACACCATTTCACTTCACACTGTACTACAAGTTTCAAAAAAGGGTACGTCCCTATCCGGTAAACTCGAACATAACCCCTTTGGCATAACACCTTAAGCTAACACAATAGGGGTGGTTTACGGAACCCTAAATGAATCAACCGCTGAGTAACCTTGTGGATGAAACAGGAAGCACTCCGCTTACCCACTTGACTAGTTTGCATTGTGAGTTAGAGTCAAAGATTGTCTATATTATGACCCTAGTGAAGGTACAACTGAACACACTAGTTACTCATTATATCATAAGGAGGTAAAGTAAATCTAAGATACTCCAAAATCAGTCAATTTGACTCTTTGGGAAAATCGTGCTTGCATTAGACAAGCTTGTGACACCTGGTTGAGACAACCTATTAAGGAGGCCATTTTGTCTTGGAGCCCACTTTACAAGTCCATTGTCACATCAATCCATCATGAAGTGACGAATCACTTGGAGTCTCAACCTTGTTCTTTAAACAAGGAAAATAGCCCATGTAAGTTATAATTAAGTTTAATTCATCACGGAATTAAACAACGTCCCACATAGCTCAGTTTTGTTCTCATCTTTGGAAAAGGAGAAACTTTGCGCAAGTGGTGCTTAGTTTATTTTCATCCTTTTCGATCTATACCCTTGTGTTCTCACCACCCATTTTTTTGGGTGAGAAGGGAGAATACCCTGCACATTTTTGTTGGAGACAATACTTGTGACTTTTTTGTCCATTTATGCCCATCCATGTTTGTGGTTAGGTTGCTAAATGTCTAAAGTGCATAGGTACAGTTTTCTATCTTTGATAAGTACTTTGATCTTGATTTTAAGATCATCTTCACTACTCTGATTTCAGTTCATCTTTTTATCTTTCCTTAGGTTGATAATTTTTTCTCACATTCTAGTCACACAATTTTGGTACTTGCATTGGGTTTTCAGCTTCTTGAAAACTTGATATAAGTCCCTTTATTGTGCAGTTACACTGCTCGTGCAACTTGCAACTTCTTGTTATAGTCTTATTTCGTTTCAGTTCTGACATTGTTTAATCCTTTTTTAGGGTGTTGATATTGCCTTATATATATTGAAATAACATCATCTTGATACTAATTCCTTTCTTTCTTGGATAATGTATCAGGATAGTGTTATTAGGCTATACATACTTGCAACTTCCATTTTCGAAAAACTTAGCTATCATCGGCATTCAAGCTAGTTTTAGTATACCTCACCGAGAGATTTTGTCAGTACCACCGTAATATTTAGGCTTTGTTAGAATTCTAACTTGACCTATGTATTGATACGATACAGGCACTATCCTCTTTGGGCCTTTCCCCAAAATCATAGTTAGGGTATAGACTTGGAAAAATGACAATTTGAATGATCATTGCATTTGAGTGTTCATATGAGTGTTCCTTGAGTCATAAAAGCAACTTCATAACATTACTTTTATAACTGACACAAAAATACACCTAGGTTTCACATAAACTTTGAAGTCATTTAGACAAAACCTCGTATAATTGTTGGCTACTGATGCTTGGAATCACAAAAATGGCATCCAAACCGAATGACCACGACTTAGGAGTGAATTTTTTTGAATCATTCCCATTTTAGTGGAAACAAATTAGTGCCACTCTTTTCACAAGTTAAAGATACAGAGCCATTGATTGATCATTGCAGAGAGGAGTCTAACTCTTCTTAAGAACAACATGAATTAGACTTAGGCCACTTTGATGAACTCCTTTTTTATAACATATATCAAGTACTCACAAGAGTCTTAGAACTAGGGGCTAAGCTTCCGTAAGAATATGAAGCAGAAACTAAGGTCATTAATCATAAAACAGAAGAACGAAAGTCCCTCTTGGACATAGATAACCCTTTTGACATGGGGTATGCTTATATTTCTGTTCAACATCATAAAACTACTAAAGGAGACCCATCCAAGCCACTTGGTGATTCGCGGTGACCATATTAGAAAGCTTCACATAATGTGAAGTTTGATCGTGAATCCTTTTCACCTCCTAATTTTGATGAGGAAGAGAATCCTTTAATCGAAGAAGAGATCCTTCATAAATAGATCTTGAAACTGAGCCAAAATATAGCAAACTTAGGCTCTTTAAGTAGGAATGTATGCAAATACAAAATCAAGATGAAATCTAATGAATTCCACTTTGATCCATATAGTGACGTGACCCTTAAAGTGGCTAAGGTACAAATACCACTACCACCCATCAAAGAAAAAATCATTGAATGGGAATTACAATCGATGAAAGATATGCTTACTACGCTACAAGAGAGAAACGTAGGACATAATAGGAAATATTTTTATGAAGAAATATTACCTTACCCCTTTGATAAGGACATGTTATAGAAACCCTTCCCAAAACATTTTATTATTCCTAAATTAGATAAGGATAAGTGCAAGAGTGATCCTCGTGATCACATAAAAAACTTTTCTATGGCTTACTAAGAGGTCGCATACAACAATAACTTATTAATACAACTCTTCTCTCACATCCTGGGAGCACTGGGATTGGAATGGTTCTATAGCATACCCAAGGGCTCCATTATAACATGGCCCGTGTTGGTAGAAAATTTGTATGACATTATTGCTATAACATGGAAAATGATATCAGAATGAACGATCTCTACAATACAAAACAAAAGCCTAAAGAGACATTTGTGATATTTTTACAAGAATGGTGAGGGTTGGAAAGTCATTTCCCTTGCGCCTTGTCAAAAAAGTAGCTGGTAAACATATTTGTGCCTAACATTAACCTAGAGATAGCCTTCAATTTACATATGCACTACAACTCTAACTTCAAAGAAATTATAGAGAAGGGAAATCAAATTGAGAAGGTTCTCATCATGAAAGGAATTATTAAACTAGTTATCAAAGACAAACATGGATAAATATCCTTTGATAAAGAAAAAATTTTCAACAAAAACAAACATTTTGTCAGAGATGGTATTATGGACTTCAAAATATTCCAAGCCGTGAAGACTAGTCCTCTTTTAAATCTCTCACAAGGACCTCATCCCAAGACACCTACCGAAAGTGAGTTCACACCATTAACAGAATCTCTATCTACCATAGTAAAAAAATTAGATAACGTAAACATGGTAGAATACCCAACCACGACATTACCATAGCCTTCCATTTACAAATGCACTGTGACTCTAACTTCGAAGAAGTTATAGAGAAGGGAAGTCAAATCGAGAAGGCCCTCATCATGAAGGGAACACTTAAAATATTTTTCAAAGAAAAACATGAAGCAAAATCCTTAGATAAAAAAAAAATTCATCAAAAACAAACATGTTGTTGGAGATGGCATTACAGACTCCAAAAGATATTAAGCTATGCAGACTGGTCCAATTTTAAAGCTATCACAAGGAACTCATCCCAAGGCACCTACCAAACATGAGTTCACACCATTAACAGAATCCCTATCCACCATACTAAAAAAATTAGATAATGTAAACATCGTAGAATACCCAACCACGATGGTACCATACCCAGAAAATTCTCCAAAACCAATTTGGTTTAAGGAACATGAGTACTGTGACTTCCACTGTGTTAAAGGCCACAACACAGATAGGTGTTTAAGACTACATCATTACATACAAGACCTGATTGAAGAGGGAAAGATCACTGTCGATCCTCCCCCAACTCAGGATAGGGTCCAAATGAGAAAATGGGTATCTTTAAAGAGCCCTTTCCTCACCATGCAGATAAAAATAAAAGGAAGCTAGATCACAAACAAACCTCCAATCACTATAGGACCGCCGTTTATATTTATCCCACTAATGACAGTCCATTTGATTCCCTCATAGGATGTATCCATTCATCTAATGAACCAGTCTATACTATCAAGATTTTAGAAAAGAGATATACACAGTAGGGACAAGATGTGCTCGTTTAATCATACCAAATCCCCTTCCTACCCCTTAGGAAGGTCAATATAATTTTATATACCAGTTGGAGAAAACACCTACTAGGATATCCATTTTAGATCTCCTCAAAATCTCTACTTCCCGTCAGAACATATTGTATAAAACGTTGTAGAGTTTGGGATTCTCAACTGGTGTAGATTTTGCGCACCTCCAAGCCATGAATATGCACCTTTACGCTAACTATCATATCAATTTTGATCATTCTACAAACTGGCGTAACGACCCATAGCATAACTTACCCTTATACCTAGAAGTGTTTATTACCCATCGGAAAATTAAGAGAGTACTTGTGGATGGAGGATCCAGTCTAAACATTTACACTTTGAAGTTGGTTAAGCAACTAGGTCATTTAGAAATGGATCTAGGTGTTGTAACTATTACGATCATGGCTTGTGATAATGAGGAGTGAGAGTAAGAAGGCACTATAGTGATTCCAATGGAAGTATGGCCTAATTTTCATGATATAATGTTCCATTTCCTTTATTTAGATCTACCATACAACATGCTCTTAGGACGTACATGGATCCACACAATGTATACAATTCCTTCAACTTTCCATCAATGTATCAAGATGTGCAACAAGGGAAAAATAATCACTATTTAGGGTGATCAAGAACCATTTACACATTGCATTGCCTTGCATAGTTTTTCTCGTGTAGCTTATGAATACCCTTCTGTAGACATTGTTATTCCTTTACAAACAAAGGCTATCAAGGAATGGGTGGATCTAGATTCACTCACTCCTTGCAATAAAGACTTTCCTTCATTGGTGAACCCCTTCACATCGTGGGAGGAAATGTCGAAAAAATATGGCCCAGGTGAGCCGTTCACCCTTGAACAATATTTGTTAATATCAAATATATCAGTGTCACCCAGGACACATGGAAAGCCCTATTTTCAGTTCAAAAGAACTTGGGAACAATTCCCTAAACCATTGGAGAAATTCATCCATAGTGGTTTCTTGTCCAAGGAAAATATGTTAGGGGATCCTACTAATAAAGTGCCAGAAGGAACCATGGATTCACACCATCAAACACCATAATATGTCAAAGGAAACTACATGATGTTTGTCATGGGTTACAAAGGGCTAGGATGTGGTATCAATGCACAAGGGTGATTGGAACCCTTTCCCATCCCTCTCTTCAAATAAAATAAAAATGGTCTTGGAGTAAGACTTCATGACGATCCACCCTTTGAGATTGATGCCACCTCTTCTAAATGTGAGAGTGATTCATCTCGTTCTGATAATGACGCAGATTCCTAATGTAGCCCCTAAGAGGATCTCACCTCAACTAACCTATTCCCTGACTCATTTATCCTTACCTTATCCAAATCCATGACTCAAAACAAATGCTAAGTATCCCTTGTATATCCCAAACATATAGATTGGGATCAAAAATTTCACGTTCCAATCAAATTCTTTGAGAATGATGAGGCATTAGCAGAATTCATGGGACTTAGGGACTCTATTCCTATTAGAGATCATAAGAAAGGATTTATAATTCAGCTAGACACTTGTGCAAACTTTGTAGAGGAAGAAAATATGTGTGTATGCTTTAATAATAAGGTCACAAACAAGAGTAAAAATGCTTCAGAGAAACCTTGTGGAAAGAATAAACACTAGTCTCATAGCGACAAAATCTTTGAAGCACTCATAGAAAAAAAAAATGAAGAACCTATGGATAAAATGAGTTATCTGTTCAAGGATGATGATGAGATACATAAGGATGTTAACCTTACTCTTCCCATTGATCCTACTCAGATGGAGGATGATTCTAAGATTCTTGTGAAAGAAACCATCAGTGTCAACATTAGCTCGGAAGAATAACCAATAATGATAAATTTGGGAGCTTCACTCTCAACTCAAGAATAAAAGGTTTTTTTAGAGCTATTAAGAGAATATGGAGATATATTTATGTGGTCATACATAGATATGCCTAGGTTAGATCTAGAGTTATTCATGCACAACCTCATTATACACCTAGACACTAAACCCATCAACAAGAATTTCAGACAGATGCACCCTACAATTACACTCCTTGTCAAAGAAGAACTAGAGAAATTATTAGTTGTTGATTTCATTAAGACCATCGACTATTCAGAGTGGATATCTAATATAGTCCCTATTTAGAAGAAACCTGTTGGCACAAGAATTTGCATTGATTTTCATGATATCAATAAAGCATGTCCTAAGGATGATTTCCCCTTTCCTAACATTGATATGATTGTTGATTCCACTGGTGGCTATGAAATTTTTTCCTTAATGGATGGATTTTCAAGTTATAACTAGATTCAGATTACAGAAGAGGACCAACATAAGACAACCTTCATCACTCCTTGGGGAACATTCTGTGACAAGATCATGACTTTCGGAATCAAGAATGTTGTGGCTACCTATCAACATGAAATTAATGTCATATTCCATAACATGATTAATGACATCATGGAAGATTTTGTTGATGACATCCTCACCAACTCCAAAAGTAGAGGAGAGAATCCTGAAGTGATGAGACATATTTTTCAAGGACTCTGAGATTATAAGGTTCGTGTTAGTGCAGAATCACACCACCCCTAAATTCCTGTAACCAGATGGGTTGAGACTTTTAGTGTGATTACACAATATGGAGCATCTCTCAAAGTGTGGGACCTTGTAAGTTGAGAGAGCTCTCCAGATTAAGGTTGGTTCCTATTCCTCTGTTCAGGTACATACAAATATATTACATAGGGTCTATTCTAAATCTACTCTATTTTACTAAGGAGATAGGGTTGAGGAGATGGAAGAAAATAAACTAAGATAACGAGGTGATGCACCAAAGGAATGTTAGACCCTCATTTTGCAATTTAACATAGACCATGAAATGCAATACAAACACTATACACATATGATAAAATTGGAATAAGAGATCAGGGAGACAACAACGAATACATGAGAGGGTCGAGAAACATCTAAAAACATATATATTATTTCTCAGGAGTCGATATAGTATATTGTAGTGCTAGAGAAGAAAAAATTGCAATATAACCTGAAGGAGAGGCTAAAAAGCTCCATAAATTATTCTATGAACAAAAGAAGAAGGGAGGGCACAAAACAGAAATATCCAACCTTTTACAATGAGCCCCAACCCTTTCTCTATAGATTTAGCACAGAGGGAAGAAGGAGAGAGAATCAGGAAAAATAGTTCAAAGCTCAACCACTATCATCAATGCCTCTTGAAAATCCACCCCAAATTTGTCGTGTCAGCATCAATTACTTGTTTGGTGCCTCAAAGGAGGAGGAATGGTAGATCAGATCAAATCTAATCTAGTTTTTGGGGAAAATAGATCTTGTATTAATGTCACAACAAAATTTATTCATTTTTTCTCCACCTAACTCCTCTGAAATTAAAATTTTAGATATCCATGGCATAGACGAGGCTGAGATATTTCCAATGGTTCAAGATTTGTCATATTTTGAGCACTGAGTCAAAAGATATGCCCATTTGAAATTTGAATTGGGTCCGTATAGAAATGGCAGCAACCAATTGTCAAAATGGGTCTTTGGAAATTGGACACATGGAGGGTTGTGCACATGTTTGGAAATATTTTTTATTTTTCTTTTGGAGTTGCATCGGGCTAACACATGGCTTATTCTACGGCCTGCTCAGTTTCCTCATGTTTTGGCTAAGGTCTTTTTCTCGGTGGGGTCATACATTAGACCGGTGACACATGGAGGCATGGTGCTTGTTTGGAAACCTTCCCTAATTCTTACTCTAGAAATAGCATTGTGCTAACACTTGGCACCCTCCACTAGCCTGTCTCTGTTTTGAATATTTAACCCCGACCTTGTCCCTTTTTTGGGAATTAGACACGTGGAGGGTTCGTACTCATTTGGAAACCAGCTCAGAATTTTACCTTTAAAGGAGCGTCTGATTAACACGTAGAAGCCTTCGTAAAATCTTGGACTTTTCAATGGCTGCTCTTACTTTTCTAGGCCCTAAATATGTGGCGAGTTGGCACTCATTTGGTAATTGCCTTTCAAACCATGCCTTGAAATTGCGTTGATGTTACACGCGGTGACATCCACTAGTTCTCTATACTTAGTTGATTTTTGGGCCCACTCTGATTCATTTTTTAACTTCAACTACGTGGTGAGCTCACGCTCATTTGGGTCTCTGATTTTGGTTCCTCCTTTGTAGATGTGTCAGGATGACACATGGCTGCTTCTGCTAGCACCTTTATACTTAGTATTTTTTTAGGCCCACCTTGTCCTCCTTTTGACTTTTAGTTGTTGAGTCTGCCCATCTTTGGACATGGGACACATGGAGGCCTAGCACTGGTTTGAGTCCACCCTTGGAGATGTGCCAGGAAGACACGTGGCTGATTTCGCTAGCACCTTTATACTTAGTATTTTTTGAGGCGCACCCTGAACTATTTGTAGAGCCCAAAGACTTTAAACCTTCGACGCTCCTTCTCTTTTGAGCCTCTAGTTTCTTTGACACTGTCTTCTCCTTCCCTGACCCTTCTATTCAATTTTAGAGCTTGCCTGCAACCTGTTTGATAGATTTGGAGCATGGGTTTTTTTGACAGAGCCATTTCTTGAATTTCTTCTTACATGGGGTTGTTTTATATTTCACATGCCCTGTCACTCCATTGTAGATTCCCTCTATTTATTGATTGTAGGATTTGAATGTGATTTCTCTAGTTTCTTCTGTGCGGGGTCATGGCTGACCGATTTTACCTAGTGGGAAAAATTGGGATAAAATTTTTGCAACTTGTAGGGGCATCTTCCTACTATATGAATGATGGCCTGATACTGATCCTACCTCTGATCCACAAGCCTGACCATTTGCAGTCTCATTTTTCATGAGAAATCTTGAAACAAGGTGTCTGAGAGTAGAAATTTTTTTAGACCTATGGCTTTCATCTATCCCTGAATGGACTATTTCAAAGACAAATTTAGTTGCTGTCCATTTTTTTTATTTTGAAATCTACAATTGTTAAAGAAAATTATGGGTATTCTGCCATGAATACTGAAAAGGATAACACATTCACTTGGAGGCACATTGAACTGTGTAATGATGTAACTTGGAGAAACAAAGAACATGTGCCATAGCACTTAGGGAAACAAGACTACACTGCAACAAAACAACGTGCATACAACACTTAGGGAAATAAAAATCCTATGATAATATTTATAGGGGTGGGAACTTCCCAATCAGTAGCAATGTTTAAGATGGATCTTGTTCACTGGGATCTGTAATTCTTTGCCATATAATTTAGCCAACTTGAAGGCATTTTTACTCTTGCACTCTATAATCATGTAAGGGCCACTCCAGATGGCATCAAATTTGGAGTTTTTTCCTACCTTTTCTCGATCTGCATCCCACTTTAGAACTAAGTCCCCTTCCTAAAAGGTCCTCATTCTTTCCTTCTTGTCAAAACTATTTTTTAATTAATGCTTGATCCTTTTCCATGAGCTGTGGTGTATGCTCTCTTGCCTCCCCTACCTCAATCAACTCTACATACCTAATTTTCATAGGCTCAAACTCAGCCAACTCTAACTGTTTCATGAGTTCTAAAGTAGGAAACTCCAATGAGATAGGTAATAATGCCTCCTTTCCATATACAAGCTTATATGGGGATCTTCCTATGGATCTTGTGGATGTGATGTTATCAGCCCATAGAGATGATTTGAGCTTTGTATACCAAGTCCTGTGATTTTCATCAAGAGTCCTTCTGATAATCCTTAATAGGTTCTTATTTGTGGACTCTTCTTGGCCATTACCTTGAGGGTAATAATTTGATGAGGTGCTGGGATACATACCATTCTTAACTGCCCATTTACTGATCCTTGTACCAAGGAATGCCAATGCATTATCTGATATAATAGTGGTAGGAACTCCAAAACCTGTGGCTATTCCTTCATAAAAATCCAAGATGTTGGATTCATTTTCTTCTTTTAGTGCCACTACTTCAGTCCACTTGGTGAAATAATCTATTGCAGTAAGTATCCACTTGTGGCCTTGGTTTGAATTTGGGTTAATCATGTCAATGTAGTCTAGTTCCCAATGCATGAATGGTTGTTCCACTAAAATGGGATGAAGGGGCAGGGCTGCTAGCTTCTCCTTTCTTATCAATAATGCACATTTTTTACACTTCTTTACCCATGAGTAGTAGTCCCTGAACAGTGTAGGCCAATAATAACTAGATTTCATGGTCTTGAGAGCTGTTACTCAAGGGGAAAAGTTACCTCCTGCTTCTCCATCATGGAATTAATTTAACACTCTCTCAATCTGACGTGTCCCAATGCACCTTAATAGAACACTATTGATATCCTTCTAAAATGAGACACCACTAGCAAGAACATATGGGATGGCTTGTAGTCTGAAGTATCTTCTCTTTGTTTTGTTCCATTCTAGAGGGCACAAACCTATTTGAAGGTAATGAACCAAGGCTTAGGTCCAATATGGAGAAGGTGCATCATTAGCTGATTGTTCTTGATCATTCAATAGAAAGAGAATAGCCTCCTTTTCACCCACTAACTCATCCTATTTATTAGAGGTGATTTGTTCACACAATCCCTTGTTTATAACTAGTTTTGTCACCTTGATCTCAATTTCATAGTCCATTACCTGGGTGATCTAACCTGTCATCTTCTCATTCAAATCCTTATTTAAAAGGAAGTCCTTAACACCGGCATGAGATACTAGCAGTTGATTCTTTTTATTTGAGACCAAGTGTCTAAACTTCTTTAAGCTCCTAATAACAATAAGGACATGTTTTTCAATGAAAGAGTATTTTAGCTCGTAGTCCTCCAAGTTCTGACTGAAGAAAGCTATGGGTTTCTCTGAAGCTTCATTTTTGGGTTGAACCAAGATGGTTACGATAGTTTTTCTAATCCTCCAAAATAATATAGCATGAATTCTCTTGAGAAGTTTGGGTTAATGAGAGTTGGAGCCTGTGATATTGTGAGCTTGATGGCTTCAAAACTCTCTTTACCTTCTACTGTCCATTTAAATGAAAGAATCTTATTTAACATCATTGTTAAAGGCTTCAAAATAGTAGCAAAGTTAGGTATAAACCTGTGAAAAAAAATTATTCTACCCAACAAGCTTTGGAGAGACTTTTTATGTTGTGGCAATGAAATCGTCTGGATGGCTTCAACCATTTCAAGATCAATTATCAATCCCTCTCTTGAGACAATGTGCCCTAAAAATTTCCCTTCATGAGCTAGGAACACACACTTTTCTAGGTTTAATGACACCCCAAACCTTCTACATCTCTAAGATACCTATATAAGGTGAAAGAGATGGTCTACAACATTCTTTGAAAATACAATTATATCATCTAGGTACACCATGACTATGTTGTTGATTAATGAATGCCATATCCATAGCTTGTTGAAATGTTGCTCTAGCATTTGATAGTCCAAATGGAATTTTATTATAAGCATATGTACCCCATTTGGTGGTGAAGGATGTCTTGAATTGATCTTATTCTTTCACCATTATCTTGTTATAGCCTGAATACCCATCTAACAATGAAAACCTCTCAGAACTAGCTACAACTTGTAAGATCTATTCCATTGATGGAAGTGGGTAGTGATCCTTAAGTGATGTTTTGTTCAGATCATGAAAGTCCACACATAATCTGATTTCTCCATTTTTCTTTCTCACGGGTAACAAGTTAGTAACCCAACTCAAATTCTTGATGGAAAAGATGATACTGACCTCAATTAGCTTGTTCAATTCTTTTCTCATGAGAAGATCAATGTGGGGATTTATTGGCCTTTGCTTTTATCTGAAAGGCTTAGCTACTGGGTCCAACTCAATGGTGTGGGTTGCCATCTTTGGGTTGAAACCTCTTAAATATTTATAAGTCTAGGAAAAGACATCTGGGAACTCTTGATAGAGTTGAACAAATTAAGATTTTTCTTGTTGAGTGCTTACCCTGCTAATCTACAATGTTTTGCCTTCTTCTATAAAAATAGGTTTTGAATCTTCACCCTTTACCTCAAAGCAATATTTTCCTTTTCTTTGACTAGTAAATAAATAATTTAAAAATACTATAAAAATTTAAAAAATTAGGTAAATTGGATGCCCTCATTTGGGTTAAATGTGTTTGGTCATTCAGACATATTCCAAAGTGTTATATTCTTTGAACCTGAATACCATTTTGGTTAAATATTGATTTGGTAGTTTGTTAGTCCTCATTTGTACCACTTGATCGCCATATTACTGCTCCAATTTGTCTTGATTCCTGGAGGAGAAATCATCTTCCTCTTGTAGAAAGTTGACAATGTGTTGATCATTTTCAAAGACTTGCCAACTTGTGTTGTTGCTTGGGATAGTTGGCCTTACAAAAAACTTGATATGGGGCTGATGCTTATCACTCTTGATATTCTCCACAACATCAAACACTACCCCAATTGTTGTTAATATATCTGTTGCTTCATTCTTCTTCCTTGGGATGGAGTTAATGTTGAATGCCTCAAAATATTCAATGAGGTCACATACCCAGTTCTTGTAACTCTTTAATAGGTCATTCTTGGCATCATCTTTTCCTCAAACCTGATTAGTAACTAGTTCACTATCACTGAACACTTTCAAGTTCTTGACTCCTCGTCTCCTTACCCAATGCAGTCCATGAACCAAATCCTCATACTATGCTATGTTGTTTAAACAAGAAAATTGGAAATGGAAAGCTGAGTAGTATTTCATACTTGTAGGCGAGACAAGCATAGCTCCTCCTCCAGATCCTTTCCTACTTCTTGAGCCATCAAAGAATAACTATCATACCTCATTATCATCCTTGTGATCTAGCTTAAGGATGTCAGGAAGAGGCTGATTTTCTTCTTGTAAATAGTATACTCCTAGCTCAGAGTCCTCCATCTCTTTGTAGGGTTCAAAAGAATGTCTCTTGTTCACCCATTTGTCGAGATTCAAGTCTGGGATACACCCACCTTGGTATCTGTCTCACAAGTGCTTGGGAGGTCCTTCAAATCAAAGGTTGATCAATTTGCATTGATTGGGCTGGGTACATAAGACTCAATATGGTAATCTGCAATGGGTTCAGATCTGATTATGGTCTTAGTTCCATACCTTGTTCTAAAAAACATGTGCGACCAATCAACAAACAAATATCCTCCAATTTTAGCATTGAATTCTCTCGACAAACATAATACAAAATGGGGTGGCAAGTCTATGAATGATATGTTTTGCAATACAATCACATTAGGGTAGTCATGCAGTGTGAGGCTCAAATATTTGACGCATTCAACATTTTTCACTGTTGTCCCATCCAATTTCACTACCCCTCTTGATATGACTTCGTATTAGATACCCAATTGATCAACTATTTGTTTTGGCATTACAGAACTACTTGCCCCCGAATCAATTGTGTAATTATGTACCAATTTGTCCCCAATGATCAATGAAACATAAAATGGATGAGGCCTCAGGTTTTTACCTTGTTATCACCCATGGTTTCCTTCAGGCTGAGCTAATTGGTAAGAACTTTCTCTTACTGGCTAGGGGGCCTATTTGAGCTTAACCAATTGGCCATAGCAGTCTGCAACAGATCTCTCTATCCTGGAATGGCCAGTGACTCCCCACATTGAAATGTTCAAATTTGTCTTCTTCATTTGTTCAATGATATTAAATGAGCTATCCTTTTGTTGCCCCTTCCCTAGTACATTTTTCTCTTGCCCATGGGTTGTCACAACCAGTTCCTGAGTGGATTTGGAAGGTGGCTTGGGCTAACTCTTCATATTGGGAGTTACATTTTGAGTTCCAATACCTTGTGGAGTAATAGAGGTTTGAGGATTACCTTAGTTTTATAATCATCTGTCTCCAATATTTATTTTCTTGGACTGTGTATTGGCAAATACATTTTGAGAAGGGGCTTGATTCATTCCATATAAGTCTTTAGCTTGCCAATTAACAAGCATAGTTTCACCTGGAGGTGACTCTTACTGAGATCCTTGTTGCTGGTTTTCTTCTTGGCATGACTCTTGTGACACACCAATAGTTTGCACCATCAAGTACTGATTTAGTGCACCATTAAAGTACAGTTATTGGTTATGAGGCTGATTGCATGGGAAACACCAATCATATTCTTGGGCCATATTATTTTATGATGGGACCAATGCCCTTGATGTTGAAGTTGTGTTTGGGTTATATGACCTGAAAGGTCTAGCAGCTTGAGGTTGTCCCTGGTTTTGATTCTGATTTGCAGCCCGAGCTGGTGGCCCATTTTGTTGTTATGGGGGTCTAGCCTGATACTGAGTTTGAGGCTGATATGGCCTAGAAATTTGATCTTGTTTCCTCTTGATGGTTACTAACTCATTCCCTAGGTTCTACAGTTGTTTCATAACTTCTTGAAGCTCTTTTGAGGTACTAGAGGATGAGGTAGAGGCTTTAGCTGAACTCTAATTCCTAGGAGTAGGTATAGGAGCTAGTGTGGGTGTTTGGATAGTGCTTGAGGCTGATAGTTCTAGGTATAGAGGCATGGGTGGCCTAGGAGCAAGTTTTCCAGCCTAAATTAAACAATTTTCAGATCTTATAGAGATGTTATAGGCTATAGGTAAGGTTGTGCCTCCCATTGATTGAATCATTAAAGCAATATCACAATTTGGAGCTCTAAGAAAGTATAAGAAGGAACCTTCATCTATGGGATTTATAGCCACTGGAATCCTATCCCATGTCCTTTGAAATATGAGGTTTAAATCTGGCAACTGCTTGTTATGATCTCTCTTGATTGTTGTCAATTGCTCCAAGAAGGATAGATTATCTCCTTTTTCTCCAAATTGGTCATGAAGAGCTCTACACAGATGGTCCAAAGTTTGAATATAGCCTGCTGTTAGACTTCTAAACCATTGTGAAGCTTTACTTTTGAGTGAGGAGGCTAGCAACTTGACAACAATATCCATCTCAGTGATCTCATGGATTAAATAGACATTTGCAATGTCTTGAATGTGGTCACTAGGAGAAGTCTGGTTCTTTCCATTGAAATATGGGATGCTCTTTAATGTTGCCACTGGGACTGGATTTTGTGCATTAAGAGCGAGTGGGCTGCTGCCAGTGAAATTGACATAAGGATTTGGTTGTGCCATCCTGATTCACCTGAGAACCCTTCTTGATTGAAATAATGGCCTACTAGGAGGAGGTGTTGACAAGGTTCTATTTGGTGGAGATGGAGACCTCTAGGCTCTTCTTCCCCTTCTCCTTCTATCTGGGGACAAGTGCAGATAGACAAAGAGTTCCTCTTCTCTAGTTCTTGACCTTGTTTGTATTATTCTCATGAAATTGAAAATCTTGGGCTACTGAAACTAGTGAATTATGTCCCTTTTGGAGTCACCAAATGTGTAAATTTCAGAGCTTCTTAAAATCTAGAACTTGCAACAAGTGCACATAAATCTTGTTGCAAAAAAAATTTAAGACGTCTTCTCCCACTGGGAATGCCAAAATTGTTAGTACATAATCACAACACCCCTGAAGGCCTACAACCATATGGGTTGAGACTTTCAGTGTGATTTCACAATATATAGCATCTCTGAAACTATGGAACCTTGCAATTTGAGAGATCTCTCTGGATTAAGATCGGTTCCTATTCCTCTATTCAGGTACATATAAATATATTGCAAAAGGTTTATTCTAAATCTACTCTATTTTACCAAGGAGATAGGGTTGAGGAGATGCAAGAAAATAAATTAAACTAATGAGGTGATGCACCAAAGGAATGTTAGACCCTCATTTTGCACTTTAACACAGACCACAAAATGCAATACAAACACTATGCACAAATGACAAAATTACAATAAGAAATCGGGGAGACAACAACGAAGACATGAGAGGGTCGAGAAACATCTACAGACATATATATTATTTTTCAGGAGTTGATAAAGTATATTGTAATGGCCAAGAAGTGAAACTTGCATTACAACCCAAAGGAAAGGTTATAAGAGATCCACAAATCCTTCTGTGAACAAAAGAAGAAGGGAGGGTGAAAAACAGAAAAATCCAACCTTTTGCAATGAGCCCCGACCCTTTCTTTATAGATTCATCATAGAGGGAAGGAGGAGAGAGAAGAGGGAAAACTAGTTTTAAATCTCAACCACTATCATCAATGCCTCCTATAATTCCACCCAAAATATTTCGTGTCTACATCAATTACTTGTTCAGCACCTCGAAGGAGGAGGAACGGAAGATCAGATGAAATCCGACCTGGTTGTTGGGACAAATGGATCCTGTATTAATGGCATGAAGACGTTTCTTCCTTTTTTCCCCACCTAACTCCTCCAAAATTAAAGTTCCAGATCTCCATGGCGTAGATAAGGTTGACATCTTTCCAACGGTGCCAAATTTGACAGATTTTGAGCACTGAGTCAAAAGATATGCCCATTTGAAATTTGAATCAGGTCTGTACAGAAATGGTGGAAACCAGTTGTCAAAACGGGTCTTTGGAAATTGGACACGTGTAGGGATCATGCATGTTTGGAAAAAAAAATGATTTTGCTTTTGGAGTTGCGTCAGGCTGACACATCGCTTCTTCTACAGCCTACTCAGTTTCTTCATGTTTTGGCTAAGTCTTTTTGCTCGGTGGGGTCATACATCTGACTGGGGACACGTGGAGGCCTGACACTTCTTTGAAAACCTTCCACAATTCTTACTCTTGAAATAGCGTTGTGTTGACACTTGGCACCCTCCACTAGCCTATCTCTATTTTGACTATTCAACCCCGACCCTGTCCCTTTCTGGAGAATTGGACACATGGAGGGTTTGCGCTCATTTAGAAACCCACTCAAAATTTTAGCTTTGAAGGAGCATCAGATTAACATGTGGAAGCCTCCACAGACTCTTGGACTTCTCAACGGCCGCTCTTACTTTTTTGGGCCCTAAATATGTGGTGATCTAATGCTCATTTAGCAATCACCTTTTGGACCATTCCTTAAAATTGTGTTGATGCGACACATGGGGCCATCCACTAGTTCCCTATACTTAGTCAAGTTTTGGGCCCTCTTTGATTCATTTTTTAACTTCAACTACATGGCGAGCTCATGCTCATTTGGGTCTCCACTTTAGGATCCTCCTTTGGATATGCGCTGGGCTGACACGTAGCTTCTTCCGCTAGGACCTTTATACTTAGTCTTTTCTTAGGCCTGGCATGTCTGCCTTTTGACTTTTAGTTGTTGCCTATGCCCCTCTTTGGACCTGGGACACGTGGAGGCCTGGCACTTGTTTGAGTCTACCCTATGCCCTTGGAGATGCACTAGGATGAGATGCACCAGGATGAGATGCGCCATGATGACATGTGGCTACTTCTGCCAGCACCTTTATACTTAGTATTTTTTGGGGCTCTCCATGAACCATTTGCAGAGCCCGAAGACTTCAAACCTTCACCTCTCCTTCTCCTTTGAGACTCTAGTTTATTTGACACTAACTTCTCCTTCCCTAACCCTACGATTCCATTTTAGATCCCTCTTGTAACCTGTTTGCTAGATTTGGAGCATGGGTTTGTTTGTTGGATCCATTTCTTGAATTTCTTCTTTCACAAGGTCGTTTGATCTTTTGCAGGACCTGCCACTCCATTGTAGAGTCCCTCTGTTGCTTGATTGTAGGATTTGAATGGAATTTCTCTAGTTTCTTCTGTGCAGGGTCGTGGCTGACTGATTTTACCTGGGGGTAAAATTGGGATAACAATTTGGTAACTCGCAGGGGCATCTGTCTGATAGATGAAGAGATCAGTTGCCTTGAACCATCCATTGGGCATGGAGTCAAGAATGATGGCCTGATACTGATTATGCCTCTGATCTATGAGCCAAACCATTTACACTCTCAATTTTCATAAGAAATCTTGAAGCAAGGCTTCTAAGATTAGAAAATTGTTTTTAACCCAGGGCTTTCATATGTCCCTGAATGGACTATTTCTAAGATGATTTTAATTACTTTGCATTTGTTTTATTTTAAAATTTTGCAATTGTTACAGGAAACTATCGGTCTTCTACCACGAATACTGAAGGGGATAACAGGTTCACTTAGAGGCACCCTGAACTATGTAATGAAACAATCCTAGAGCAACAAAGAACCTATGCCACAACACTTAGGGAAACAAAACTACACTACAAAAAAACAACGTTCATACACACATAGGGAAACAAAATTCCTATGCTAATATTTACAAAGGTGCAAATTTCCCAATTAGTAGCAATGTTTGAGATGGATCTCGTACACTTGGATCTATAATTCTTCGCCATCCAATTTAGCTAGCTGGAAGGAATTTCTACTCTTTCACTCTATGATCATGTAAGGGCCACTCTAGATGGCATCAAATTTGGAGTGTTTTCCTGGATTTTCTCGATTTGCATCCCACTTTAGAACTAAGTCCCCTTCCTGAAAGGTCCTCATTCTTGCCTTGTTTTAAAAATTCTTTTTTATAAATGCTTGATCCTTTTCCATGACCTTCATTGCATGTTCTCTAGCCTCCCCTACCTCCATTAGCTCTACGTACCTGATTGCCATAGGCTCAAACTCAGCCAACTCCAACTGTTTCATGAGTTCCAAAGTGGGAAACTCCATTGATATGGGTAATATTGCTTCCTTTCCATATACAAGCTTGTATGGGGAGCTACTTGTGGATCTTTTAGATGTGATCCTATCAGCCCATAGAGCTGATTTGAGCTTTGTATGCCAATTACTATGATTTTCATCAAGATTCCTTCTAATAATCCTTAATAGGTTCTTATTTGTGAACTCTTGTTGGCCATTACCTTGATGGTAATAATTTGATGAGGTGCTGAGATACACACCATTCTTAATTGCCCATTCAGTGATCCTTGTAAAAAGGAATGCCAATGCATTATCTGATATAATAGTGGTAGGGACTCCAAACCTAGTGGCTATTCCTTCATAAAAATTCAAGATGTTGGATTCATTTGCTTCTTTTAGTGCCACTACTTCAGTCCACTTGGTGAAATAGTCTTTTCCAATAAGTATCCACTTTTTTCCTTGGTTTGAATTTGTGTTAATCACCCCAATGAAGTCTAGTCCCCATTGCATGAATGGTTATTCCACTGAAATGGAATGAAGGGGCAGGGATGCTAGCTTCTCCTTTCTTGTTAAGAATGCACATTTTTTACACTTCTTGACCCATGAGTAGTAGTCCTTGAACACTGTAGGCCAATAATAACCAGCTTTCATGATCTTCAGAGATGTTACTTCAGGGGCAAAGTGACCTCCTGCTTCTCCATCATGGAATTCATGCTACACTCTCTCAATCTGGCCTATCCCAATACACCTTAATAGAACACTATTGATATATTTCTTAAACAAGACACCACCAGCAAGCACATATGGGATGGCTTGTAGTCTTAAGTATCTTCTCTTTGTTTTGTTCCATTCTAAAGGGCACAAACCTGTTTCAAGGTAATGCACCAAGGCTTGGGTCCAACATGGAGTGGGTGCAGCATTAGCTGATATATGCTTGATCATTCTGTAGAAAGACGACAAGATCCTTTTCACCCACTGACTCAGCATGTTGCTTAGAGTCTAGCTATTCACATAGTCCCTTACCTCTAACAAGTTTTTTCACCTTGATCTCAATGTCATATTCCATTACCTGGTTGATCCAACCTTCTATCTTCTCATTCAAATACTTATTTAAAAGGAATTCCTTAACACCAACATGAGATACTAGTAGTTGAATCTTGTTATTTGAGACCAAGTGTCTGAACTTATTTAAGCTCCTAATAACAACAAGGACCCGTTTTTCAATGAAAGAGTATTTTACCTTGTATTTCTCCAAGTTTTGACTGAATAAAGCTATGGGTTGCTCTGAACCTTCATTGTTGGGCTGGACCAAGATGGTTGAGATGGTTTCTGACCCTCCAAAAGCATATAGCATGAAGTATTTTGAGAAATCTGGGATAATGAGAGTTGGAGCATGTGATATTGTGAGCTTAATGGCTTCAAAAATCTCTTTACCTCCTGCTGTCCATTTAAATGCAAGACTCTTTTTTAACATCATTGTTAAAGGCTTCAACAGAGTGGCAAAGTCAGGTATAAACATGAAAACAAAGTTTATTCTCCCCAAGAAGCTTTGGAGATACTTTTTATGTTGTGTCAATGGAAGCATCTGGATTCCATAGGTGATGTTATCCCAACAACATTTAGTTTGGGATTCCCCTATACTAATAACATTGTGGAGTATGAGGCGCTCATTACTAGCCTTAAGCTATCTATTACTTGTAATATCAGATAGTTGTAAGTCATTAGAGGCTCCCAAATTATCATTAAACAAGTTAATGATGAGTATAAGGTTAAGGATGAGAAGCTTATTCCATACAAGAAGTTGGTTAAAACCTTGAAATAATATGTTACATAGATTATCATTGAGCAAAAACCAAGGTCGCATAATAGATCAGTAGATGTTATGGATACAATTTGATATATCTTATGCATCCCACCTCAGGAGAGAAAAATTCCTTTCTTTGTAGAGCATTTAAAAATACCCACATATGACATGCCAGAATCTTGTTTGACATGTGAAATTATTGGTCCAGTATTTCCCTTATATGACCCTATCTTTCGATACCTACAAGATGGCACATTTCCCCCATACATTACCCAATCTGATAAGAAATCCCATATCCATTTTATAGCCCATTATACCCTCTTAGGAGGAACCCTTTATTGTCATGGCTATGACAAGAACCTGCTTCACTATTTGGATGTTATAGACTCCGTCCATGTTATTAAGGAAGTACATGGTGGTATTTGTGGAGTGTACACTAGTGGTATGGTCTTGGATAAGAATATCTTAAGGGTAGGTTATTATTGGCCCACCATGGAAGTAGAATGTTGTAATTTTGTCAAAAAAATGTGAGTTATGCAAAATTTATGGTAACTAGATACATGCATCGACATAGGCTTTGCAGCCTATCGCAACACCTTGGCCATTTTCTAAATGGGGCATGTATATCATAGGGAAGCTCCATCCTTCCTCTTCAGATGGCCACACCCAAAGTATCACTGCCTCCATGTATTTTACCAAATGGGTAGAGGTTGTGCCTCTTACTTATGTCACTGGTGCAAAAAATTCTAAATTCATCATGAACCATCCCATCTTTTGGTATGCTATATGTTCCACCATTGTCACTGATAAAGGAAAATCCTTCAAAAACAAAATGGTTAAGACATTGTGTCAATTTTTCCATATTCAACTCAAGTGGTCTACCCCTTATTACACCCAAGGTAATGGACAAGATGAAGTTACCAATAAAACCATTGTAAGAATCATGGATAAAATTGTAAGTAAGACTAGTTGTAATTGGCACTTATAAATACATCTCGCCCTTTGGGCCTATCAAACTTCTATCCACACTCATAGTGGTGTAACCCCATATTCCCTAGTTTATGGCACGAAATCAATCATACCATTATAAGTAGATCTTCCCTCCTTAAGAATATCTCTCCAGGATTATCTTGATAAAGATGGAGACCGTAAAGTAGCTTGGATAGGAGAGATGGAGCTGTTGGATGAGAAGCGGATAAGAGCACATAATCGCCTCAAGGTATACCAAAATAGGGTGTCGAGAGGCTATAACAAATGAATCATTCATCATGAGTTTGATGTATGTGATCTAGAGCTGAAAGAAAATAAAAATAATACTATCAAAGATATAGAAAATAAAGGTAAGTTTGAGGCCAATTGGCTAGGGCCTTATGTGGTGGTTTCCAAGTATAGATCAAGAGATTATAAACTGGCATATTTAGGTGGTGAAGAGCTTTCAAAACTAATAAAATCCATGCATGTCAAGCTTTTCTACGCTTAAGCATGATGATAATATCAAATAGGAGCTAAAAATTGGAAAAACGAAGAAAAAATAAGCAAACATGAGAAAATTGAGAAAACGATATAGAAAAAATAGGTCATCCACATGTGAAAACCACACAATTGTGGCGTAGTGGGATGGTGTTTGGGTGAAAACCAGGTTTTCAATCTCAAGGAGGATTCACCAGTCACAAGTTACTCTTACATCTGGATGGGTAGCCCTTACCACTTTCTAGGGATAACTTACTTTTCTAGGTCTAAGAACCCTACCGAATTCATCTTCGTCGAGACTTGATCTGGCTTGTTTTCTCTTATATCTGCATGAAGGATGGGCCTTTGTATATTCCCATATAACGTTGGGGCCACCTTCACATTCCACTTTCTCATACATATGCACATGGTATTCTTCCCTTTTTATATTCCCACATCACGCTGGGGGCATCCTCGCTTCTTTGTCCTTCTACATTGCATTTAGAACATGACCTTAGAAAATACCAAAACATCCAAAAAAATATACACCAAAACCTAAACATTTAGAAAATATCCCTTCTAGGGATAGGACTACATGAATGATATAATATTTTCTCAGATAAAACCTTGAAAAAAATGTGAACGGTATCCATCAAAGTTTATCTTTCGAGATAACCCAAAAACAGTAGAAAATATATCAACGTTGTCCCGCAAAAACAAGGTAATAGTTTAATTATATTTAGTTGTTGGTTTGTATATTTTTATTTAAAAAAGATTTTCCATGTTGTGTGGTGGTTCATTTTCTTACCCTAGATTGAATGTTGTATGATTTAATTGTGTGTGGCATTAGGTTCATTCTTAGCTTGTGTTCACTGATAAGATCACTATTGTCTTTTCCATCCTCTATTGTGTGCATCTTTTAGCATTCATTTTACTTACATTGTATGTAAATTTAATATGTTATTAATGTTTACTTGGGTTCATTTCTAGTTACATATTGTTTTAGTTGTGTTATTTTGTGTATATTTGTTTAGTCTTGTTAAATTTTTTGTGTGTTTACTACACATCCATTTGTTATCACATATATCATCTATCATTTCATCACATATAAACATCATCTGATACAGAGGTTCCGCATGATCACAAATCTATCCCCTCCACACAAATATCATCTAGTATCATCCCAAATTCTAGTGTCTACCAAAATATCTCACATAAAAAATGTATGATATCATCTCAATCACCCTGGTGCACTTTTTATATATTTCTAGGTACTTTTTATCTTCTATTTTTATCTAGCGCCATGATTATTTTTGGATAATTTTTGTTGGCCTGTTTGTCTTCTCATCAGGGAATTTTATTTCCACCCAACCACTATTCTCTTCACCTTGGGGAATTTTCACTTGCTTTTAGGTAACCTAACATTTCCTAAATTCCTCTGACTGATCAAAAATTAAAAAATTATAAAACCATCCAGAACACTGATTTTTTTTGTAAAACTTTGAAAATGGACTAAAATTGGTAAAAGGATCATCTATAACTGAAATATGTGTCTATTGCATGGTGCTCATCCCGTATCTTGTTCATGTTTTCACATTTTTTGATAAAATGACTCGCGGATAACCTAACTCTACAATCATTTTACAAAAGCTATTTTTATTAATTCGTCTATACTCTATGGCACTATCGGTTGCCTCGTACTATTTTTTTCATGAATATTTCTTTTCCATTTGACCCAGGTGTCCTCTATCCTTTCCCTTGCATATGCAAATTTCTTGGGAAATCATTTTAAATGCTTTTTGTTTATTAAAAAATTTGGGACTACATCTCGATAACAAATTATTTGTTCAACTATCTTGAATGTTGTTGATTTGACAGTATGTGATTGTACTTATTTCCTTTTTAGATGAGTTTGTTTACTTCTCATTTCGTATTGCATGTTTGTATGTTGCATGGGGTTGTTGTTTTACCAAGAAATTGTTGTTTGTATCTAGGATCTTCATGTCATTTTACGAGCTTCCATCATATGCTTAGATTTTAATAAGGGTCGATGATGAGGATGCTAAGAAAAATTATGATTAAAAATTGTTTTCACTAGTTCATGCATAGCTCAATATCCCTCTTTCTTGTTGTTCTCTAATCCTGTCTTCACATTTTTATTTCTTCTTCTCTCTTTTCTATCATCAATCGAGTTCTTCCATCACTCCATCGACACTCGAGGGGGCATCCCTTTAGCTAACAAATTTTTCTTCTACCCCTTCAAAAAATTTCTACTCGTTTATGCTTGTCTAATTTATTTGAAGTGACATAGCTTACGTCACCCCAAAGAGTGGAAAATGTAGACACCTATAGTTTGATCAAAGGACTGTTACTCTTAATATTTCACTAACTATCCTCCTCCTCAAAATTTATGACATGCCATCAGTTAGAACTATCTAACTCCCATTTGATGACACTCTTTCGGTCGCATT